>JAPDVR010000022.1:14769219-15316719 GCA_026230005.1 Gila orcuttii | reverse complement strand
GGGCTGGCGTAAAACTTAGAGCACGAAAGTTGTTTGGCCCGATGACATCTATATGTGTACCGAGTTTCAGATTATTACATGCAAGCGTGTTTGATACATGGACAAGTGTTCAAACCTCGTTCCAGGGGGCGTTGTTGAGCCCCCCTGCCACGCCCAGTCACCAGCTTCAGCCCGGCCCTGATGGGCGCGGGTTCTGACCCGTGTGCAAAGTTTCAAGAGTTTTCGAGCATGTTAAGGGCCCCAAAAGTGCCCAAAAGGTAGTAAAATAATAATAAAAAGAAGAAGAAGAAATATAGCTGCAAGCAGCGATTGCGGACCCAAGCCGGTGGCACCGCCACCCCGGTGCCTTTACCTAAAGGCACCCGGGTGGCGGTGCCGCCAGCTTTGGCCCTTCATCGCTGCTCGCAGCTATATTTATATATATGCAGGCCAGCTGACAGTCTTGCCTGGGCCCAGGACAAGATAATCTTAGACCGAAAATTCATATGAAGTGTGCCATTTGGGGACAGGGCCTATGATCGTGAACCACAATAGCCACATATATGAGATCATTTAAATTTAGAATAATTTTTAGGTCAATATGTTTTGCAGCACTTAAATGTGTAAATCCAGAAGCCTAGTATTAGAACAATGAAAAAATAAATAAAAAAATAACTAGGGAATCACTAAACCAAGAGAATTATTCTGATTTGATGATACACTCAAAATATTACACAAGCAATCCTTTAAATTGAATGATATTCAGAACAGAACAAGAATTTTAAAAAGATATAAACAAGAAGTAACCGAAATAATGTAAAGCGAAAGTGAAAGTAAGTGGTGTTGGGCTCACGTAACTCTCTCATTAGAATCAAACTGTTTCAACATTTGCGATGTATTTGGATGCTAAACTATTCTTTATTATAGGCTTTGTACTTCACTCACGTTCCAATATATGTGTGTGTGTGCAGTGTTTCCCCTAGGATTTTTTTTCAGGGGGGGGGGGGACTGCTAGTGTTGCGGAGCGGGCGTGTTACGGATACGTGGTGTATTTGTTTTTTATTATTAATTGAAATCATGTACTATGAATCATTAAACTTATACAACATTTTTTTTTAATATATATATATATGGAAAAAAAATTCACACTAATTCTGTGTTGTGTTTTTTCTGGTAATAAAATGAAGACATAAAACACAAATTTTAGCATTTATCATCAATTTTAATCATATGAAATTAAATAAACTTTTTGTCAAATAACTGGCTGCACAATGAGCTTTAGCCTAACTGTTCAAATTAAAACATGGATTATTCCTTAAAAATTTCAGTTTTGATGATAATTTATTTGGATTAGTGTTAGTGTATTATTACATTGGGATATATCTAAATTCTAATGTACAACAGTAATATATTTCTGTCAAGTTAAACCGAACTTTTATTTTGACGGGAAGACCTTTTGAGGTTCTGTGTGTTTGTCATGATGATAGTTTTTCTCAAATGAAGCGGTGAAATGATCACGAAGTGACTTTCAGAGTGGATCTAGAGCCTGGAGAGGAAGTTCATGCATTTGTGTCTTCATATAGGCCAAATAACAGCGCAAGCGTCACACGTGCTTCAGTGTGTGTGTGGTAAATTAAACTGCGCGTCGGGGCACCATTCATTCACACAGAACATGCAGGATTCGTATTTAAATAGTCTTTGTGTTTTAATATTCACACACACTAGTCTACATCGCGATTTGATTTCAAGTGTACTGAACTGCTTTCTATTTTTTCCGCAAATTTACAAATTCCGTGAAATTCCGCGTTTTACACTAAATTCCTTTTTTATGACTGTATTTCGTCAGCATTTTAGGGGGGGCGGGGGGTCGTTTTGCGGGGGCGGGCCGCCCCCCCAAAACAATGGTAGGGGAAACACTGGTGTGTGTGCGTGTGAGAGAGAAAGAGAGAGGCGCGGGCGCAATCGAACTGTGTGTATGTGCGTGTGTGTGTGTGAGAGAGAGAGAGAGGCGCGGGCGCGATCGAACTGTGTGTGTGCGTGTGTGGGAGAGAGAGAGGCGCGGGCACGATCGAACTGTGTGTGTGTATGTGTGCGTGCGTGTGAGAGAGAGAGATGCGGGCGCGATCGAACTGTGTGTGTGTGTGTGAGAGAGATGCGCGGGCGCGATCGAACTCTGTGTGTGTGTGTGTGTGAGAGAGAGAGAGAGAGAGAGAGAGAGACGCGGGCGCGATGGAACTGTGTGTGTGTGTGTGTGTATGTGTGTGTGTGTGTTTGTGTGTGTGTGTGTGAGAGAGAGAGAGAGGGGCACGGGCGCGATCGAACTGTGTGTGTGCGTGAGACAGAGAGAGAGGCGCGGGCGCGATCGAACTGTGTGTGTGAGAGAGAGAGTGAGACGCGGGCGCGATCGAACTGTGTGTGTGTGTGCGTATGCGTGTGAGAGAGAGAGAGTCGCGGGCGCGATCGAACTGTGTGTGTGTGAGAGAGAGAGAAAGAGAGAGGCCCTGGCGCGATCGAACTGTGTGTGTGTGTGCATAATACATGTAATAAATTAATAATAGTGTGTATAAATACAATTTTGGACACAAGAGGGCAGTATGGCCCTATGTATGAATTTGTGTTTAAACTATCACCCGAAGAGACCCCCCCCCCTCCCACTCCTCACACAGACACACACACATACAGAATGGCAGGGTGCATTTTCTTTTAAAAAAATAAAAGCATGCATTTTCCCAAACAACCCATAATAGCTGACTTCCTGTTGAGCTGTCGTTAAACTTAGAGCACGAAAGTTGTTCGGCCCGATGAGATCTAAATATGTACCGAGTTTCATATTATTAAATGCAAGCATGTTTGATATATGGACAAGTGTTCGAATCCCATTCCAGGGGGCGCTGTTGAGCTCCCCTGCCACGCCCGGGTACCAGCTCCAGCCCGGCCCTGCCGCGGGTTCTGACCTGTGTGCAAAGTTTCAAGAGTTTTCGAGCACGTTAAGGGCCCCAAAACCTTGAAAAACAAAAATAAAAGCATTCTCACTCAGCAAACAAATCCCCCTCCCCTCAAACGCACGGAGAGACGTAGGGTCAGAGAGAGAGGAAGAGAAAATTCTCCAAAACATCCACATTCAAACCAAAATATCTGACTTCCTGTTGCTCTGAGCTAATGACTGTAAATTAGAAAGTTGTCCAGCTCGATATGAACAATATACATACTGAGTTTTAAGATTGTAGATAAAAGTATAGACCTAACTCCCCCTCTTTTGTCAAAAGGTGGCGCTACTGAGCCCCTGCACCACGCCCGTTTCTGAAACTTTGCACATGTCTAAACATAACACACTTCCTGTTTCCATTATTCGCCATAAATTCGTTTCCTCGCCACGGCCAAACCGTTCGAGATATCAAAAATCCCCTGGCAATTTTTCATCCTCAATGTCTTGACTTCATGCACACCGAGTTTGGTGATGATCGGGTGAATTCCCTGGGAGAAGTGTTTCAAATTCCTGAGCATGAGTTTCCAAACAACCCATAATAGCCGACTTCCTGTCGAGCTGGCCTAAAAAGTAAGAGTACGAAGGATATATGAAACGATGAGATCTATATGTGTACCGATTTTCATATCAATTCATGCAAGCATGTTTGATATATGGACATGTTTTCGAATCCCGTTCCAGGGGGCGCTGTCGAGCCCCCCTGCCACGCCCGTGTACCATCTTCAGCCCGGCCCTGATGGCCGCAGGTTTTGACCCGTGTGCAAAGTTTCAAGAGTTTTCGAGCACGTTAAGGGCCCCAAAAGTGCCCACAAGGTAGTAAAATAATAATAATAATTATAAATATAGCTGCGAGCAGCGATTACGGGCCCAAGCCGGTGGCACCGCAACCCTGGTGCACCAGGGTGGCGGTACCGCCGGCTTTGGCCCGTAATCGCTGCTCGCAGCTATATATATATATATATATATATATATATATATATATATATTTATATATAAACAAGCCGCAACCCCGGTGCCTTTAGGGTTATTGTGCAAAAACGTAACCCTGCTTTGACTGTCGAAAAGAAGTGTGCTGTAGAGTCAACCACAAAGTATGCGTGAGAAACCTTCTGAAACCTAAAATGAGACATCAGTGTGGGCTCTGCAAAAGTGCGCATCGAGGGCACATATCAAAAATACATATATAACAGAACAAAAAATACATATACAAAAATACATATTTTATAATTCAGATGAGAATAATTTTAAGGAAAACAAATATATTGATCTGAAATATAGCACATGTTTTTGTAAAATAATTTCAAGCAAAAAAGCTCACGGCTGCACAGGCATTCATAACGGTGCGCGTCCAACGCGAGGAGTGAGCAGAACAGAGCGAACGTTTTTTAGTTAATTTCTAAAAAAACGTAACTTTCATAGGAATTCATTCCAGCGCACTGCGAGCGCCACCAAAATCAATGTCCGTGCAGACGTCCGTACTTACTTTCACTTTTATATTAGTGATTTAGAAGCCCTCGCTGGTGTCACACGTCAGTTAACCGGTGGGAAAATATCATCACAGCCATATACCTAATATATTTATATATAAATACAATAGGCATACCTGATAAAATAGTTTTATGTACTATGTTGATATCATTTTGGACACAAGAGGGCAGTATAGCCCTATGAATGATTTTTCCAGATAGCACTAAATAGCCTGTTTTAAACTTTTTCATACTTCTTGAATTGAAAAAAAAAGAATAAAATGAGTTTAGTTGTAATATTTTTGTATAATTTTATATAAAACTAAATGGTGTATAATTACATTTTAGAAAGATATGAGACGTTTCCTGATTCTTTTTTACATTACTTTAATCCCTCACCATAGCAAAACCATTTGAGATATTCATTATGCGTTCACAATTTAGCATCTTTAATGTATTTTCATCATGTTGAAAAAGTTTGGTGGGAATAAAATAAACCACTTAAGAGGAGTGAGTAAAAATGTACAAGCTGGTTTTGCAAAACATCCACATTCAGACCAAAATAGCCCACTTTCTGTTGGGCTGGCTTAAAACATAGAGCACGAAAGTTGTATGGCCAGATTAGATCTATATTCTTCTATTCTTTCAAGATGGCGCACCGCATGTCTGCCTCGGTGTGTCGCTCTCCAGCTATTGTGTTGTTTTTGTTCGTTTGTTCTGCGTTTAGTCATTCTTTTCCTATCAGTTTCACCAGAGACGAACTACTGGACATTAGGAAACACACACCAGATAACTTTTCTACAGTTTTTGATTATTCGGACGTTTTGCTGGACATTCTCGTCGGTGGGGCAGCGTTGTTGTTCAAACGCGCGGTCAGACGCAAATGCTGGAAGCGAGCCGGCGCGCTGGTTAAACTCCGCGAGCGCGGCCTGCGCACTGCACTCCCCAGTATTCATCTCGCGAACCTCCGATCCCTTCCTAACAAAACGGATGAACTTCTTCTCCTCACCCGCACTAACAAGGATTTTTTAAACTCTGCTGCTCTGTGCTTCACTGAAACCTGGCTGAGTGAAGCCATACCGGACAACGCAATACATCTGCCGGGCTTCCAGCTGTTCCGAGCGGATCGCATCGCGGAGCTAACGGGGAAAACGAGAGGCGGTGGATTGTGTTTCTACATTAACGAAAGTTGGTGTTCAGATGTAACAACACTGAAGAAGATGTGCTCTCCTAATTTAGAGGCACATTTCATAAACTGTAAACCCTTCTACTCTCCTCGGGAGTTTTCCTCTTTCATTCTCATGAATGTTTACATCCCTCCAGACGCGTGCGTGAGCGCGGCGCTACAACAGCTGGCTGAACAAATAGCTGAAACAGAACAAAGGTATCCTGACTCTCTTTTAATCATTCTTGGGGATTTTAACAAAGCAAATCTTTCCCGCGAACTACCAAAATACAGACAGCACGTTACATGTCCCACCAGAGACAGTAATATACTGGACCACTGTTACACCACAATAAAAGATGCGTATCACTCCGTTTCACGAGCAGCTTTGGGGCTCTCTGATCAGTGTTTGGTTCATCTTATACCGACCTACAGGCAGAAACTGAAATCAGCTAAACCTGTAATAAGAACTGTAAAAAGATGGACTAATGAAGCAGAGCAGGATCTACAGGCCTGCTTTGATTGCACTGATTGGACTGTTTTTGAAGCTTTTACCAACGATCTGGATGAGCTCACAGATACTGTAACATCATATATAAGTTTCTGTGAGGATACATGCATTCCTACCAGGACATTCTTATCATTTACTAATGATAAACCATGGTTTACTGGGAAACTCAAACACCTTCGTCATGCCAAAGAGGATGTCTACAGAAGTGGGGATAAAATCTTGTATAACCAGGCCAGAAACAGACTGACAAAGGAGATCAGATTTGCTAAAAGAAGCTACTCTGAAAGTAGTAGAAAACTGAAAAACCAGTTTTCATCCAACGACCCATCATCCGTCTGGAATGGCCTGAGAAACATCACCAACTACAAGTCACCATCCCCCCGATCTGTGGACAATCAACACCTGGCTGACGATTTAAATTCATTTTATTGCAGGTTTGAAAAACCCTCATTCACACCACACACCGGCTCTAACCTGCACTTCACACATTCACCATCACCTCCTGCACTCCCACTCCCCCCTCCTGCCATCCAACCTGAGCTTAAGGTCTGTGTGGAGGACGTGAGCCGAGTCTTCAAAAAACAGAAGACTAGGAAAGCCTCAGGCCCAGACGGCATCTCATCTGCTTGTTTAAAAGCCTGCGCTGACCAACTGGCCCCGGTCTTCACGCAGATCTTCAATAGATCATTGGAGCAGTGTGAAGTTCCCTGCTGCTTCAAACGCTCCACTATCATTCCTGTCCCCAAAAAACCCAAAATCACTGGACTTAATGACTACAGACCTGTCGCTCTCACGTCTGTGGTCATGAAGTTGTTTAAAAGACTGGTGTTGGCCCACCTGAAGGACATCACTGGACCCCTGCTGGATCCCTTTCAGTTTGCTTACAGAGCAAACAGGTCTGTGGATGATGCAGTCAACATGGGACTGCATTATATCCTGCAACATCTCGACAGACCAGGGACTTATGCAAGGATCTTATTTGTGGACTTCAGTTCGGCCTTCAATACCATCATGCCTGGTCTTCTCACAGCCAAACTGACCCAGCTCTCCATACCATCCTCGATCTGTCAGTGGATCACCAGCTTCCTGACGGACCGGCAGCAGCGAGTGAGACTGGGGAAACACACATCCAGGACTCTCACCACCATCACTGGCGCCCCTCAAGGGTGCGTTCTCTCCCCACTGCTCTTCTCCCTGTACACTAATGACTGCACTTCTAAAGACCCCTCTGTCAAGCTCCTGAAATTTGCAGATGACACCACTGTCATCGGTCTCATCCAAAACGGTGACGAGTCAGCTTACAGACTGGAGGTTGAACAGCTGGCTGTCTGGTGCAGTTACAACAACTTTGAGCAGAACACGCTCAAAACAGTGGAGATGATCGTGGACTTCAGGAGGAACAGCCCAGCACTCCCCCCACTCACCATCATGAACAGCACTGTGGAAGCAGTGGAGTCATTCAGGTTCCTGGGCACTATCATCTCTCAGGACCTGAAGTGGGACAATCACATTGACTCCATTGTGAAAAAAGCCCAGCAGAGACTGTACTTCCTTCACCAGCTGAGGAAGTTCAACTTGCCACAGGAGCTGCTGATTCAGTTCTACTCAGCTGTTATTGAGTCTGTCTTATGCACTTCCATCACTGTCTGGTTTGGTTCAACTACCAAATCAGACATCAGGAGACTACAACGGACAGTCCGGACTGCGGAGAGGATCATTGGTGCCCCACTGCCATCCCTCCAGGACCTGTACTCTTCCAGAGTGAGGAAGAGAGCAGGTAAAATCATCACAGATGCCACTCACCCTGGACACCTCCTGTTTGAACTGTTACCGTCAAGACGGCGACTCAGATCACTGGCCACAAGAACATCTCGGCACAGGAACAGTTTCTTCCCACAGGCCATTTCCCTTCTGAACAGTTAACACACCTCACAAGGCATATGCCTGTAAGTGCAATACTCCCACTGTTTAGTGCAATATCGTACAACTCAGGTTAACTTATATGTAGATTTTTTATTTATAATATTCAATACACTGTAAATATGTTCATAGTTCATAATCTGTAAATCTGAAAATGTCTATTCTGACTAAACCCAACTGTGATACTTTTATTCTCATATATTTATATTTTTATTTTTATTCTTATAATTTGTAGCATTATGTTTCTTGTTGTATTTGTATTTGTATATGTCCACTGGAAGCCTCAGTACCAAAACAAATTCCTTGTGTGTGCAAGCACACTTGGCAGTAAAGCTCTTTCTGATTCTGATTCTGATTCTATATGTGTACCAAGTGTTATATTATTATAGTACATAGTATACATGCAAGTGTGTTTGATTTATGGACCAAATTTTCAGACCAAGTTTATGGACCAAGTTAATTTAATTAATAAACTAATTAAATAAAACTATTGTTAATGCACTACAATTAAACTGGTTATATGCCTTTACTTTATTAATAAAATTTATTTAAAAAATACAAGGCTTAAGACATTTATTTTCCTTTTCAATGCAGGCCAAACCACACAGCAGTGAAATGGTTAATCTAGCCCCCCCCCCCCTACGCACGCACGCACGCACGCACGCACACACACACACACACACACACACAGTATCTTTTTAAAGATACTAGTACTTATTCATTACATACTAGTCCTTATTTATTAGATACTAGTGCATATTCATTCGTTACTAGTACTTATTCATTAGATTGTAGTTGCTATTAAATTGGTACTAGTACTTAATCATTAGATACTAGTACTTAGGGATGGCCGATATATCGCACGATATTGTTATGCGCATCTCGTCAGTAAAGCCGGTTCCTTGATTAGTAGTAAATAGCCTTCACCTGCTTTCAGATGGAGCGGCATTTACTCTACAGCACAAACTCCAGTGTTAAATTAACACTCAAGAGTGTTAAAGTCAATGAGATAATTAAGTGATTAATTTAATGATGTTTGAGCATTATTGAAGACACCTGATGTTAACAAGCAGAATCATTGAAGGCGAAAATCACAAATTGTAAGCAACCGTTATGGCGATAAGTGTTTGCTTTAGTTTGGCTCTTAACCTTTATACATTCACTTTAAATTTGTTTGTCTACTGTTATTTAATTATAACAGTCAAATGAACAAAGAAAAGTGTGATCTGTTAGTGTTGGTTATGTTCTGGCATAATCATGCTGTGATCTGAAAATGAGTCTTATTGAGATAGTTTGGTTTAACTTACTGGCAACAACTTTGTGATTTTAGAGCATATATGAGTATAGGTATGTTTTTTATAATGCAAAATATTTAATAAACATTGTTCTGATCAAAACACTTTCAAATAAATTTATTTAGAAACACCGACATCAATAATCCGCCTATGAATCTCAACAGTGGTGACAATAATAAATCATGTTGCAGTGGCTGCCACCAATCACAACTCATTAATGGCTCCCATCATGCACTGCGATATGAATAAATTATGATCTGAATTTTCTATGTAATTTACTTTTCCTAATTGAATATTCTGCTCGTCACCATTGTTGAGATGCATAGACTGAATCTTGAAGTCTGTGTGTGCCTAAAAGAAAGTTTTTTTTTTTTTTAGAAAACAACTTTTAAGAAATCCTTTATATTATAGCTAAAATTCTGGATATTCATGCAGAATCACAGTTATGCTATAACAAACAACATAAATCAAAAACATAAAGTTCAAATGATGATTGTCATAATATAACCAACACCATCAGATCACTTTTTTTTTCCTTGTTCATCTGGCAGTTATAACTCAGATAAAGCAGACAAATAAAATCTAAAGTTAATAATATAAGGGTCAAGAGCCCAACTAAAGTAAACAATGATCGCCATAACGGTGGCTTACAATTTGAGATTTTCTCCTTCAGTGATTCTTCAGGTGTGTTCAATAATGCTCAATCATCACTAAATTAATCACTTAATTATCTCATTAACTTTAACACTCTTGAGTGTGGACTCATATACACTCCCATGAGTGTTAATTTAACACTGGAGTTTTTGCTGTGTACAAAGAGCCGTAGTTAACTGATAAGCTGAGCCATATCGCATTAATTATCGCTGGCGATACGTCTGCGATATTGATGCGATATGGCTCAGCTTGTCAGTGAACTACGGCTCTTTGTAGTAAATGCCGCTCCATCTGAAAGCAGGTGAAGGCTATTTACTACTAATCAAGGAACCGGCTTTACTGACGAGATGCGCATAACAATATCGTGTGATATATCGCCCATCCCTACTAGTACTTGTTCATTAGTTACTAGTACTTATTCATTAGTTACTAGTACTTATTCATTAGTTACTAGTACTTATTATTAGATACTAGTACTTATTCATTAGATACTAGTACTTATTTCAATAGTGACTAGTAACTATTCTTTTGTTACTAGTAAGACATTTTTTTTTTGCCATTGACTTCTATGGGGATCTGTCATTTAGATATCAACTATAAAGTTCTGACTAGTATGTATTCCAATTGTGACTAGTAAATATATATTACATTTTAGTAGTTATTCATTAGGTACTAGTACTTATTTTTTAGATACTAGTACCTATTAATAAATACTAGTATTTATTCAATAAACACTAGTACTAAGTCATTAGATACTAGTACCTATTAAATAGATACCAGAACTTATTCATTAGCTTCTAATACATATTCAAAACAATATCTAAAGAATAAGCAAGAGTATCTAAAGAATAGGCACTAGTACTAAAGAACAAGCACTAGTCGCTAATGAATAAGTACTAGTACTTAATTGAATAGATACTAGTATCTAAAAAATAAGTACTAGTAGCATGAAAATAGAGACTAGTAGGTTAAAATGATTAAATGTTCAAACGGCTTGCCATATTTGGCTCAGAGAGAGAGAGAGAGAGAAAATGTCCACATTCAAACTACAATATCTGACTTTCTGTTGGTCTGAGCTAATGGCTGTAAATTAGAAATTTGTTCAGCTTGAGGAGAAGAATATACACGCTGAGTTTTGTAACTGTAGGTAAAACTAACTAAGTTATAACACACTTTATATGTCCTATTTTAGTCATGGAAATTCATTTCCTCGCCGCGGCCAAACCGTTCGAGATATCAAAAATCCGTCCGCACTTTAGCATCCTCAAAGTCTTGACTTCATGCACACCGAGTTTGGCGATGATTGAATGAATTGCCTAGGAGGAGTACTTTAAATTCCACAGCAAACATTTTCCAAACAACCCAAAATAGCCGACTTCCTGTTGGGCTGGCGTAAAACTTGACCGGGGGAAAGATGTTCGGCCCGATGAGATCTATATGTGTACTGAGTTTCATATTAATTGATGCAAGCGTGTTTGATATATGGACCAAATAGTCGGATCCCGTTCAAGGGGGCGCTGTTGAGCCCCCCTGCCACGCCCGGGTACCAGCTTCAGCCCGGCCCTGATGGCCGTGGGTTCTGACCTGTGTGCAAAATTGCAAGAGTTTTTGAGCACGTTAAGAGCCCCAAAAGCCCCTGAAACCTTGAAATCCATTAAAAGCAATACACAAATCCCTCAAACACAGAGAGGGAGAGAAATTACTCAGAAACATCCACATTCAAACTAAAATATCTGAGTTCCTCTTGGTCTGAGCTAATGACAGTTAATTAGAAAGTTGTCCAGTTTGATCTGAACAATATGCGTACCGAGTTTTATGATTGTTTTATGATTCTGAAACTTTGCACATGTCTACTGGCTAATAAATGTGATCTGTCTGTCGAGTTTCATGCAATTTTAAGCAATTTCAGCCAATTTTCAGTCTCAAAAGCATCCAAAAAGAATATTAAAGTTTGCTGCGTTGCCATGGCAACAGTATCTAAGATATCAATAATCCTTTCACAGGCCTACATCTGGCGAGTGTCTACATTATACACACCAAGTTTGAAGCAAATCGGGTAAAAATAAGAGGGTGATTTCAAAGCATTTTGAAAGTGACACACTTCCTGCTGCCAGTTGGTGGCGCTATAACTTTGACTCACAATAGTCACATCCATGTGATCGGCCTCTTACAGCGAACACACTGTTGAAGTTTCATCAAGATCAGTTAATGTATGCAGAAGTTATAACACACTTCCTGTTTCCATTATTCGCCATAAATTCGTTTCCTCGCCACGGCCAAACCGTTCGAGATATCAAAAATCCCCTGGCAATTTTTCATCCTCAATGTCTTGACTTCATGCTGACCGAGTTTCGTGGCGATTGGTTGAATTCTCTAGGAGGAGTATATTGAAATCCAGGGGCATACGCTTCCAAACAAACCATAATAGCCGACTTCCTGTTGGGCTGGGGTAAAAAGTAAAAGTACAAAGGATATATGAACCGATGAGATCTATATGTGTACCGAGTTTCATATTATTACATGCAAGCGGGTTTTGATTTATGGACCAAGTTTTCGGACCCCGTTCCAGGGGGCGCTGTCGAGCCCCCCTGCCACGCCCAGATACCAGCTTCAGCCCGGCCCTGATGGCCGTGGGTTCTGACCCGTGTGCAAAGTTTCAAGAGTTTTTGAGCACGTTAAGGGCCCCAAAATTGCCCAAATAGTCGTAAGAAAAATATAGAAAATGACTTTACAAACAACCCATAATAACCGACTTCCTGTTGGGCTGACGTAAAACTTAGAGCGCGAAAGTTGTTCGGCCCGATGAGATCTATAAGTGTACCGAGTTTCAGATTATTACATGCAAGCGTGTTTGATATATGGACAAGTGTTCAAAAACCATTGATGGTTTTTGAACCATCAATCCATTTTGAACCATTTTCAGTCTTAGATAAGCTGCGAGCAGCGATTACGGGCCCAAGCCGGTGGCCCTTCATCGCTGCTCGCAGCTATATTTATATATATATGTAAGGACTGGGCTAAGAGGGTGAATCTGAATAACTAAATACATACTGCTAAAGACAAAAAATCTCTGAATGTAAATTAACCCAAACACACACACACACACACACACATTCCCCCACCAGGGAAGACCACACTCAGGACAGAGCGTGGTGTCCGCTTACAAGACATTTTATGACGGATCGGAATGTCCCAAAGGAAGTGGATTCCAAAGCGAAAAGAAACTTCTTTTCTTTAAAAGACATTTAACCAGATATATTCAATGTGTTTTATGTGTGTTTGTTGAATTGTACGAACAATGTATACAATCTTATCTTACGATTTGTCTTTTATGTGTTTGATCTATGTTGTTGGGAAACTCTAATGGGATAAGGTTTCAAACTTTGCAAACTATGAGTAACCAACTCCATGTGAGGCAAGTTTGGATTCTCTGAGCTCCAATCTTCGTTCCACATTTAGCCATTTATATCACATATTGCTAAAACTTTGTGACACATAGGACTATAATAATTGTGAAGATTCTGCTCTTAAACACCCGACGAAATTAGGGTTTCAAATGTCTCTCTCTTAGACAAAGAGCAATAAAAACCAAAGTCCCGCCTGTGAAATTCCAACCCTCTAATTGGCCAAGCCAACAGGAAGAAGCTGGATTTCTCCAAGGTGATAAATGAGGCTTCCCCCCTCCGCTCACTCTCTTACTTCTCTGGTCCTCGTGTCATAATGTAACGTCTCGCCTCCGGGCGAGCTCTTCGCCTTTCTTTTATTTGTTTCTAGTTTAGTTTGTGTATTTCAGTCTTAGATAAGTCTCCGTGTTTAATTCCAATCGACGAGTGAAACGAACACCGCGTGACATACCTCTTCAGCAAATCCATCTACAAGGGACCTTTAAACGAGCGCGCGCTCACTTTGAAGGAGAAACACGCGCATCTGACCACGTGACGCGCCGGACCGAGAGACGCACACGCGTTTCTTCACCAGCCATGCAAAGATGTAACGTTAACTCCGCGTGATTTCACCGTAGAGATCTTTATTTCTTTTCTTTGTTAGTCAAAGTTTTGTTTTCCGTAGTCGACTCTGTTCACTTCCACAAAGTGAAACGAACTTAGCCGAACTATTTTCCTTTGGTAATGTTACCCCAAAGACTTTGAACCTCTGTTCAACACGCGCGCCAAGAAGCACCACGTGATGCTTCCTAAAGGACTCCGCTCACGCAGGAATGCCGCGACACAGAGAGACCCAGAAATTTGTGCAAGTATATCTCTTTATAGAGCTTCTAAGAAGCATTAAGATGATGTTTTCGTGTTGTTACAGACAGGTGACTGTCAGGGTGAATGTTGCCAATGCTCTCTCTCTCTCTCTCACTCCCTCTCCCCCTCTCTCTCTCTCACACACGTGTATCCATTGTCCAAACGCCCCGCGTTGTTGTCATTGTCTGTTAATGTTTGTAAATACATGTATTCCTGTAACGTAGTAAATACATAAGTAGTTCTGCCTTATTAAATTCATTATATTCATTTGATTGATGTACTGCCTCTGCTCATTTTCCAAGTCCCTTAAGTGCCAAAGGTCTAACTTAAGCTACAAGCTTTACAAATTAAAGATACTTTAAAGAGTATTTGGTTTATAGGGCAGAAAACCCAATTCTAGTGGCCACAGAATTGCGTTTCCTGAAATCCTATAAAGTAGGATGATATTGTGGATCCCCACAAATATTATTCTGACAATTGAGCTAATTAATTTTGCCTGTTTTGTAAGACGTGGTCCGTGTAATTAATTACAATCAACGTGTGGTTAATTGCAGGGATACACATGCATGCATGCAGGTAAAATGACACATCATCCCTTAGCGGGAGATTTATTAACATGTAAGACTGATCTAATCCAAACATGTATGAATAATTATTAATTACCAATTATTAATTATGATATGCAAATTCCCCCACGGATTAGATCCGCCCCTGAGTCTTTACATACTTGGTGGAGAATATGCTTGGCACACTTTAAACTTGTTTATGAGCAAATTCAGTTTCAATCTATGTCTATATTGTGATTTAATATTGTACGTGCGCCTCGAGTGAGCGAACGCAATGCGAACTCACCGGCTGACTGAAGGCAAAAAGCCGCTTTCAGTTCAGCAAAACTAAAAAGTAAACTGCAGTTTCATAGTATTAAATTTGTCCTACAAAAGACGAAGAAACCTCTTTTGAGCGACGACATTTTTAATGTTAAACTCCCCTGTCCGAACGATGTTCTTCTGTCAGGGTGAAGACAAGAGTTAGTGAAACGATGCTCTCTCACTATTCTTAAAAAGGCCTTATATTATAATCGTTAGATTAACGATAAACTCCTGGTGAAACATTGACGTAGCTACTCAAGTGTAAAAACCTAAAGCATATTTAATCATAAGTGCTATTTGATATATGTTATGGGAGTCGAAAAACAGATGACAAATTCCTGTTTTCTTTGCACAGCGCAGCGAAGAATCCTGCCAGACGTGTTGTTAAAATATAGCACCGAAAAAGAAAAAAAAAATCCAAAACCTAAAAACATTTTAAATCATAAGTGCTATTTGATAAATGTTATTTGGATCCAACCGACAGACGTATAATTCCTGTTTTCTTCTACACAGCGCAGAGGAAAAAACATTTCCTGCAAGACGCACGTGTTTGTTAAAATGTAGCACAGGAAAAAAAAAATCCAAAACCTAAAAACATTTTAAATCATTAGTGCTATTTGATAAATGTTATTTGGATCCAACCGACAGACGTATAATTCCTGTTTTCTTCTACACAGTGCAGAGGAAAAAACATTTCCTGCAAGACGCACGTGTTTGTTAAAATGTAGCACAGAGGAAAAAGAAAATCCAAAACCTAAAAAAAAAAAAAAAACATTTTAAATCATAAGTGCTATTTGATAAATGTTATTTGGATCCAACCGACAGACGTATAATTCCTGTCTTCTACAAAAAAAAAAAAAAAAATCCGCTGAGATTTAATTTCGACAAGTGTGATCACTACAGAAAACAAAGCGTCTGCACGCTCAAATTTTAATCACACTGAATGTTATTCCGCTGACAAACACTAGAGGGCAGCCTTGAGGCCTAAGTGCTTGACAGTTCTCGAATTACGCTCCGCCCCCCCTGATTTCATCCTGCATGAACGAAATGTCGTGTGGACACTGGTAACAAGGTCATCCTTTCCTAAACAATTTCAGATTTTCCCAGTGAATTTCTGAAAGTGTGTTTCTAACTTTCAATGCACGTGCAAGTTCCAATTTTACTAACATGATTCTGTTCTGAAGTGGCTTTCTCCCAGTTGGTTTTATTTTGGTCATTATCATTGATACCTCACCGTAGTCGTGATCATCATCAAATATAATGCCAACCTTTAATTTCCTACACTTATTCAAATTTGGTTTGAAACAAACAAATTTCAAGATCAATTTGAATTAAGTCTCCTTTCCTGTTGGGAATGGTTTTATGGCTTTACTTCTATATTTCCTTCAAATTATTTTTAATAATTTTGATTTGATACGTTATGACAACGATATCCTTACTATTCTAGAAGTTACTCAGCATCTATGCATACGCTTGATTTGAATTGTATTTAAACCCGTTTGAATGCAATTTAAATCAAGTTCTCTGTCAGCCAGGTTGACCACTAAGAGGAAGTGGCCCAAACCCTTTGTGGCCCAAACGCGCCACTACAGCTTGCTTCCTCCCGTGCTCTTCCTGCTGCACTTAATCTCTTCTCTGAATGGAGGCTAGGTTGTTCTGATAATTAACATTGTCATAATTCCCTTTTTGTTTGTACCATAATTCTAGTAAAGCCGTTGCCTTTGATTTTTCTACAAAAAAATAGACACTCAATTTGATTTAGATAGAGAGAGCTTTAATTCACGTTGAGGTTCACTTGTCCTTCATCCTGTTCTGTGTTTGTAGGTAGAAATTTCTCGCGTGCTGTGGTGATTTGACAGTCATCTCTGCTTGGGGGTCCGGCATGCTGGTTCGTCTGACCTGCGTCACCAGCGCTGACTGAGCGCGAGTCCCGGACTTTCCTGTGTCTCTCCGTTGGTGCGGCCCGCAACACGACATCACCAATTTGGCACTGCCGGTTGTGTTCAAAGTCAAGTTGCGTGAGAGGGCGCACATCGGTACAGACATGCGGAAGGGCCCGGGACACTGCTGTCAAGTGTTTGGGGACGACAGAGAGACCAACCACGGTGCTGACTCCAACCCGAATGACCTCATTTCACCCCAGGAAAACTAGAAAAGGTATTAAATCCATCCACTTAGTATTAGCCACAGAATCTAGAGATTCCCCCGGTCATTGAAGTGTTTGGCTCCCTTCTCCTCTCCGAGCCACAAACCGCAGGCTTAGGCCTCCTCTTCCCCTGTAACACTTCCTGTGTACTATTAACACCATTTCATTACAGACCTTTCCATCTTGGATGGTTGCATGTTACTTCAAACTTTGCTATCTTGCCATTGCTCTTTTCTGTTGTGCTCTGTTCCGTTCAGTTCACCTAGAGACAGAACCTATCTGAGACAACAAGGAACGCCGAATAATAGTTTGACAACCAAGCCATTAGCATCAACAGGTGACCCCTAAGCTACTGCCCCGTTTAAAAAAAAAAAAAAAAAAAAAAAAAAAAAAACTTTATTCAGGCCCATGCTGACCTACCCAAATTGTCCCACCGAATGATTTAACTGTCTGCATCAGTTAACCAAAATTTTCACACACGGCATAGCCCGTATTATAGCTCGTTAAACGTAGAACGAAATTGCACTGGTCTCTCTGTGTGTGTGTTGTGTTCCTCTCGCCCACAATAAAGGCAGTATGTTCCGGTCCTGCAGTCCCACAACCCGCTGGGACCACCTGGAGACATTGATGAGAGTCATGACACCTCTATTCCTGCCCAAGGTCGCCAGTGAGTCAGAGCCCCGAGCCAAGAGCATCGCAGACGTGGACAAGCTAATGGCGCACAAACCAAGCCAAAGCTCCCACGACAAAGACCGGCCAGACACGTCAAAACCTCGCTTGCCCAGCCCATCGCACAAGCACGTCTCCACGAAAGGAGCCGCATCGCCCTGGAGCACGAAATTGCAACGCTGAGGATGCAAGCCGAGGATGACAACGACCCCGAGCTACAGAAAGAAGTGGAAAGACTTCAAACTGCCCTGTCTGATCTTCATCGACACAGACAGAGAAAAGAACCAGAGAGGAACTCAACGAGAAACTCCGACCAAGTGAAGCCGCTTGCAAAGAGCAGAGACTGAACTTAAAGAGACTCGAAAGCCACGGCCTGCGAAAGAAGCTCGCAAGAGGCCCATGTTACCATCCACAAGCTCGTTCAGCAGAGATAAGATCTCAAACGTGAACTTGACATTTTTCCCACAGAGTTGAAACACTCTTATAGACTACCAGCCGCTGCGGCAGGCCTTCATTAAAGAATTCTCTGATCCAGAATCAGACCAACAACTAATCACAGCTGTGGACCTCAATCAGCCGGCATGGAGGATGATTTCAACTCCAGAACTCTGTTCTCTGAAATCTGCACCCCACAGTGAGTCATCACCAAGTCCTCCTGGCCTGCCCACATAGCATGACTACTCCACAGCTAAGAGAAGCTTACACCAAGCAAAAGACTGTGTCCGAAAAGACTTTAAAAAACCCCACAATCTACTCGGTCTCGGAACACTACTCAGAGCTGCCTCCAGAGGGCGCCCCACAACACCATAGCCCTGTTTACAGAGAGTCACGACCGTTCCAGGCCTCCAGAGGGCAGCACCACCGTGATGGTGCTCATCCAAGACACCAGAGCGAAGGCTCTGAAACATTCTGGAAGCCAGCCGGCGACCCAGAAATAGCCGACCCCCATCACCAAGAGACTAAAGCCCAGACAGCCTGGAGCGGTACTCCTTTCAACATGCCACTAATAAGCACAAGTCTGAGCACGCATCAGACAAACACAGTGCCGCCACGTCTGAGACAGCCGAGAGCCTGAAGTCGCTGAAAAGCTTCTTCACAAAAGACTTTCCAAAAATTCAAGAGGTACGAGCCTTACATCCTATGCTTGAGCGTAAGACCTACAACAGGCACACAGAACACTGCTCGTCGGCCACAGACCCCAGAGCACACTGTCACATCACAAAGTGACAGCAGCACACAGCCACCACAGCTGACAGCTGCACAGCCTGAACGAGACAGCACAGTTTCCCACAGCTGGGTCCAAAACCCCAAAAGACCAAGAAATGCTGCTTTGTCTGTCTGTCTCCGCAGAGAACTACACAAGACCGGCCTTAACCACCCGTCGATCGCCACACCAGCCCCTACGCCAAGACTCCTGGGGAACCTGATCAAAAGGGGGTGGGCCCGGAAACTCTACCTACCCATCACTCTAGACAATGAGGTGAGTCTTGAAGCCCTGGTAGACACCGGCTCAGACCTCACTCTAATGTCAGCTCAACTCTTTGAAAGACTCAGTGCTAAAGCTAAGAGCGAAGATCAAACTCTTACACCCCAAATATGTGAGCTGAACGTGCAGTCGTATAGCCAGAACGACCTCCGGCTCGAACAGAGAGCTCCCATGTACCTGACAATTGGTCCTTTGAGTCCTACCCACCCAGTGTACATCTCACAAATGGACACGTACCCCTTTCTGATTGGCAAAGACCTGCTAGACTGCTCTGAGCTTTTATTAGACTTATAAACACCTGGCCGGCTGGGCCCAAGTTCAAGAACCCCGCCCCCTCCGGTCACAGAGGTCACAAGAACTACAACAAAGCCAGACTCCAAAATCACAGTTCCCCGGAACTCCAGCAGCCATCCATGGGTACACAGCCTCACCACCAAGTCAAGGTTCAAGTTCGCTACCCTGCACCTTCCAGCTCGCCGAAGACCACGCAATGCCCACTCAACGATGCGTGACCTAATGCAGAAGGTCTCTAACACAAAAGGCCTCCTCAGAAAGAATTCCTAAAACCCCAATGATTTTGAACTGCAAAACCAGAGGACACTGCACGAACACAGTGCAAGACTCTGCTAAAAAGGTCCCTGATCAGCATAGGACATAGAACTTTTAGAAGTAGATGAAAATGTGTGCTCAAAGAGTTGCAAGACTCTGCATTCGTAAAATTAGAATTTTACTGATGTAAAAGAATCTTAAATGGGCGTGTAAATCTCAACGGCCAACAGACTATGCACGACTCTTTTAAAACAAACAGTTTCTAGATGCTGGTTGAATTAGCACTGCTAAACATTAGGTTTCCTGACAATGAAGGGTTACAGCAAACACTAGCTCCAAATAAGGCACACGTCACCCTGGCGTCAGAGTGTAGTAAAACCACCTGAGCCGTAAACTACTGTTAACCTACAGGCGTGCATTTGATCTTTGCGATCCAACTAGAACACAACGTGCAATACGCATTTTTGATCGCTGGCTTGTCTAAATGCAGATAAAACGATAACTGGAATTGACATCTCTACTTTAGGTGAAAGAGTCTTAGATTTCCAACTAATATCAGTAAGTTCAGCCGTAAAGCGTAAGTCTGTTTGACAAAGGAATCTCATCTCAGCAGCTTGTAAACTGTACCGATATCTATCCTGCTTTGGTTAAAGAAATCCAAATTGCAGTATTGCTAAACCTGTTTCTGACAAAGAAAGCTCAGGACAGTGTTATATATACGTAGACCTGGGTGATGCTCCCCTTTCTACAATGTAAAGGCCTTACAAATTATTGTTAGATTGATGTAATTCACCTAAATTTTTAACTGCATCTACAAGCAGAGAGCTACCTAGCGATCAAAACTGTTCATTCGCTGAAAAGTCAGCATTTATGCATGAGAGGGACGTAACTATATAGGCTTAGACAAGCTTTGACTTACAGCAAATCTATTTCCTCACTCTGTAACCAAATAGAATAAGTTGTGTAAAGTAAAGAGAAGAGTTCCATGAGTAAAATTAGCAAATGCCAAAACACATTTGCATTTTACTGAATGTAACATCAAGTTCTTGAAAGACTTAAAGTATAGGCGCCCCCTTTTAACCCGTTTAAACATGCATAACTCAGTAAACTGTGCAGACATTCTTCAGGTACTGTTGAATTGTTCTGACATGCTCTGGTTCCCATGACAACAACTGGTCACAGGAAGTGCTAACTTGTGATGTCACTTTGTAAACAAACCAGCCTAGGTGGCTAAGCTAACCTAGCATTCATCCAGCTTAGGCTAAGCTAAATAATAACTTCTACAATTAGCAGTTAGCATCATTCACTTGAAGCCTTAATTACAGCTTTTGTTTACACAGTGCAAAGTATTCTAGAATACTTTCTTTAACCCCAGTTAGGGTTTCTAATTCTTCACTTTCCGTACTTTCAGTTCTTCTCAGCTAAATTTCACCTTCACTAGTTAGGCATAGTCCTGGCTGAGCGCTGTAGGTTAAATTTGCAGATGCCCTGTCAATTAAACTTAAGTTTAACTACATGTAAACTGTGTAGCTAGAGAAGAATTCGTATAGTAATGAGAATTTCCATCAGCATGTTGATTAAACCTTTGGAGGGACACACACAGTGTGGTCTTGAACACGCAACCGCTGTAACCCACTATGGAGTGTTGGTCCAGACAAACCCAAAGTTTAGTCACTAGTGCTACTGATTATTCTCACATTCAGATCATTACCGCTGTTTTGATTACTTTATTTATTTTTTATTTTTTTATTTCCACTTTGATAATAATGGCAGTCAGCTATTCCCTTGTCTATTCGGTCATCTATATGATTTAATTCCATTTCCTCTCTTGTTCGAATGTGGTTCCATTTCCCATTGGGCCCAGAAAGGAAACAGAGACACCTTTATTTGTGATTGTGTTTATTTTCAACAAGTGCACTCATTTTTGTGACCCTGCAACACAAGTAATTTCAACAATTACTAGGGCATAACTATAGTCCTGAGGATTGATAATAAGCATAATTTGAATAGGAAAGCTGTCTCTTTTCCTCCTATCCTTCACTTCGTCAAGCCGTAGTGAACCACCATTTAAGTCCAGAGAAATAATTTAGTCATAAGAACCATCTTAAGTCATTTATTTCATCTCGGCTATGCCCCTTCCAGGAAACACTCTAGGAACCACACAAGTCTTAGCCTCCTAACATCCACAGCTAAGATGATAAAGATACAAGAGACACATCACTAGCTAGATACACATGAAGCACCTAACTTTATGCTACATATCTAGCGAACCCATTAAACAGTGGTTCTGAACTTTTAGGGTCATGCATTAGTCTCTCACCACAAGTGTGCCAAAGTGTCACAGAGCCTCTGCTTAACCTGACCCCAACCCTCCAGCTTACCAAAGACTATGACAAACCAATGGACACTATGAGAAACCACCTCTAACCCCTCCAACCACCCACGAATGCCGTCTGAACCCACCGACGACCGGTGCCCCAGACACCTGCAATACACCTTGCACATGCTGCGTGCACAAGACAACATACAGCGTTCTGCACCTGATGCCATCACTGCGCCACAGCTTGTAATGCCACAGTGCAAAAGGGGGGTCATGCCAATGTATGCCCATGATGCACCATGTGCTGCACACCGCAGCACCAGAGACACTTGCAAGACACCGAAGCAAGTGGCATACCGGCGTGAAAAAGACTGTCCAAGCCAACCAAGGACAACACCTGCTGAAATTTTTCCTCCCTTTCTCTCTCTCCCTCTCCCTTTCACTTTACCAGGATGCTGCTGTGGTTCACCATCCTGTGCCTTCGGCCAACCAGAGGGCAGCCACCGCCATTGAACAGCATCTCCCCAGGCCCGGCATCAGGCACCATCCTGAGGGAACAACCGGGACTCCTGACTACCAACTTCAGGACCCACACCCAGAAAGTTCATGTTCGTCTCGACCCCTGCAATGTTTACAGGGCACCCTACGCCAGCGCAGTAGCCCAAATACCGCTGGGCAGGTGCCCAATGGACAGACTCCCTCACTCACGCCGGGGCCGATGCACATGCTCAGCCAACTTGAGAAAATGACTATCACACAAGCGGAGTTAGGTGGACACAACCACCGCTCCAAACAGTTCCGGGGAGCTTTGCCCGGAGCCGCCGCCACTCTGTTTAACACTTGTATGTCCAGTGCGAATACAGTGAACCTAGCCACCGTGAGGCGGCATGCAGCAAAAATTCAGACTGAGATTCCACAGATAAAAGAGCAACTCACAACACAGAGTGCACCCCTGCAGACCATCGACAAGACACTAAAGGGAATTGTGGTAATTTTCAACACTCACAGCGTTCTGCTGACCCAGACAGTGAACTCCATGAAACAGCTGTTTACTGTCTTCCAGAATGACTTTGCTCAAACTCAGCTGGTAACAGCCCTGATGACAGACACGCGGCCGGAGGTGAACTACATTGACAGCCTAGCTATGGGTAGAATTCCAGCGCACCTGATACCCTTAAGCCTTGTGCAAACCGTGCTGGCTTCCGCCATCACCACGCCAGCTGACTCTCTACAAATACACCTTGCCTACTCACTGGTTAGTGCCAGCCCACTCTGCGTGTACCACAAGCAGAGAAAAGGGGGCTTTCTCTTGAACTTACCCATCACAGTCAAGCCGAATCCACCGGCTCAAGAACATTGTCAATGTCAGATTCTGAAAGGTAACACTCACATCAAGATCCGCACGCCGTACGTGATTGACTTGCACGACAGCGACACTAAGCTGTCCCCAGCTCCGAATCCACATATGTGCACACTGACCAAAGACACTCACTATCTCTGCCCTAACAAACCCTTCCTCAGAGACAACACTGACGGAATCTGCAGGCTGCAGATCAGCGACACCCGCTGCCCTGCCGAAGCTAAGCCTCGCACTTAAGTCATCGAGACCCAAGCAGAGATTGTAGGTGACAGGGCTCATTAACACTCCTGTGCGCACAGCTGCACTCAATTACGACCAGAATGACACTGACACCTGTGCCACCTCGCTCCACCAGAGCATGTGAATCCAAGTACCGAAAGGCGCCATCCTTCACCGTGACAACCTGGCATGGTACCATCTTCCAAGCAAAGAGTACAAATTAGAACTGGAAATCCCATCCTTCTCCAGTAACCACACTTTCACCCTAACTCCAGAACGGGAGTTGTGGTTTGCGAAAGGTGGGGGGGTCCCAGCGAATTGACATTTATCCTATCGACACAGCCCTCCAAGCTTTGTCTCAACTGCCCTACTTAACCACCACACCTGCTGTCCAATCCTGGATTGCGGCTGACCCTACGCTGGGTACCTCTATCAACCACACCCAGACGCTCGACAGTCATCCTGCGCAAGAGGCTCAACGAGGTGCGAACATCTACAGCCAAGCCCACGGGACCCTCAGGAAGAGGGTACCACGCTGGAGGCTGCTTCAAACTTAATCAAGCTGAGCCCTCAGCCTCAGCCTGAGAGCACCTGCTACCCGATCATCATGATTCACCTGTCATCCGTCCATTGTGATGATTGTTGTCTGATTAAGTCCACACAGGGACTTCATCAGACAAAAAGGGGGACTGTAAGGACTGGGCTAAGAGGGTGAATCTGAATAACTAAATACATACTGCTAAAGACAAAAAATCTCTGAATGTAAATTAACCCAAACACACACACACACACACATTCCCCCACCAGGGAAGACCACACTCAGGACAGAGCGTGGTGTCCGCTTACAAGACATTTTATGACTGATCGGAATGTCCCAAAGGAAGTGGATTCCAAAGCGAAAAGAAACTTCTTTTCTTTAAAAGACATTTAACCAGATATATTCAATGTGTTTTATGTGTGTTTGTTGAATTGTACGAACAATGTATACAATCTTATCTTACGATTTGTCTTTTATGTGTTTGATCTATGTTGTTGGGAAACTCTAATGGGATAAGGTTTCAAACTTTGCAAACTATGAGTAACCAACTCCATGTGAGGCAAGTTTGGATTCTCTGAGCTCCAATCTTCGTTCCACATTTAGCCATTTATATCACATCTTGCTAAAACTTTGTGACACATAGGACTATAATAACTGTGAAGATTCTGCTCTTAAACACCCGACGAAATTAGGGTTTCAAATGTCTCTCTCTTAGACAAAGAGCAATAAAAACCAAAGTCCCGCCTGTGAAATTCCAACCCTCTAATTGGCCAAGCCAACAGGAAGAGGCTGGATTTCTCCAAGGTGATAAATGAGGCTTCCCCCCTCCGCTCGCTCTCTTACTTCTCTGGTCCTCGTGTCATAATGTAACGTCTCGCCTCCGGGCGAGCTCTTCGCCTTTCTTTTATTTGTTTCTAGTTTAGTTTGTGTATTTCAGTCTTAGATAAGTCTCCGTGTTTAATTCCAATCGACGAGTGAAACGAACACCGCGTGACATATCTCTTCAGCAAATCCATCTACAAGGGACCTTTAAACGAGCGCGCGCTCGCTTTGAAGGAGAAACACGCGCATCTGACCACGTGACGCGCCGGACCGAGAGACGCACGCGCGTTTCTTCACCAGCCATGCAAAGATGTAACGTTAACTCCGCGTGATTTCACCGTAGAGATCTTTATTTCTTTTCTTTGTTAGTCAAAGTTTTGTTTTCCGTAGTCGACTCTGTTCACTTCCACGAAGTGAAACGAACTTAGCCGAACTATTTTCCTTTGGTAATGTTACCCCAAAGACTTTGAACCTCCGTTCAACACGCGCGCCAAGAAGCACCACGTGATGCTTCCTAAAGGACTCCGCTCGCGCAGGAATGCCGCGACACAGAGAGACCCAGAAATTTGTGCAAGTATATCTCTTTATAGAGCTTCTAAGAAGCATTAAGATGATGTTTTCGTGTTGTTACAGACAGGTGACTGTCAGGGTGAATGTTGCCAATGCTCTCTCTCTCTCTCTCACTCCCTCTCCCCCTCTCTCTCTCTCACACACGTGTATCCATTGTCCAAACGCCCCGCGTTGTTGTCATTGTCTGTTAATGTTTGTAAATACATGTATTCCTGTAACGTAGTAAATACATAAGTAGTTCTGCCTTATTAAATTCATTATATTCATTTGATTGATGTACTGCCTCTGCTCATTTTCCAAGTCCCTTAAGTGCCAAAGGTCTAACTTAAGCTACAAGCTTTACAAATTAAAGATACTTTAAAGAGTATTTGGTTTATAGGGCAGAAAACCCAATTCTAGTGGCCACAGAATTGCGTTTCCTGAAATCCTATAAAGTAGGATGATATTGTGGATCCCCACAAATATTATTCTGACAATTGAGCTAATTAATTTTGCCTGTTTTGTAAGACGTGGTCCGTGTAATTAATTACAATCAACTTGTGGTTAATTGCAGGGATACACATGCATGCATGCAGGTAAAATGACACATCATCCCTTAGCGGGAGATTTATTAACATGTAAGACTGATCTAATCCAAACATGTATGAATAATTATTAATTACCAATTATTAATTATGATATGCAAATTCCCCCACGGATTAGATCCGCCCCTGAGTCTTTACATATATATATATATATAAAAATAAGCCGCAACCCCGGTGCCTTTAGGGTTATTGTGCACGACGTGCAAAAACGTAAACCCTGCTTTGACTGTCGAAAAGAAGTGTGCTGTAGAGTTTGCATCAGTGTGGGCTCTGCAAAAGTGCGCATCGAGGGCACATATCAAAAATACATATATAACAGAACAAAAAATACATATACAAAAATACATATTTTATAATTCAGATGAGAATAATTTTAAGGAAAACAAATATATTGATCTGAAATATAGCACATGTTTTTGTAAAATAATTTCAAGCAAAAAAGCTCACGGCTGCACAGGCATTCATAACGGTGCGCGTCCAACGCGAGGAGTGAGCAGAACAGAGCGAACGTTTTTTAGTTAATTTCTAAAAAAACTTAACTTTCGTAGGAATTCATTCCAGCGCACTGCGAGCACCACCATAATCAATGTCCGTGCAGACGTCCGTACTTACTTTCACTTTTATATTAGTGATTTAGAAGCCCTCGCTGGTGTCACACGTCGGTTAACCGGTGGGAAAATATCATCACAGCCATATACCTAATATATTTATATATAAATACAATAGGCATACCTGATAAAATAGTTTTATGCACTATGTTGATATCATTTTGGACACAAGAGGGCAGTATAGCCCTATGAATGATTTTTCCAGATAGCACTAAATAGCCTGTTTTAAACTTTTTCATACTTCTTGAATTGAAAAAAAAAAAGAATAAAATGGGTTTAGTTGTAATATGTTTGTATAATTTTATATAAAACTAAATGGTGTATAATTACATTTTAGAAAGATATGAGACGTTTCCTGATTCTTTTTTACATTACTTTAATCCCTCACCATAGCAAAACCATTTGAGATATTCATTATGCGTTCACAATTTAGCATCTTTAATGTATTTTCATCATGTTGAAAAAGTTTGGTGGGAATAAAATAAACCACTTAAGAGGAGTGAGTAAAAATGTACAAGCTGGTTTTGCAAAACATCCACATTCAGACCAAAATAGCCCACTTTCTGTTGGGCTGGCTTAAAACATAGAGCACGAAAGTTGTACGGCCAGATTAGATCTATATGTGTACCAAGTGTTATATTATTATAGTACATAGTATACATGCAAGTGTGTTTGATTTATGGACCAAATTTTCAGACCAAGTTTATGGACCAAGTTAATTTAATTAATAAACTAATTATATAAAACTATTGTTAATGCACTACAATTAAACTGGTTATATGCCTTTACTTTATTAATAAAACTTATTTAAAAAATACAAGGCTTAAGACATTTATTTTCCTTTTCAATGCAGGCCAAACCATACAGCAGTGAAATGGTTAATCTAGCCCCCCTCCCCTACGCACGCACGCACGCACGCACGCACGCACGCACACACACACACACACACACACACACACACACACACACACAGTATCTTTTTAAAGATACTAGTACTTATTCATTACATACTAGTCCTTATTTATTAGATACTAGTGCATATTCATTCGTTACTAGTGCATATTCATTCGTTACTAGTACTTATTCATTAGATTGTAGTTGCTATTAAATTGGTACTAGTACTTAATCATTAGATACTAGTACTTGTTCATTAGTTACTAGTACTTATTCATTAGTTACTAGTACTTATTCATTAGTTACTAGTACTTATTATTAGATACTACTACTTATTCATTAGATACTAGTACTTATTTCAATAGTGACTAGTAACTATTCTTTTGTTACTAGTAAGACATTTTTTTTTGCCATTGACTTCTATGGGGATCTGTCATTTAGATATCAACTATTCAGTTCTGACTAGCATGTATTCCAATTGTGACTAGTACATATATATTACATTTTAGTAGTTATTCATAAGGTACTAGTACTTATTTTTTAGATACTAGTACCTATTAATAAATACTAGTATTTATTCAATAAACACTAGTACTAAGTGATTAGATACTAGTACCTATTAAATAGATACCAGAACTTATTCATTAGCTTCTAATACATATTCAAAAGAATATCTAAAGAATAAGCAATAGTATCTAAAGAATAGGCACTAGTACTAAAGAACAAGCACTAGTCGCTAATGAATAAGTACTAGTACTTAATTGAATACACACTAGTATCTAAAAAATAAGTACTAGTAGCATGAAAATAGAGACCAGTAGGTTAAAATGATTAAATGTTAAAACGGCTTGCCATATTGGCTCAGAGAGAGAGAGAAAATGTCCACATTCAAACTACAATATCTGACTTTCTGTTGGTCTGAGCTAATGGCTGTAAATTAGAAATTTGTTCAGCTTGAGGAGAAGAATATACACGCTGAGTTTTGTAACTGTAGGTAAAACTAACTAAGTTATAACACACTTTATATGTCCTATTTTAGTCATGGAAATTCATTTCCTCGCTGCGGCCAAACCGTTCGAGATATCAAAAATCCGTCCGCAATTTAGCATCCTCAAAGTCTTGACTTCATGCACACCGAGTTTGGCGATGATTGAATGAATTGCCTAGGAGGAGTACTTTAAATTCCACAGCAAACGTTTTCCAAACAACCCAAAATAGCCGACTTCCTGTTGGGCTGGCGTAAAACTTGACCGGGGGAAAGATGTTCGGCCCGATGAGATCTATATGTGTACTGAGTTTCATATTAATTGATGCAAGCGTGTTTGATATATGGACCAAATAGTCGGATCCCGTTCAAGGGGGCGCTGTTGAGCCCCCCTGCCACGCCCGGGTACCAGCTTCAGCCCGGCCCTGATGGCCGTGGGTTCTGACCTGTGTGCAAAATTGCAAGAGTTTTTGAGCACGTTAAGAGCCCCAAAAGCCCCTGAAACCTTGAAATCCATTAAAAGCAATACACAAATCCCTCACACACAGAGACGGAGAGAGAGGGAGAGAAATTTCTCAGAAACATCCACATTCAAACTAAAATATCTGACTTCCTCTTGGTCTGAGCTAATGACAGTTAATTAGAAAGTTGTCCAGTTTGATCTGAACAATATGCGTACCGAGTTTTATGATTGTAGGTAAAACTATAGACCTAACTCCCCCTCTTTTGTCAAAAGGTGGCGCTACTGAGTCCCTACACCACGCCCGTTTCTGAAACTTTGCACATGTCTACTGGCTAATAAATTTTGATCTGTCTGTCGAGTTTCATGCAATTTTAAGCAATTTCAGGCATGCTAAGAGTCTCAAAAGCATCCAAAAAGAATATTAAAGTTTGCTGCGTTGCCATGGCAACAGTATCTAAGATATCAATAATCCTTTCACTGGTCTACATCTGGCGAGTGTCTACATTATACACATCAAGTTTGAAGCAAATCGGGTAAAAATAAGAGGGTGATTTCAAAGCATTTTGAAAGTGACACACTTCCTGCTGCCAGTTGGTGGCGCTATAACTTTGACTCACAATAGTCACATCCATGTGATCGGCCTCTTACAGCGAACACACTGTTGAAGTTTCATCAAGATCAGTTAATGTATGCAGAAGTTATAACACACTTCCTGTTTCCATTATTCGCCATAAATTTGTTTCCTCGCCACGGCCAAACCGTTCGAGATACCAAAAATCCCCTGGCAATTTTTCATCCTCAATGTCTTGACTTCATGCTGACCGAGTTTCTTGGCGATTGGTTGAATTCTCTAGGAGGAGTATATCGAATTCCAGGGGCATACGCTTCCAAACAAACCATAATAGCCGACTTCCTGTTGGGCTGGGGTGAAAAGTAAAAGTACAAAGGATATATGAACCGATGAGATCTATATGTGTACCGAGTTTCATATTATTACATGCAAGCGTGTTTGATTTATGGACCAAGTTTTCGGACCCCGTTCCAGGGGGCGCTGTCGAGCCCCCCTGCCACGCCCAGATACCAGCTTCAGCCCGGCCCTGATGGCCACGGGTTCTGACCCGTGTGCAAAGTTTCAAAAGTTTTTGAGCACGTTAAGGGACCCAAAATTGCCCAAATAGTCGTAAGAAAAATATAGAAAACGACTTTCCAAACAACCCATAATAACCGACTTCCTGTTGGGCTGACGTAAAACTTAGAGCGCGAAAGTTGTTCGGCCCGATGAGATCTATAAGTTTACCGAGTTTCAGATTATTACATGCAAGCGTGTTTGATATATGGACAAGTGTTCAAAAACCATTCCAGGGGGCGCTGTCGAGCCCCCCTGCCACGCCCGGGTACCATCTTCAGCCCGGCCCTGATGGCCGCGGGTTCTGACCCCTGTGCAAAGTTTCAAGAGTTTTCGAGCACGTTAAGGCCCCCAAAAGTGCCCAAAAGGTAGTAAAATAATAATAAATAATAATAATAATAATAATAAAGAATAATCCTTAGGAAAACAATAGGGCCTTCGCCTTTTCAAGGCTTGGGCCCTAATAAAGAATAATCCTTAGGAAAACAATAGGGCCTTCGCCTTTTCAAGGCTTGGGCCCTAATAAATAATCCTTAGGAAAACAATAGGGCCTTCGCCTTTTCAAGCTTGGGCCCTAATAATAATAATAAAGAAGAATAATAAAGAATAATCCTTAGGAAAACAATAGGGCCTTCGCCTTTTCAAGACTTGGGCCCTAATAATGCTAAGGAAAACAATAGGGCTCTGCACCCTTTCAGGGCTTGGGCCCTAATAATAAAGAATAATCCTTAGGAAAACAATAGGGCCTTCGCCTTTTCAAGGCTTGGGCCCTAATAATAAATAATCCTTAGGAAAACAATAGGGCCTCCGCCTTTTCAAGGCTTGGGCCCTAATAATCCTTAGGAAAACAATAGGGCCTTCGCCTTTTCAAGGCTTGGGCCCTAATAATCCTATGGAAAACAATAGGGCCTTCGCCTTTTCAAGGCTTGGGCCCTAATAATAATAAAAAGAAGAATAAATATAAATATAGCTGCGAGCAGCGATGAAGGGCCAAAGCCGGCGACACCGCCACCCAGTTAGGTAACTAAAGGCACCGGGGTGGCGGTGTCGCCGGGTTTGGCCCTTCATCGCTGCTCGCAGCTATATTTAGGGCCCAAGCCCTGAAAGGGCGCAGAGCCCTATTGTTTTCCTTAGGATTATGTTTATTTTTTTATTTTTAGGGCCCAAGCCTTGAAAAGGCGAAGGCCCTATTGTTTTCCTAAGGATTATTATTATTATTATTATTATTATTATTATTTTACTACCTTTTGGGCACTTTTGGGGCCCTTAACGTGCTCGAAAACTCTTGAAACTTTGCACACGGGTCAGAACCCGCGGCCATCAGGGCCGGGCTGAAGATGGTACCCGGGCGTGGCAGGGGGGCTCGACAGCGCCCCCTGGAACGGGATTCGAAAACATGTCCATATATCAAACACGCTTGCATGAATTAATATGAAAATCGGTACACATGTAGATCTCATCGTTGCATATATCCTTCGTACTCTTACTTTTTACGCCAGCCCAACAGGAAGTCGGCTATTATGGGTTGTTTGGAAACTCACGCTCAGGAATTTGAAACACTTCTCCTAGGGAATTCACCCGATCGTCACCAAACTCGGTGTGCATGAAGTCAAGACATTGAGGATGAAAAATTGCCAGGGGATTTTTGATATCTCAAACGGTTTGGCCGTGGCGAAGAAACAAATTTATGGCGAATAATGGAAACAGGAAGTGTGTTATAACTTCTGCATACATTGACTGATCTTGATGAAACTTCAGCAGTGTGTTCGCTGTAAGAGGCCGATAACATGGATGTGACTATTGTGAGTCAAAGTTATAGCGCCACCAACTGGCAGCAGGAATTGTGTCACTTTCAAAATGCTTTTTAATCACCCTCTTATTTTTACCCGATTTGCTTAAAACTTTGTGTATAATGTAAACACACGGCAGATGTGAACCTGTGAAAGGATTATTGATATCTTAAGGTGATGATACACAGGGCAACATTTTGAGCAATGTTGCTGGGCAATCTTGCCGAGTGATCGTTGCTTGGGCACATTCCCATTGAAAATGGGCAATACATTTCTATCTGAATAATTTAGATCGGTTGTGGGCCCTGTCTCACACCTGGTTGCCCGTTGACGACAACATTGCCCAGCAACATTGCTCAAAAAGTTGCCCTGTGTATCATCACCTTTAGATACTGTTGCCGTGGTAATGCATCAAACTTTAAGATTATTTTTTGATGCTTTTGAGACTCTTAGCATACTTGAAATTGCATGAAACTCGACAGACACATCACATTTATTAGCCAGTAGACATGTGCAAAGTTTCAGAAACGGGCGTGGTGCAGGGGCTCAGTAGCGCCACCTCTTGACAAAAGAGGGGGAGTTAGGTCTATACTTTTATCTACAATCTTAAAACTCAGTATGTATATTGTTCATATCGAGCTGGACAACTTTCTAATTTACAGTTATTAGCTCAGCCCAACAGGAAGTCAGATATTTTGGTTTGAATGTGGATGTTTTGGAGAATTTTCTCTTCCTCTCTCTCTGACCCTACGTCTCTCCGTGTGTTTTGGGGGAGGGGGATTTGTCTGCTGAGTGAGAATGCTTTTATTTTTGTTTTTCAAGGTTTTGGGGCCCTTAACGTGCTCGAAAACTCTTGAAACTTTGCACACAGGTCAGAACCCACGGCCATCAGGGCCGGGCTGAAGCTGGTACCCGGCGTGGCAGGGGGGCTCGACAGCGCCCCCTGGAATGCGCTTCGAACACTTGTCCATATATCAAACATGCTTGCATGTAATAATATGAAACTCGGTACATATTTAGATCTCACTCGGGCCGAACAACTTTCGTGCTCTAAGTTTAACGACAGCTCAACAGGAAGTCAGCTATTATGGGTTGTTTGGAAAATGCATGCTTTTCTTTTTTATATACTTCTCCTAGAGAATTAATCCAAACACCACGAAACTCGGTCAGCATGAAGTCAAGACATTGAGGATGCTAAATTGCGGACGGATTTTTGATATCTCGAACGGTTTGGCCCTGGCGAGGAAATGAATTTATGACTAAAAAAGGACACATAAAGTGTGTTATAACTTAGTTAGTTTTACCTACAGTTACAAAACTTAGCGTATTGTGGTTTGGAATGTGGATTCTGAGAATTTTCTCTCCCTCTCTCTGACAGAGAGAGTGTCCCCTGCCATTATGTCTGTGTGTGTGTGTGTGTGTGTGTCTGTGTGGGGAGGGGGAGAAGGAGGGGAAGGGGGTCTCTTTGGGTGATAGTTTAAACACAAAATCAAAAAATAGGGCTATACTGCCCTCTTGTGTCCAAAATTATATTTATATATAAATATATTACGTATGTGACTGAGGATGTTGTGTTTTATTGCGAGTGTACACAAATATAAGTAAACAGTTTGCAGTCTGAATGATGTCCTGTATGAAAAAAATGACGGAGTATGTTTCCACTGTTCACACACTCACACACACACACAGTTCGATCGCGCCCGCGCCTCTCTCTCTCACACACACCGCGCGCGCGCGCGCACACACACACACACACACACACACACACACACACACAGTTCGATCGCGCCCGCGCCTCTCTCTATCTCACACACGCACACACACACAGTTCGAACGTGCGCGCCTCTCTCTCTCAAGCTGGAGTGTGTGCGTGCGAGAGAGACGCGCTGGCGCGAGCGAACTGTGTGTGTGTGCGTTATCGTGCTGGCGCGATCGAACTGTGAGAGAGAGAGAGAGCGAGAGAGAGAGAGGGGCGCGGGCGTGATCAAACTGTGTGTGTGTGTGTGTGTGTGTGTGTGTGAGAGAGAGAGAGAGAGAGAGAGAGAGAGAGAGAGAGAGAGAGAGAGGCGCGGGCGCGATCGAACTGTGTGTGTGTGAGAGAGAGAGAGAGAGAGAGAGAGAGAGAGAGAGAGAGAGAGAGAGAGAGAGAGAGAGAGGGCGCAGAAATCATTTTATAGGGAAATCAATTATTTATAATTCAGATGAGAATAAAGTTTGTGTTAATTAAAATTAAGGAACATTTAGTTTTTCTGTTCTGAATATCATTAAAACAGAAAAGGCAGAGACAACATAATGATGAATAATCTTAAGATATTATATTGTATGCTATGTGTTGTGAATACACCCATGTTAAACATTAAAATTTACTTCCATTGCATATCATAGAACACATAAGCGTAAATTATAATTACATTAATAAACCTGTACAAAGACCTCCAGATAAATACTGGGCTTCTATATTTACACATTTAAGTGCTGAAAAACATATTGAGCTATGACATCCTATGACATTAAAAATGATTCTATATTTAAATTATCTCATATTTGTGGCTTTTGTGGTTCACGATCATAGGCCCGGTCCCAAATGGCACACTTCATATGAATACTCGGTCTTGTGTACTTATTTCATGTGTCTGTTAAATCCATGAGACCCATGGATGAGGTGTCTCATTTTTCATTTTAGGTTTCAGAAGGTTTCTCACGCATACTTTGTGGTTGATATGTGCCCTCGATGCGCACTTGATGCACCCAAACTGATGCAAGCTCTACAGCACACTTCTTTTCGACAGTCAAAGCAGAGTTACGTTTTTTGCACGTTGTGCACAATAACCCTAAAGGCACCAGGGTGGCGGTGCCACCGGCTTCTTATATATATATATATATATATAAAAATATAGCTGCGAGCAGCGATGAAGGGCCAAAGCCGGCGGCACCGCCACCCCGGTGCCTTTAGGTAACTAGATATATATATATTTTTTTTTTTTCTCTTTTATTTTTCTTACGACTATTCGGGCACTTTTGGGGCGCTTAACGTGCCCGAAAACTCTTGAAACTTTGCACGCGGGTCAGAACCCGCGGCCATCAGGGTCGGGCTGAAGATGGTACCCGGGTGTGGCAGGGGGGCTCGACAGCGCTCCCTGGAACAGGGTCCGAAAACTTGGTCCATAAATCAAACACGCTTGAATGTAAGAATATGAAACTCGGTACACATATAGATCTCATCGGTACATATATACTTCATACTCTTACTTTTTACCCCAGCCCAAAAGGAAGTCGGCTATTTAGGGTTGTTTGTAAAGCGCATGCAATGGAATTTAAAGTACTTCTCCTAGAGAATTCAAAGAAATGGCACAAAACTCGGTCAGCATGAAGTCAATACATTGAGGATGAAAAATTGCCAGGGGATTTTTGATATCTCGAACGGTTTGGCCGTGGCGAGGAAACGAAATTATGGTGAGAAATGTGAAAGAGGAAGTGTGTTATAACTTCAGCATACATTAACTGATCTTGATGAAACTTCAGCAGTGTGTTCGTTGTAAGAGGCCGATCACATGGATGTGACTATTGTGAGTCAAAGTCATAGCGCCACCAACTGGCAGCTGCTTCAAATGCTTTGAAATCACCCTCTTATTTTTACCCGATTTGCTTCAAACTTTATGTGTATAATGTAAACACACGGCAGATGTAAACCTGTGAAAGGATTATTGATATCTTAGATACTGTTGCTGTGGCAACGCATCAAACTTTAATATTCTTTGTTGATGCTTTTGAGACTCTTAACATGCTTGAAATTGCATGAAACTCGACAGACACATCACATTTATTAGCCAGTAGACATGTGCAAAGTTTCAGAAACGGGCGTGGTGCAGGGGCTCAGTAGCGCCACCTTTAGACAAAAGTGGGGGTGTTATTTTTATAGTTTTACCTACAATCATAAAACTCGGTACGCATATTGTTCAGATCAAGCCGGACGACTTTCTAATTAACTGTCATTAGCTCAGACCAAGAGGAAGTCAGATATTTTAGTTTGAATGTGGATGTTTCTGAGAATTTTCTCTCCCTCTCTCTCCGTCTCTGTGTGTGAGGGACTTGTCTATTGCTTTTAATGGATTTCAAGGTTTCAGGGACTTTTGGGGCTCTTAACGTGCTCAAAAACTCTTGAAATTTTGCACACAGGTCAGAACCTGCGGCCATCAGGGCCGGGGTGAAGCTGGCAGGCCGTGGCAGGGGGGCTCAACAGCGCCCCCTTGAACGGGGTCCGACAATTTGGTCCATATATCCAACACGCTTGCATGAATTAATATGAAACTCAGTACACATATAGATCTCATCGGGCCGAACATCTTGGTTGGTTGTTGGAAAACGCTTGCTGTGGAATTTGAAGTACTACTCCTAGGCAATTCATTCAATCATCGCCAAACTCGGTGTGCATAAAGTCAAGACATTGAGGATGCTAAATTGTGGACAGATTTTTGATATCTCGAACGGTTTGGCCGCGGCGAGGAAATTAATTTTCATGCCTAAATAGGACATATAAAGTGTGTTATAACTTAGTTAGTTTTACCTACAGTTACAAAACTCAGCATGTATATTCTTCTCCTCAAGCCGAACAACTTTCTAATTTAAAGTCATTAGCTCCGACCCTCAGAAAGTCAGATACTGTGACTCTCTGTCTCTCTCTGACAGAGAGAGGGCCCCCTCCCATTCTGTGTGTGTGTGTGTGTGTGTGTGTGTGTGTGTGTGTGTGTGTGTGTGTGTGTGTGTGTATATGTGGCTGTCTGTGTGGGGAGGGAGGGCTGGTGTCTGTGTTCATGTGTGTGTGTGTGTGTGGCTGGCTGTGTGTCTGTTACAGTGACAAGAGATTAAGCCTTTCATTGCTGTGAGATTTTTCCTGCATTAAAGGATAAAGAAATCTCCTAGGCCTTGTCTTTTTGCATAACAATTTTGTTTTTTTATAAATTACAAAATATGCATAGAACCCAGATCTTTTAAATGTATAGTTTGCTTTAAATACAATTAAGATTGTATTGGTAATTGAAGCTGAATGAATTTAAAATGAATGTGCTATATTTCAGATCAATATATTTGTTTTCCTTAAAATTGTAAAACACTAACTTTATTCTCATCTGAATTATAATTTATTTCTGTATAAAATAATACTATGACAAAGTGTGGGAGTATCAGAACTAAACCCATTTTATTCTTGTTTTCAATTTAAGAATAATGTACAAGTTTAAAAACAGCCAGAATGCGCTATTCAGTCAAAAAATAAATAAATAAAGTAATACATAGGGCTATACTGCCCTCTTGTGTTCAAAAACAGGTAAGCCTATTGTATATAAATAATACATAAATATATTAGGTATATGGCTCTGAGAATATTTTCTCACCGGTTATTTGACGTGTGACACCGCCAGGGCCTTTAAATCGCTAACTTAAAAGCGAATGTAAAATACGGATATCCACACGTACATTGATAATGCTGTGGATCAGAGCGAAGGTTTTCAATGAATTCCTATGGGAGTAGGAATGAACTAAAAAACGTTCACTCTGTTCTGCTCGTTTCTCGGCGTGGATGCGCACCGCTATGACTTCTCACTTTTTGCTGACAACACAAAGGCAGAGTACAGTAACTTTAAAATAGTGGTCAACAAGTTTGAGCTCAAGATTTTTTTATGTAGATCATTTTCATTACTAAAACATCTAATTGCCAGATTTCCAGTGTCCTAACTATAATTAATTTGAAGGGACAACTAAAAATTTTAGGTTTCAGAAGGTTGCTCACGCATACTTTGTGTTTGATATGTGCCCTCGATGCACACTTCTGCAGAGCCAACACTGATGCAAGCTCTACAGCACTATTTTCGACAGCCAAAGCGGGGTTACGTTTTTTCACAATAACCCTAAAGCCACCGTGGTAGCGGTGCCACCGGCTTGTTTATATATATATATATATATATATATATATATATATACTTTATATATATATAAATATAGCTGCGAGCAGCGATGAAGGGCCAAAGCCGGCGGCACCACCACCCCGGTGCCTTTAGGTAACTAAAGGAACCGGGGTGGCGGTGCCACCGGCTTGGGCCCGTAATCGCTGCTCGCAGCTATATTTATATATATATATATATATATATATATATATATATATATATATATATATATAAGAAGCCGGTGACACCGCCACCCTGGTGCCTTTAGGGTTATTGTGCACGACGTACAAAAACGTAGCCCTGCTTTGACTGTCGAAAAGAAGTGTGCTGTAGAGCTTGCATCAGTGTGGCCTCTGCAAAAGTGCGCATAGAGGGCACATATCAACCACAAAGTATGCGTGAGCAACCTTCTGGAAACTAAAATGACAAATGAGACACCCTACAGACGGTCTCATGGATTTTACGGACACATGAAATAAGTACACAAGACTGAAAATTCATATGAAGTGTGTCATGTGGGACAGGGCCTATGATCGTGAACCACAATAGCCACTTATAATGATTTTGCCCGGCCATCATTTCCCATGTTTGATTTCTGTATTTTGACCGATTGTTTACCGTTGCTGACTACATTCGGATTGGCCCAATCTGGATTGTTTATTGAACTCTGATTCTTGCTGCCTGTCTCGGCCCTTTGCCTGTCAACCTGGTTTGTCTCTGCCTTTTCTGTTCTGCCCTGTTTGCCATTGCTCACCCTTCCTGTCTTGACCATTCTTAATAAAAAGCTGCAAATGGATTCCCCTGGCCTGACCCTGCCTCGTTACAACACATATGCTGCATCTGCTCGCTGATGCACTGATGATGTTGTAGGAATAGTGCGCTCTGTTTGGTCTGGATTATTCGGGATTTTTTATTTTATACAGAAATAAGTTATTTATAATTCAGATGAGAATAAAGTTAGTGTTGATTAAAATGAAGGAAAACTTTGATTGTATTGATCTGAAATATAGCACATTAATTTTAAATTCATTTAGGTTCAATTACCAAATATACAATCTTAATTTAATTTAAAGCAAACAATACATTTATATACATTTAAATACATATATGGGTTATATGAATATTTTGGAGAAAAAATTATATGTATATATATTATTAAAAATAATATATATATATATATATATATATAATTATTTATATATATATATATATATATATATATATATATATATATATATATATCCAAAAAGACAAGGCCTTAAACTTAAGCTTGAACAAGGGTTAAACTCTTGTCACTAACAGACACCAAGGCACAATCACACACACACACACACACACACACACACACACACACACACACACACACACACACACACACAGACAGACGGTTTAAAAGCAAAAATATATTTATCCAACCCCATTTAAAAACAGTCTGAGAGTGCCATCTTTTGGACATCCATCATATTGCATAGGTTTTCAAAAATTTTAAAGAAAACATATATATTGATCTAATATATATATATATATATATATATATATATATATATATATATATATATATATATATATATATATATATATATATATATAAATATAGCACATATGTATAAATGAACAGGCTTGCGATGTAAAGATTGCAATGCTGGAATGTGTGTGTGTGTGGGTGTGGGTGGCTCAGCGCGATTGAACAGTGTGTTACACATAAAAACATACTCCGTCATTTTCTTCATACAGGACATCATTCAAACTGCAAAGTGTTAACTTATATTTGTGTACACTCGCAATAAAACACAACATTGTGTTTTTGTTAAATAAATTAAAGTAATACATCCACCCGAAATGGCACTAATTTTAAAATTAAACTGAAATGCTCACGGTTGCACGGGCATTCATAACTGTGCGCGCCCACGGTAAGGAACGAGCAGAACAGAGTGAACGTTGTTTAGTTCATTCCTACTTCCATAGGAATTAATTGAAAAAGCTCGCTCTACTCTGCACCATTATTAATGTCTTGTGCGGACGTCCGTATTTTTCTTCCACTTCCAAGTTAGCGATTTTAAAGCTCCCAGCGGTGTCACACGTTGATCAACCGGTGGGAAAATATTCCCATAGTAACATCCCTGATATTTATATATAAATAAAATAGGCCTACCTGATTTTGAACACAAGAGGGCAGTATAGCACTATGTATGATTTGGAATTATAAATTTTTTTTGACTAAACAACCATTCTGGCTGTTTTTAAACTTAAACATAATTCTTTAATTGAAAAAAATGAATAAAATGGGTTTAGTTCTAATATTTGTATAATTCTATATAAAAATAAATGGTGTATAATTTTATATAAAAATAAATGGTGTATAATTTCATTTTAGAAAGATATGAGACATTTCCTGATTCTTTTTTTGCATTAATTTAATCCCTCACCATAGCAAAACCGTTTGAGATATTCAATATCCGTTCACAATTTAGCATCTTTAATGTATTTTCATCATGCTGAAAAAGTTTGGCGTGAATAAAATAAACTACTTAGGAGGAGTAGCTAAAAACTCAGAATCTGAAATCCACATTCAAACCAAAATATCTGACTTCCTGTTGGTCGTAGCTAATGACTGTAAATTAGAAAGTTGTCCGGCTCGAAGAGTACAATATACATACCGAGTTTTGTTACTGTAGATAAAACTAACCCCCCACTTTTGTCAAAAGCATTTAGAAAGTGACACACTTCCTGCTGCCAGTTGGTGGCGCTATAACTTTGACTCACAATAGTCACATCCATGTGATCGGCCTCTTACAGCGAACAAATTCGTTTCCTCGCCACGGCCAAACCGTTCGAGATATCAAAAATCCCCTGGCAATTTTTCATCCTCAATGTATTGACTTCATGCTGACCGAGTTTTGTGCCATTTCTTTGAATTCTCTAGGAGAAGTACTTTAAATTCCATTGCATGCGTTTTACAAACAACCCTAAATAGCCGACTTCCTGTTGGGCTGGGGTAAAAAGTAAGAGTATGAAGTATATGTGAACCGATGAGATCTATATGTGTACCGAGTTTCATATTTTCGGACCCCCCCGACCAAGTTTTCGGACCCCGTTCCAGGGGGCGCTGTCTAGCCCCCCTGCCACGCCCGGGTACCATCTTCAGCCCGACCCTGATGGCCGCGGGTTCTGACCCGCGTGCAAAGTTTCAAGAGTTTTCGGGCACGTTAAGGGCCCCAAAAGTGCCTGAATAGTCGTAAGAAAAATAAAAGAGAGAAAAAAAATATATATATATATATATATATATATATATAAATATAGCTGCGAGCAGCGATTACGGGCCCAAGCCGGTGGCACCGTAACCCCGGTGCCTTTAGTTACCTAAAGGCACCGGGGTGGTGGTACCGGCGCCTTTGGCCCTTCATCGCTGCTCGCAGCTATATTTATATATATATATATATATATATATATATATATATATATATACATATATAAAGCCGGTGGCACCGCCACCCTGGTGCCTTTAGGGTTATTGTGCACGACGTGCAAAAAAACTTTTTCCTGCTTTGACTGTCGAAAAGAAGTGTGCTGTAGAGCTTGCATTGGTGTGGGCTCTGCAAAAGTGCGCATCGAGGGCACATATCAATCACAAAGTATGCGTGAGCAATCTTCTGAAAGGTCAGGTCTACATCCGGGTCTACATCTGCCGTGTGTTTACATTATAGTAGTGAAGTTTGAAGCAAATCAGGTAAAAATAAGAGGGTGATTTCAAATCATTTTGAAAGTGACACACTTCCTGCTTCAAGTTGGTGGCGCTATTACCGGGGTTGCGGTGCCACCGGCTTGGGCCCGTAATCGCTGCTCGTAGCTACAAATATATATATATATATATATATATCAGAGTTTCCGCTAGAAAAAAATGGTGCCGGTCAAAGTGACCGGCAGAGGTTTCGTTTTACGGACATTTTGATGATATGCCGGTCAAATATCGCCTATTAATTAGTCAAGTTGAGGAAAACTGGAGGCAGTCTATGTAACTTAAAAAATGACATAATCAGGCCGTATAGAATGCAACATGTTATTATTAGCCTAACTTTCAAATAGACGAAAAAAAAAACATGAACGTCCGATTGGCATCAATCAACGCCAATTGTTTTTACTATGGTTTCACACACATTCACTTTTTGAAACGTTGAGGCACGGATTTACCTAATACAAATAAATGAAACATCTCCGTTAACTAGCAGATCATTCATTTAGTTCGCTATTAGTATTAAATAAGAGATCTAGCGCTAAAATCGGTTGTTTTTGAAATCAAGCTGAGCGCTCGTGTCCGCTGCTATCAGTTGCATGGACGACGCGCTGCGCGAGTTGCGCAATCTTCACTCGGACGCGCGTTTCAATCTATCGCCGTTGCGGAGACTGTCTATTCATTCCGGTGAAATCACAAAATAAAATGCACACAAAGGTTTCCCTGCTTGATATAGACTGTAACCACTGATGAACTTCAAGAAAAAAAAACTGTACGAGTGCGTGGATTAGAACCACTGATCCATAGACAATAATGAGATGTTCCTGATTCACCATCGTCTGGCCTCTGAAAAAAGCTTTTAAAGCTAGTCTGCCTGGGCCTGGCCATATTTGAAACGTCTCACTCAATCGTTCGTTGTTTAGGTCTATATTACAGCCGTTTAGACGTGCGCTTTATTTGAAATGCAGCATGCGATGTTGTTTCATAACTTTCAAACGGTAGAGCCTGTTCCTTTATATTTATAACATAGCCAAATGTCGGTGTATTTTTGCTTTATACATTTTAGGCTTATTCTCAAATTCAGCTTGTGTTAGCGGGCGGGATTATTAGGCAATTTTAATCGGACAATTTGACCGGAGAAATTTAATTTTGTCGGACATTTCATTTTTTTCCCGGCCAATGTCCGGTAATTACCGGACAACGGAAACCCTGATATATATATATATATATATATATATATATATATATATATATATATATATATATATATATATATATATATATATATATATATATATATATATATATATATCTACACACACACATATATGTGTATATTTATATAAAGATACAGAGAATATTACTTGCTTTACCTGATTAGAATGCTACCTTGAAAAAAAATAATTTCAATTAAATCTCACCCAAAAGAGAAATGCCCCTGCCACCTCCCCACACAGGATTGTCCTCAAACAGAGCACTAATCTGTTTATTTTTAAGTTACACATTCTACATTGATTAAAAAAGAAACATCAAAAGTGTTTTTAGTCAGAGTATTATTTTATACAGAAAAATAAATATTTGTAATTCAGATGAGAATGAGGTTAGTGTTTTAAAATTACAAAAGGAAAACAAATATATTGAAATATAGCACATGAATTTTAAATTTATTCAGCTTCAATTACCAATACAATCTTACTTTTATTTAAAGCAAACTATACATTTTAAAGATGGGGGTTATATGCATATTTTGTCATTTAAAAAAAAATACAAAATTGTTATGCAAAAAGACAAGGACTTAGAGATTTCTTTATCCTTTAATGCAGGAAAAACATACAGCCAGCCACACACACACACATAAACACAGACACCAACCCTCCCTCCCCTCCCGTCCCCTCCCCTCCCCTCCTCTCCCCACACAGACACACACACACACACACACACACACACAGAGAGAGAATGGCAGGGGGCACAAGAAATCCATTAAAACTACAATATCTGACTTTCTGTTGCTCAGAGCTAATGACTTTAAATTAGAAAATTGATTGGCTTGATGAGAACAATATGCGTGGCAAGTTTTGTAAGTCTAGGTAAAACGAGCAAAGTTATAACACACTTTATGTGTCCTTTTTTAGTCATAAAATTCATTTCCTCGCCACGGCCAAACCGTTCGAGATATCAAAAATCCGTCCGGAATTTAGCATCCTCAATGTCTTGACTTCATGCTGACCGAGATTGGTTGGAATCCGATCAATTCCCAAGGAGAATTAAATCGAATTTCAGGGGTTCGAATTTTAAATCGAATTTTCACACACACTTCCTGCTGCCAGTTGGTGGCGCTATAACTTTGACTCACAATAGTCACATCCATGTGATCGGCCTCTTACAGCGAACACACTGCTGAAGTTTCATTAAGATCAGTTAATGCATGGAGAAGTTATAACACACTTCCTGTTTCACGTTTCTCACCATAATTTCGTTTCCTCGCCACGGCCAAACAGTTCGAGATATCAAAAATCCCCTGGCATTTTTCATCCTCAATGTATTGACTTCATGCTGACCGAGTTTTGTGCCATTTCTTTGAATTCTCTAGGAGAAGTACTTTAAATTCCATTGCATATGTTTTACAAACAACCCTAAATAGCCGACTTCCTTTTGGGCTGGGGTAAAAAGTAAGAGTATGAAGTATATATGAACCGATGAGATCTATATGTGTACCGAATTTCATATTCTTACATGCAAGCGTGTTTGATTTATGGACCAAGTTTTCGGACCCCGTTCCAGGGGGCGCTGTCTAGCCCCCCTGCCACGCCCGGGTACCATCTTCAGCCCGACCCTGATGGCCGCGGGTTCTGACCCGCGTGCAAAGTTTCAAGAATTTTCGGGCATGTTAAGGGCCCCAAAAGTGCCCGAATAGTCGTAAGAAAAAAAATAATAAAAAAAATAAAAAATAATCCTAAGGAAAACAATAGGGCTCTGCGCCCTTTCAGGGCTTGGGCCCTAATAATCCTAAGGAAAACAATAGGGCTCTGCGCCCTTTCAGGGCTTGGGCCCTAAAAATAATAATCCTAAGGAAAACAATAGGGCTCTGCGCCCTTTCAAGGCTTGGGCCCTAATAATAATCCTTAGGAAAACAATAGGGCCTTCGCCTTTTCAAGGCTTGGGCCCTAATAATCCTAAGGAAAACAATAGGGCTCTGCGCCCTTTCAGGGCTTGGGCCCTATTAATAAAAAGAATAATAATAATAATCCTAAGGAAAACAATAGGGCTCTGCGCCCTTTCAGGGCTTGGGCCCTAATAATAATAATAATAATAATCCTTAGGAAAACAATAGGGCCTTCGCCTTTTCAAGGCTTGGGCACTAATAAAGAAGAAGTCGGAATAATAAATAATCCTAAGGAAAACAATAGGGCCTTCGCCTTTTCAAGGCTTGGGCCCTAATAATAATAAATAATCCTATGGAAAACAATAGGGCCTTCGCCTTTTCAAGCCTTGGGCCGTAATAAATATTAAATAATCCTTAGGAAAACAATAGGGCCTTCGCCTTTTCAAGGCTTGTGCCCTAATAATAATCCTAAGGAAAACAATAGGGCCTTCGCCTTTTCAAGGCTTGGGCCCTAATAATAATAATCCTTAGGAAAACAATAGGGCCTTCGCCTTTTCAAGGCTTGGGCCCTAATAATAATAAATAATCCTATGGAAAACAATAGGGCCTTCGCCTTTTCAAGCCTTGGGCCGTAATAAATATTAAATAATCCTTAGGAAAACAATAGGGCCTTCGCCTTTTCAAGGCTTGTGCCCTAATAATAATCCTAAGGAAAACAATAGGGCCTTCGCCTTTTCAAGGCTTGGGCCCTAATAATTCTTAGGAAAACAATAGGGCCTTCGCCTTTTCAAGGCTTGGGCCCTAATAAATAATAAATAATCCTATGGAAAACAATAGGGCCTTCGCCTTTTCAAGGCTTGGGCCCTAATAAATAATAAATAATCCTATGGAAAACAATAGGGCCTTCGCCTTTTCAAGGCTTGGGCCCTAATAATAATAATAATAATAATCCTTAGGAAAACAATAGGGCCTTCGCCTTTTCAAGGCTTGGGCCATAATAATCCTTAGGAAAACAATAGGGCTTTCGCCTTTTCAAGGCTTGGGCCCTAAAAAGAAGAAGAATAATCCTTAGGAAAACAATAGGGCCTTCGCCTTTTCAAGGCTTGGGCCCTAATAATCCTTAGGAAAACAATAGGGCCTTCGCCTTTTCAAGGCTTGGGCCCTAATAATCCTTAGGAAAACAATAGGGCCTTTGCATTAGGGCTTGGGCCCTAATAATAATTGGGCCCAAGCCGGTGGCACCGCAACCCCGGTCCCTTTAGTGGTGCCGCCGGCTTTGGCCCTTTCATCGCTGCTCGCAGCTATATATATATATATATATATATATAAGTCAAGACACTTACATTTTAGATGCAATATTGACTTTTTTTCTGTTTCAGCAGCGAAAATAGTTAAACAAAGATCACAGCAGAACCATCGCGCATCTCACAGCAATGTGTTTTCTCATTACTGCATTTCGAAGAATCGGTTGACTCAAAGATTCAATTACCAATCCATAAACATCTGTCTCATTCATGAATGATTCAGTCGTTCGAACGAATTGTTTGAACGAATGAATCAATTACTCGCTCATTAAGACGGTCGCCTGGCGACACCTAATGACGGTTTTGTGTTATGTCTAAAAGTATCATTCCTTCCAACGATTGTTAATTAACTCATATTTAAAACAATCTCATAACATTATTTAATGCATTGTTATATTTTTCAGTGTAAACGATTTAATTTGATCAGCCCTACATAGGGTAACAGCCATATAGTGCCTTATTATTCAAAATAATTGAATTTATTGATCTAATTTACAAATTAAAAATGAAAGATGAAGCATACATTTAATAAGACTAGACTAGGGGTGCCCTGCAGACATTACAATATGCAGATTTAAATATTGTCCCCCACCGTCAATTTGATGTGTGTGTGTGTGTGTGTGTGTGTGTGTGTGTGTGTGTGTGTGTGTGTGTGTGTGTGTGTGTGTGTGTGTGTGTGTGTGTGTGTGTGTGTGTGTGTGTTTTTAATAAAATCATTTAGTCACTACAATTAAAACCTGAACGTGTTTGCTTACTAAATTGTGAGCTGAACAAAAGTTGCAGGCAGCAAAGATCAGCAACCGGAGTCAAATTTCATTAATCACGAGAGTGAAGAGCTGACTGAAAAGATGATGACGGAATATTTTGTGTAAAAGCGCCTATTTAAGTGAATCTGTCATTGTACTCTTTTGTTGTTGTGTTTTCCGTGAAAAATAATAGGCTATTGAACTCACAGTTCAAGCAATCGCCCTGATATTGCGCTAATTTTAAAGTGACACTAAAAAGTATGCGGCTGCACTGGCATTCATAACGGCGTCCATGGCGAGGAGCGAGAAGAACAAAGCAAACTTTTTTTTCATTTCTACTTCCATAGGAATTCATTCAAGCGCACTGCGAGCGCCACCATTATCAATGTCCGTGCAGACATCTGTACTTTACTTTCACTTTTATATTAGCGATTTAAAAGCCCTCGCTGGTGTTACACGTCGATTAACCGGTGGGAAAATATCCTTACAGCCACATACCTAATATATTTATATATAAATACAATAGGCATACCTGATAAAAAAGATTTATGTACTATTTTGATATCATTTTGGACACAAGAGGGCAGTATAGCCCCATGTATGATTTTTTGTTTAACCAAATAGCACTAAATAGCCTGTTTTAAACTTTTTCATACTTCTTGAATTGAAAAAAATAAAATGAGTTTAGTTCTAATATTTGTTTAATTTTATATAAAATAAATGCTGTATAATTACATTTTTAGAAGATATGAGACGTTTCCTGATTCTTTCTTTTTACATAATCCCTCGCCATAGCAAAACTGTTTGAGATATTCAATATCCGTTAACAATTTAGCATCTTTAATGTATTTTCATCATGTTGAAAAAGTTTGGTGGGAATAAAATAAACCTCTTAAGAGGAGTGAGTAAAAATGTAGAGGCTGGTTTTGCAAAATATCCACATTCAGACCAAAATAGCCGACTACCTGTTGGGCTGGCTTAAAGGCACAATATGAAAGAATTTTGTAATAAAATATCCAAAAATCACTTGCACAGTGTGATATATTTCCTGCAGTTGTGTACTTACAATATCCCAAAAGTCTCCAAAGATTTTTTTATTTCAGAGAAATTCACATTTTAAATAAGTGCCCGTCCAGGAAAAAAATGTTGCCTGTCAATGACGCAATATCCGGGCTATCCTCGGTTTCCGTTCATACTGCCATAGCCATGACGTAACCATGGCGACAGACGTGGACAACTGTGTAGTGTGTAACGTTTAGCGGCACCAGAGCCCGCCATTCTCTGGCGGCACGCAGTTCTTGTTTCGTTCAAACATAGACCATCCATGGCAAGCAGACTTTGGGACAAACAAGGAGAACTAAAATGAGGATCAATATAAGCGTGGGGTTTTTGAGATGCCGAGAGCTCCACGTCCGCGACTAACTTGGACTTGACAGAGCTTCACGAGTCACGACTTGACAGCTTTATTAGACAGGTGAGCAAATGTACATAAAACAAATCAATGTTATATAACGTTAGCTCAACATGACGAAATGTTAGAATATGGTCAGTATGTTATTCTAATGTTGATCTAGCTTACTGCTAGTTTCGTATAGCAAACAAACTAACACGTAGTATAACATTATAACTTTCAACACACATTTACATGCCGTTTAGTGTGATAGTGTAACGTTAGACCAGGTGAAGCAGCGCTGCGTTACCTCACAAGTTTAATTCGTCTAATAAACTGACCTGTGTGAGTAATCCAGCACTTGCGGGTAATTTGGTAGAATTAAATGTCCTTATTCCTTTATATCCGCGGGACTCGCGTGTGATATCTGTCTCTTTAGCAATCGCGACCTGCTTCATACTACTGTAATGTTAAAAAACATGAATGTTTGCACTCATCCATAAACATTATTAGATCCATCAGCTTGACAGCAATCCCATCATTCAGCTCATCACTGCCTTTGTTATTGTTGGAAACTGCGCCCTCTTGTGGTGAAAAATTCTTACATATTGTGCCTTTAAAGTTGTTTGGCCCGATGAGATCTATATGTGTACCGACTTTATGGACCAAGTTAATTTAATTAATAAACTAATTATATAAAACTATTGTCAATGCACTACAATTAAACTGGTTATATGCCTTTACTTTATTAAAAAATACAAGACTTAAGACATTTATTTTCTTTTTTAATGCAGGCCAAACCACACAGCAGTGAAATGGTTAATCTAGCCCCCCTCCCCCTCCCCCTCCCCACACTCACAGACACAGACACAGACAGACAGGCACAGACACAGAGACGTAGGCTCAGAGAGAAATGACCATATTCAAACCAAAATATCTGACTTTCTGTTGGTCGGAGCTAATGACTGTAAATTAGAAAGTTGTCCGGCTTGATGAGTACAATATACATACTGAGTTTTGTTACTGTAGATAAAACTAATCCCCCGACTTTTGACAAAAGGTGGCGCTACTGAGCCCTCACCATGCCCGTTTCTGAAACTTTGTACGTCTACTGGCTAATAAATGTAATGTGTCTGTCGAGTTTCATGCAATTTCAAGCATGCTAAGAGTCTCAAAATCATCAAACAAGAATATTAAAGTTTGATGCGTTGCCACGGCAACAGTATCTAAGATATCAATAATCCTTTCACAGGTCTACATGTGCCGTGTGTTTACATTATACACATTAAGTTTGAAGCAAATCAGGTAAAAATAAGAGGGTGATTTCAAAGCATTTTGTAAGTGACACACTTCCTGCTGCCAGTTGGTGGCGCTATAACTTTGACTCACAATAGTAACATCCTTGTGATCAGCCTCTCACAGCGAACACAATGCTCAAGTTTCACCAAGATCAGTTAATGTATGCAGAAGTTATAACACACTTCCTGTTTCTCTTTTCGCGCCATAATTTTGTTTCCTTGCCACGGCCAAACCGTTCGAGATATCAAAAATCCGCTGGCAATTTTTCATCCTCAATGTCTTGACTTCACGCTGACCGAGTTTCGTGGCATTTGTTTGAATTCTCTAGGAGGAGTACTTTAAATTCCATTGCATGCATTTTCCAAACAACCCTTAATAGACAACTTCCTGTTGGGCTGGGGTAAAAAGTAAGAGTATGAAGGATATATGAACCGATGAGATCTAAATGTGTACCGAGTTTAATATTATTACATGCAAGCGTGTTTGATTTATGGACCATGTTTTCGGACCCCGTTCAAGGGGGCGCTGTTGAGCCCCCCTGCCACGCCCGGGTACCAGCTTCAGCCCGGCCCTTATGGCCGCGGGTTCTGACCCGTGTGCAAAGATTCAAGAGTTTTCGAGCACGTTAAGAGCCCCAAAAGTGCCCAAATAGTCTTAAAAAAAAAAGAATCCTTAGGAAAACAATAGGGCCTTCGCCTTTTCAAGGCTTGGGCCATAATAAGGAAAACAATAGGGCCTTCGCCCCTTCGCCCTTTCAGGGCTTAGGCCCTAATAATCCTAAGGAAAACAATAGGGCCTTCGCCTTTTCAAGGTTTGGGCCCTAATAATCCTTAGGAAAACAATAGGGCCTTCTCCTTTTCAAGGCTTGGGCCCTAAAAAAAACCTTCCGTTTTTTTCGCTGTCGGTTTGTTTTTGGGGGATATTGGCATATGGTTTTGTTTTGGGGGGTTATTGCTGCTCTTCCTGCTCGTATCCATGCTAGGCTGCATGGATGCACAGGGAGGTCTTGCCCATAACAGAACCATACCGCCAGTCCTACCTGTATGATAATTGTCAATCGTATTTGACGATAGTGGTCCTGACAGAATAGATACTTTTTTTAAAACACTGCAGAAAACGAGAATGCAGCTAATACATTTATGTTTATCTGTCATACAGATGACTCCAGTTTTGAGACAAATTAACGTGTGTTTAGACGTTTTTTTTTTTCATTCATTTTGTATTATTAGTCAGCATATAAAGAGCATTTCATAATAAACAATGTTATAATTTGGAAAATTATTTAGAGATCTCAAGAGAAGACAAAAAAAATACTAGTTAACTTTGTTTTGTCCTCATGATGAGAGTTTTGATTATTAGATAATGTACTGTTTGTTGTTTAGTAGTTTATTACTTTGAGCAAAATATAAAAAATGGTCCACACTTTTCTTCAGAGGTAAACCCGGAGCCCCCAGTATGTTTTCTCAGTTCAAATGCCTTCTATGTGCCATACACAAAGGTGTCTATATGTAAAATAAAAAAAATAGCCTGTTAAAACAACTGATCTAACCTTTTTATATTCATATCTGTCACGGGTGGTTGCTGGCAGACAGATGAGGAAGACGTATACAATTTAATTCAAAAAGTTTATTCTCTAAAGATCTAACTGGAAGGCAAACGAATAGCAACACACACTGAACTTAACCAGAACTGAACATATATACAGGTGTTAATGATGGTGAATAATGAGTGCACAGCTGAATGTGATTAGTGTTCGTGACAACAAATGTGTAACGTAGGCAGGTGATGACAAAACATAATGGGTGCTTCTCAATATCCCTCCTTGTCTCCTCGCTCCTCTGTCCTCCATCCTATGACCCGGAAACCAATCAAGCACAGCCATCTGAATGACATCTTTCTCTAATTGCACTGCAAGGAGTCAACGATCGAGGAGTGAGGAGGCTTCCAGAGGAGTCATTAGCGAGGATACACAGGTGTATCCTATGCAGAAGTGTTTTATTGACTAAACGTGACGCACGTATAAATTCTCCTCCCCCTTCACATCGGTCACAATAATTTATTTATACTTTACCCTTGCAGTTTATATAAACCACACATCTCACATATTTCAACAGGGTATCTTGCTTTATTATTATTTATTATGAATTTCTTAAATAAACAAACTTCAACAACATAAGGGCAGATCCTTTGAGCACTGCTGATGACACTATGAAGTGACTCTCGAGGATGCACAAATAAGAATTGAGAAGCACCCAATGAGTCCAAACTAACGTGAATGTGACAATATCCATTTGGGAGAATATTTACTTATTTTGTAAATTATGGTAAAAATTCTTAGACATCCCTGTTTTGGCTCTCTGGGCCCAGGATTCTCATCTTTGATGAATATTTTGAGTGTTTAGTTTTTTTCTTTTACAAATTATGGGCTGCCTCGATGGAAATGTAAACATGTTCCAAAAAAAGAATTTTCCAGAAGGAAATATATAGAGACCGGGCCTCTTGGAACTTTAATTGAATACCCCTGCTGTAGACTGGATTGACCTGGCTATGTGAGACTAAAGTTTGAATTAATCCCTTTTCTTTGCATGACACTTTCAGCATTATCCTGAACATTGTACAAGGTTTCGTTTCATGTGTCATAAAAAGGAAGAGAGGCTCCCGAGAGCGTGCATAAACGTCACATACACATTGACATCACAGTACAGAATAACTTATTCGGTATTATCCTGAACATTGTACAAGCTTTCGTTTCATGTGTCATAGAACGGAAGAGAGGCTCCCGGGAGCGCGCGTAAACGTTGCATACTTTTGATATTCCTGGCAAAAATGTCCCGAGTTCTTTACATAAAAATCAAGTCAACATGCTTTCATAGACATCCTAGGAAGTCGTGGAAGGTCTCGTTTTTGATTTTGTTTTTCGTTACAAGATGTTCACACATTGGCAATAAAAAATTTGATTAATACATAATTCTTACAAACGCCCCCTTTAAGATAAAAAAGGTTAAAATTCGTCTGAATAAGGGAAGTTTTTATCTTTGGTTCTATAATTGGTTGGCAAGTATTTTCATGTCTTTTGTTTTTCAAACACCTTTCATTTAAATGATCATGTGGTCAAGTCAAGTCACTTTTATTTATATAGCGCTTTTTACAATACTTATCGTTTCAAAGTAGCTTGAGAGTGATAACAGGAAAATAATGCAACAAAGTTTGTTTCAGCTGAACAGCAGATTTAAAAGAAAATACCATCATAGTCCAGTTTAAGTAAGTTCAGTGATGGTTTATTTTTGTTATAAAAAAAGTTATTCATTTAGTTCATTTATATATATAGCCGTTCTGGAGAAAACAGTGCTGTCATCGTCCAGCTCAGTTTAGTTCTCATGTAATGGTGTGAATGCAGGTAGATCAATAATATTGTTGAATATTAATGTGTTGTGGCAAACAAGTAAAGAGTAAAATACTTTTTAAAACAGTGGTAACACTTTACAACAAGCTTTCATTTGTTAACATTAGATAACTACATTAGTTAATATGAACTAACAATGACAAAATAATGCTAAAGCATTTATTAATCATGGTTAACGTTAATTTCAGTTTAATTACTAAAATTAAAAGTTGTATTTGTTAACATCATTTAATGGACATGAGATTAGATGAACAAACAATGAACAGTTGTATTTTTATTAAATAAACATTAAGCAGATTAATAAATACTGTAATAAATGAATTGCTCATTGAATTGAGCCATAATCCTCCGGATGTCTTTAGCTTATCAGATGCACCCTAAATGTTGGCATAGTATATAAAAAGGAGCAGTCCTTTTGTAAGCTAAATAAAGTATTTATTGTACAAAAAAGTGATCAAACAACAAACAAGGACAGAAATAATGATGAACAAGTTTTCTTCTTTGCAATGAAAACCAAACTACTTTATAATTAATTTCTCTACACAATATAAAGAGTGGCTGAACACGACTGAAAAGAGTAGGTAAATCTTCAAAGCAGAGAGTCTTTCAACACTATGTAATGCAAAATGTTTTCATTTGGATTTTTTTTCTCACATTTACATATCACAATTCTTTATTTCCCCACATATTGTATGACAAAAATATTGAGAACATTATGTTATACAGAGGTTTCAAATAGTAAAACTTAGGGTGATGGTTTGTGATCTCCATATGCTTACCATACTTTCTTTGTGTCCTTAAAGGACTTTAATATAGAGACCCTGTGGTATTGTAGAAGACTTGTACATCGTTCAAATAATATTGTTCTAAAAAAACATTGACAGAGTAGTCATAATGTTTCAAACAAAATTGACAGAACTGAAATGGCAAGAGTAAAAAAAATATGATGTGATTACATGCAGTTGTATTTTGACCATTAAAATAGAGGATTTTGGCTCTTGAGATATTATAAAATTTGTCAATTTTCATTTTATAGCAAGACTTAAAACTGTTTGATGAGGTAGTTTTTACTTATTTTGTGACTGATTTAGTTTTCACTAGAGATAATTACTTACTGAAAATAACTGATCATTACTGGCCCATAAAACCTCGTTTCTATTCTGAACAAAGTAAAAAAATAAAATAAAAAATTGTTAGTCACTTTTGTTACCTGCATTCTCATGGTGCATGACCACTTTTATTTGAGCCATAAACAATAGTTGCTGAAACTTTAGAACTTAATGAGGTGTCATCTAGTGTGCTAAGGCTTTAGATTTCAGTTTTGTGGATTTTATAGGATTACATAACAGAACCTCTTTAAACTCCAGGCTTAGACCAGTTTTCACATTTTAGATATGGTTTGTCTTAGACGGGGGCAAGAACTAGTCGCTGCTTCAGCAAAATGATTTCAAAGAGGATAAAAACAGATACAGTATAATGGATGGACCATCCATTATACTGCATCTGTTTTTATCCTCTTTGAAATCATTCTGCTGAAGCAGCGACTAGTAGTTGCCCCCCTCTAAGACAAACCATATCTAAAATGTCTAACCATATCTAAACTCCATATCTAAAATCCATCTACAAATTCTTGTGCTTGAAAAGGTCAAATACAAATGGAGACAACAACATGATTCCTCTTGCCATTTACTTCCCATAGTGCAAAAATTATTGTTGGTAAGTAGAGTGCCCAAAATAATTTTTTACCCTTCAGCATTATCCCACCCCACCCCTTTTTTTTCTTTTCTGTTGTATACATATATTACTTAGATTTATTGTAAGAAGGCTCCTCTTTTATCCAACATCATAGTGCTTTTGTTTTCAACAAAGGGACATCTTTGAAGAATAGAAAAAGTTCCCTTTCGATTGGGTACTAGCACGGCGTCCTCTATAGGACACCATGGGGAATGCATCGGCATTACCGGTGTCTGAATCATGTATCTAAACGGGACAACTGCATTGGCCGGCGACAACCTATGACGTCATTGCTGGTGTGACCATGAGTATCAAAGGGGACCTGGGGAACACGTCATCCTCTTCTTTGTCTTCAGGATCCATTTGTTTGAAGTACGTGTGAAGGAGCATGCATGTTTTGTTCTCAAGGGAGCTGATTGCGCGCTTGAGTCTTCACTTTCCAGGATTGTCGTCTCTAGATTCCGGTAATATTGTCAATAATAATTAAATCCCTTCTCGTTGGGGGCCTCTGTGTTAGAGCTAAATCTAGAGATTCTGCTTAGGCAAACATGTCATAAGCTTTTTCTGACAAAATAGTGTAACTAGCTTCCCTGGTGGTTTTAGGGGTTACGCTGTTGTCACCCTGAGGTGACAGGCTGGGGTTAATGTAATTTTGGCTATGATGATATTCCCTTCAAGGAATATCTTTTTTTAAGTATGATTCCAAGCCTTTGAGCATTACCATTGGGCCAAGCCATATTTGACCCTGCGAGGGAAGAAGCAAGGAACTGTACCTTCCTCATTTAGGGTACGTAGCTTGGGCAGTGGCCGTAGGGGAATAATGTCATTGACAGCTAGCTGGTGTGTCCTTTAGGGAATTTTGACTCCCTCAGGTTGGTAGAGTCAATGTTGAGTGCTTATGTCACAAAGGCATGCATTCCCCTCAGCTTATCGGAGTGGTTATTTGTTCCCAATAGTGTCCTCTAGAGCACACAGTGCAAGTTCCCATTTGAAAGGGAACATTGCAGGTTACGCATGTAACCCTGTTTCCCTGAGAAGGGGAACGAGACATTGCGTCTCTTTGCCAGGCTTCTGCGATGCCTGCTACGTCTCCTTTAGACAAAAAAGTGGATGACGTGTTCCTCAGGTGCCCTTTTATACTCACGTTGCACTGGTAATGACATCATAGGCTGTCGCTGGTCAATGCAATTGTCGCATTTAGAAACTACGTGCTTCAGCCACTGGTCATGTCGGAAGTATTTCCCATTGTGTTCTCTAGAGGACTCAGTGTCTCGTTCCCCTTCTCAGGGAACCATGGTTACATGAGTAACCTGAGACGTTTTCTATTCTACCTTTTCCCTTCTCCATCCTTTACTTTTTCAGCACTCCTAAATAAGTTTACTGTATCATTAAAGGTTGGTAAGGGGCAGGAAGGATATTTGATTAAATACAGAAAAAGATAAATGAAATAATTTTTCTCTAAATTGCAGACACTGATTCAATAAGTGTCTTATCTACACAAGATAGAGCATTATAGTTGTGATCCACAGTGACATCTGTTATTTTATATTGATGTAAATACCTTTTCCAGCATAGGGACCTATACTCAACTGTATTAAGCACAGCTGAAAACTCAGCTGTATTCAGTACAAGTGAATATAGCCATGAACATGTATTATTTTGTTTTACCTTGACACTGATTTATTGTTACCAGACTTTTAAGGCAGAGTTTATATAAGCAGAGAAGACATTTCTAAAAAATAGCATTCATGTAAAATCATAGTTCATGGGAAATATTATCTTTACACAAATTACTATTAAATTACTGTGTGTGAAACTCTAGACATGTGTGACATTATCTTTTTAAATAAGCTATTTTTGTTATTTCCGTTAAGATGATTTTGTCCATCGCATATGATGAAACACATTAATAGTGCTACAAGCACTATTAGTTATGTTCCTTTTCTCTTTATATAATAATTCCTAATAAAAATTCTTCCTTTCACCTCACTTTTCATTTACTCAAAAAAAAGAGTAAAAAGAGGATCAAACTAGTTGTGAAAGTGTACCTAGATTATTGAGAATGTCACACCATAGTGGTAGCAGCATTAGTCGAGGGGGTGGGGTCGCATGTGTCTGCTGTCATTTCTTCAATGGATAACATTTGCATTGAAGTACATTAAAAAGACATGGAGGAAACCTAGAATAAGTCTTAGTATGCTGGCTTAAAATGTCAAAATATTTTTCACAACTGAAAGAAAATTGTGTGTGTGTGTGTGCGTGTGTGTGTGAGTGTGTGTGTGTGTGTGCGTGTGTGTCATCTTCAAGTGTGTCCTAACCAGCTGTAATTCAAGCTGAATTAAGGTGTGTTTCCAGCATCAAGTATTTTTTCTGTTCTCTCTAAATGTGGAATACTGCACAAATTAACAAAATCTTGGCCATTGAGAATATATTTGCTGCAGAGCGGGATTTTGGACCTATGAATCACTTTGAATGTGGCCAGAGCAACCCAGCGCAATGCATCAAAAATAAAAACTATGCAACCAAGTCTTGTTGTGTGTAACAATTGTTTGTAGAACAAAAATTTTGATTCAAATTGAGGAATTTTGTATTAGGATTTATCCTGGACTGTTCTGCTGGACTTGCGAAAGAAACTACAAATGTGATTTTGTTCTCTGTACATTTTGTAGTATTCTTTCCAAAGAACGTAAGGAAAATATAAGGAAATTGTAGAGACATGCAGATTTAGACTGCATCCCCGACACCCTCCCTCCATCACTTCCCCTTAGCTAAACCAAAACGAACAATTCTATGAACAGCCACAACGGTCCACCACCATTCCTGGGATTTTGCCATGGATTATCTGCTGTTTGTCATTGAAGTAGAGCATGTTTATCGGCGACATCTTTGTGGGTGTGCAGCATGGCCCTGCTGAGCCTCTGGGATTAGCATGCTGCACCAGATGAGTATGTGGGTACTTCTGCATGAACATGTACTCACACTGGCCTGAGCAGTAGTTTGCCTTGTAACGTTTAGGTGCAATGATCCAGTCCCAGCCAAAAGCTTCAAAGTCAACTGTGAGCGGGTAGCGACAACAGCGGGATTCTGTGGAGTGTTCATCACAGTCAAGACCCAGATTCCTTCGTGATCGCTTGGTGGTTTCAAGAACCTTGACCTCCAGAAACGGCTGCTGGAGATTAGGGGAGGAAGAAGACATACAGAAATGGGTCAAGCCGCTGGGACAAAAAAAAATGGAAAGTTTTACATGAATGGTTGTAACTCCAAAACTTTCTTTGAAACGATTAATTTGATTCAATTTAAATTCGAATCAGGTTTTATCAGCACTTTAGCCTCGTCAGCATTTGAATCAGTACTTTGCACCTTGTATAAACAGGAGTCTCAAATGTATGTCAATGACTGCTTTTGGTCAGATCGTGTGATGATATTTAAGAACTATCACTGAACAATTCAATTTCAGTCTTTTCCTCACACAATGGAAATATATGGCTTCAGAAGAATTTGAAAAACTGAGCAGGTGTATGGACAAATTTTATTGTGTTTTTTGTCTTTTTTAGAGTTTAGTAAAAAATCACCATCATCTCTTCTTGGATCCTTGTAATGGAAAATAGATTAATGAAATGAAATATATATATATACTTTATTGTCCCCAGTGGGAAAATTGTGGACTCAGTATTCAATATTTTAATGACTGTATTGTGTTGTACTGTATTTTAGGATTATTTTAAGAGTATCAGGTGATGACCTATTGCTCTTAAAATAATCCTAAAATACAGTGCAACACAATACAGACACAGAACACCCCTATGGGAAAAAATCACTTGTCCTTATTTAACAATTTGATTGATACAGGCACAAACGAGAATTCTTCCAAAGATAATTTTCAACCTTCTGAAATAAGACAACTAACTAGTAGAATGATTTGGAATGCCAAAGCTGTCATTTATTTGCATGGATGATTCTTCGATGAACAAAAATGTTAAGATTACAACATTTTCTTTGAAACAGAATCTCTATTTTTAATAGTCTAGCAGGTCTAAGGGTCCTTACCAGTCCTTCCTCTCCAGGCCGCAGAGACGTCACAGCCAGGTCGTTGCCACTCTCGTCATAGGCGTTTATATCAATGCCCCAGTTTGTATGGGGCTGCTTGAACCAGTTCTGCAATACATGTTTGAAATCAATGCTCTGCCAATGACCCGCTTGAGAATTGAGCTCGATCTTGAGTGACCGGATGCGGATGTGTCTGCTTCCTTGCTCAGTGATAGGTTTAAGGCGAAGGATCTGCAGGTAAACAGTGGAAGTTTGCTGTAGTGGCCGCAGATAAACCCACAGCTGGGCTTTCAGGACCTTCGTAAACATCAATTTTGGACTGAACTTGAAGAAACAACAGCTGGGTTTCCCATCCACCTGCACCAGAGGTTCAGCTGAAGGAAATAAAAAAAAAAAATATTAATCACTAAAGTCAAACAGCATGATACAAAACAAAATAGAATAGAATATTCTATAAAATAGAATAAAACTAAAATTTGAACAGCTGGGCCAAGTTATGTCCATTAAAGTCATGTAATGAAATCTGCACTTTTAATAGGATCTTGGCACAAAGTATCTAGTCCATTTCAGAAATAGACCATCTACTGAGGACACGTTTGCCTTACAGTTGGCCTTTATTGGTGTCATTCAAAAGATAGCAAGCTTTTTGGATGGAAGAAAAAATGATCAGGGAAAACAACTGCGAAATTTAAGATTAAAGATAATGGTAACACTTTACAAGAAGGTCTAATTTGTTAATCAACTGCTCATTCAACTCTAAAGGCCCATTCACACCAAGGACAACAACTATAAAGATAACGATAAAGAGATAGTTCTAAAAATTGTTCTCAATATTAAAGAATAACAGAGTTCACACCCCAGCTATAACGATAAAGGCACAGAGAAACTATATCATTGGAATCACTTTCAGAACTATTTTATCCAGCTGATGAACGATAAAAACATTGACAGCCAATCAGAATCCATCCTGCTGTAACAAGCTCAAGCATTTAAAGAGACAGACAAGCACGTGCTTAGAATAAACAGAACGATATCGTCTGCTGGTGTTGACGCTAATATAGTTATCTTTATAGTTATCATTCTTGGTGTGAACAGGCTTTAACAGTAGTTTAATTTGAAAAGTGCCATAGATATGATAGATATGGACAGCATCCCTTCCAACAGTAGCAGTGTAGCCTTACAAAAGTAATCATATTACAGTTATATATTACTGTGAAGCATTTTGCTGTAAAGCAGTAATATAAAGCATTACTAATAACATTTTAGTAATATTAGGTCCTATCTCAGTAATGTGCGTTACAACATCGCATTTTAAACCAAAATTAAGTGGTTTCTTTTTTTAACGAATTTGCCAACACCTCGAAACATTCCAGCAGCAGAGAAAAGGAATTCTGCGGGTAAAATAGTATGTTTGTTTCCTGTTGCTGGAATTCAATTCAATGGTTGAGCTGAATGCAGAGACGGATTCTACATTTGTGAGATTTACATACTTCCATTATTTTCAGTTCGTCAGAGAAAAGGACAAGAACATTATAGTCAAGTGCAATCTATGTGCGACACCGAGGTAACTCTCTTCATCAAGAAATAGCATGAGTAACTAACTGGAAGAAATACCTGGACCGGTGCCATGCTAACACTATGCTAACTGAGAGAGCTGCAGGGTCGAAGAAGAGAAAGATTGTTTCAGACGAGAGCGCAGGCAACAGACAGAGCTATAGAAATTAAGTTTCTCTCGTACTGCCATGCTGCTTGACTCGTGGCTGAGTATGTTGTGGAAGATATCGAGCCTCTGTAAACAGTAGAATTGCCGGCTTTTAGAAAGGTTGTCAGCAAAATCCCTTTCAACACCAGCAATGACAAGGTAAGCTAACATTGCTATGGTTCATATACAGCAGGGCACGACATTAACACTTGTCCGCTTGTCTGGAGTTCCAAACAAAGATCACAGCAGAACCATAGCGCATCACACAGCAACACTCAACCTTGTTTTTATTACTGAATGATTCAGCATTTTGAATTTAAAAGATTCAATGACCCATCCATGAACAACTGCCTCATTCTTGAATGAATCAGCAAATTTTTCTTGAAGCAACCACATTTCCTACTCATGAAGGAGTGCCGTTTCCTAACACCAGAACAGCCTGCAGCCCTGATGCCCGATGCCCCTCAACCTGCAGCTGTCGCCTCCAGTCCGGAGGTCTTTTTTTCCTTTGATGAACATCCCAATGCCATGGCTGATGCACCACAATGTCTGTGGTGCATGTTGGTAATGTTTTATATCAGTTCTGCCCCTACGATGGAAAGCCTGCAGCAGTTTCAAAGAATTGAAACAAAACAAAAAAAACAACAACAATAAATAAATAATTTGATTAATTAAAAAAAAAAAAAAATCACACTCCGCTATAATGTCCCATCAGCATCCAGTGCAGCAGTAGAAAGACTTTTCAGTCTCGGGAGATACTTTCAGCACCTTGTCCTGATGCGCTTCAACAAATATTTCAATCAAGTGGGTAGTGGAATAGACTAGTCCCCCATAGAAAAATAAGTATGCTATAGATCTGGACCATAAGTGTCTTCATAGTTCTATTTATTTTACCAGCCTTGTTTGGCTGCATGCTACCTCTGTTGTATATTTGGCAGTAATTGCTTTCCTGTTTAGCCTTTATTTTTTAATTTCAGTTTTCCTATTTGTGTTTTTAATATAGCCAAACTTAAATTTTTTTTGTGAAAATGACTGAGCAATATTTCCTATGATGCCTAATTGGTCCAAGTACTTTTATTTTATTACTTTTTTGTATTCTTGAAAAATGTGCTAGCTCAACAGAGCCATTAGCTATAGGTTTAGCTAAAAGTTATTTAAATTTTACCAGCCTTTGTTTGGTAGCCTGTATATTTTAGGCATTGTTTGGCAAATAGCAGTGTTCCCCTGTTTGACCCATTTTATTTATTAGCAATTGTATGTTTAGCCTACATGCTAATTTTTAAGTTGGACTGAAATGACTGAGCCATATTCCTTGAGCCATATTCCTCCAAGAGCACTTTTTGATTCTAAATAAAGCACAAGCTGTGTCCACCCAATGCATGCCAGGTTTGTGCTGTGAACTTGAATTAAAATGAAAAAAAAAAAATACAAATACAAATAAAAAGAGGTTGTGCGTCTTGCCATGTCATTAGGCTATAGTTTGCATTATAGTGGGCTCTAGTTCTTTTCTCTTTGGTATCTCTACCATAATTTACAAGACTTTTGTCTACTTTTGTGATTGTAACAGTGATTGTATTGCGCCATGAGCCTCCTACACAGTCATTTTGCTATACCACATCACCCTCCACTGGATGTATAATGAGCAGCAATAAACAAAACTTTAGCATTTCAGAATGCCTAGTAATACTTCTGTGGTTATTTTGGTGAAAGTAACGCAAACGCAGTGTAACGCATTACAATTCAGAGACAGTAAAGTCAAGTCACCTTCATTTATATAGTGCTTTTAACAATGTAGATTGTTTGCAGCTTTACAGTGATAATAGGAAATGAAAGTAACAGAGATTGTTTTGGCTTTACAGCAGCTCTAGAATAAAGTTATTGTCTAGCTAAAGTTAGTTTTGATTGATTCACTTCCGTCGCAACGATCATTAGTTTTTAACTTAGGGGCCACTAACACGACACTGTTCTAACAGAAAACCCTTAATATGATCCGGCCGCTCATTTGCACAAAACAGTGCCTGGTGGCTCGAGAACACAAACAATGAAATAGGTTCCAAGGTACAAGCCTTGAAAAAAGTATAATACAGAATTTTTTATTGCTTCCGCGTAGCCACATGAACCGAAATTATCCCAACAACGTTTTATCTGTACAGAGGTAAAGGGAAGGGAAGGAGGCCTTCACAGTGGAGAGACTAGTTGACACTTGAGGACTGTGTTGTCATCGTGTCCAGGCGCAGGTCCTTCATCAGATCCAGATACGGCCTGGATCCAGCGGACTGCGGTAATCCTCGGGATAAACAGAGAGACTAATATTAGCGTAGACGCCATCCTTCTTATGATGTAACAAGTACATCAGGATTTATGGGAAGTGTTCCCGATTCCGGCTGACCTAATCTATGCAGCCTAACATTGAATTATAGAAGTCTATAATGTGTTATGTGTATGCTAGTGTTGACAGAACCGGACTAATATGGTCATACTTCCTGGTTCTGGTAAGAACTCTAGCTGCTGCGTTTTGGACCAGCTGTAGTTTGTTTATTAAGCGTGCAGGGCAACCTCCCATAATAGCATTACAATAATCTAGCCTTGATGTCATGAACTCATGAACTAACTGTTCCGCATTTGTAATTGAGAGCATATGACGTAATTTAGATATATTTTTAAGTTGAAAAAATATGGTTTAACAGGTACTAGACACGTGACTTTCAAATGAAAGATTGGTATCAAAGAGCACATCCAGGTTCCTAACCGACGACGAAGACTTGACAGAGCAGCCATTAAGTATTAGACAGTATTCTAGGTTAGTATGTGAGGAAGTTTTTTGTCCAATAATTAGAATCTCTGTTTTTTCAGAATTAAATAGTAAGAAATTACTAGTCATCCATTTTTTTTATATCAGCTATGCATTCCGTTAATTTTGTGAATTGGTAGGTTTCGTCAGGGCGTGAAGAAATATAGAGCTGAGTATCATCAGCATAACAGTGAAAACTAATGCCATGCTTCCTAATGATGTATCCTAAGGGTAGCATGTACAGAGTGAACAGCAACGAACCTAGTACTGAGCCTTGTGAGCCTTGTGTTTTCGCTTCGGAGCCAAGTTAATCCTTCGTTCCACAAGCCATCTCTGAACTGTCAGCTTTACAGACGAGCGAGATTCTCTGGTGTTGGTGTGACGGCGATCTCCCGGCGAGTGCGCACTTCCTGCTTATCTGTGCTGTGGTTTGCCAGTGAGTGTGTTTCTCCCCGGGCGGTTCAACACTCTCAGAGTTTCTTTTCTCTCACAAAAGAGCTTGCACGCGGCATGTCTTTTTAAAGCCTAAGCACCCATCCAAAGCCTGTAGGTACTCGTCTATGTTAGTGGCGAAGTCCTACAGAGCGGCGGGACAGGTGGCCACCTCTTTGCATGCCATGGCCATTCTGCAGGTCTACCAGGTCCAGATGCTCAGGGACATGCACGAGGGTAGGACAGACCCAGGGCCTGTGATTTGGTGATGTCCACAGCCGTGGTCCAGGAGGGACATCTCTGGCTGAACCTCGCTGATATGCGGGATGCCGAGCGGTCCTGCCTTCTCGACACCCCCATATCACAGGCCGGCCTTTTCGGCGGTGCAGTCGAGGATTTTGCCCAACAGTTCTCGACTGCCCAGAAACAGACTGAGGCGATTAAGCACATTCTGCCCCGACGGCCTGCTGCTGCCTCCACCCAGCCGACCGGGCAGAATACTCAGTCTGTTCGCCGCCGAGGGCGCCCTCCTGCGGTTCCCCCCCCTCCTGGCCGGCCCAAGCAGCAGCCTCCACCCGGGCCTGGTCGCGGAGGAAGCCGTAAGAAGGCGCCCCAGCCCTCTCCTGCCCCGCCCCCCGCTAAACGCCGGGCTAAGCGGCGCTCCTGAGACGGGCTGCTCAGGGATGACTTTCACTTCTCAGGAGATGGTAGCAAGAACACTCCTTCCCCCGGTGGAGGGCCGGGGGATAATCTTTTGTTCTCCACTCCCCGCTGCTCACCCCCGGTGGGCAGCACCCTAATGTGGTTAAAGAAAGAATTGATATGTTCATCCCTGAGCACACAGAGTTCTCGGACAACACGGTGCGCCGCCTCCGAGCCGTGCACCCCTCGTCCCCCTCTGTTCCAGAGCCGGATGACAGCACGTGCCGTCCCCGGACCGTGCAGCTCTCATCCCCCTCTGTCGCCAGCCCCCTGGCAGAGCAGACCCCCGTGGAACGTTCGTCCTTCCCTGGTATCCTCTGTCAGGACGCGGTCAATGACTATGCCCCGACACTGGGCCGCTGTGCCGTCCACATCCGGGACAGTCATTCCGCCTCGCTGCCCCACCGACGGGAAGTCTGTGGTTCGCATGACCCCGCTGGTACAGTTCTTGGGAGCCTGGCTAGAGCTTCCCAACCTGTCCCTCTGGGTCGCACGAACGATCAGGCTCGGCTACGCTATTCAGTTCGCGCGGTCTCCTCCCCGCTTCAGGGGAGTCCGCTCCACTGTTGTCGGTGGCAATGCCCCTATCATGAGAGTGGAGGTTGCTACCCTGCTGGGGAAGGGTGCGATCGAGACTGTCCCTCCAGCCGAAATGAGGTCCGGCTTCTACAGCCCGTACTTCATTGTCCCGAAGAAAACCGGTGGGTTACGGCCAATCCTGGACCTGCGCGTGCTGAACCGCTCCCTTCACAGGCTGCCGTTCAAGATGCTCACTGCCAAGCGCATTTTCGAATGTGTACGGCCGCAGGATTGTTTTGCAGCGATCGACCTGAAGGACGCCTACTTTCATGTCTCCATTCTCCCTCGACACAGACTGTTCCTGCGGTTTGCTTTCGAGGGGCAGGCATATCAGTATGCGGTTCTCCCATTCGAGTTAGCCCTGTCTCCTCGCGTCTTCACGAAGGTCGTCGAGGCAGCACTTGTTCCCCTTCGGGAACATGGGGTTCGCATCCTGAACTCTCTTGACGACTGGCTGATTCTGGCTCACTCTCGAGATCAGGTTTGCGAACACAGGGATCTAGTGCTCCGGCACCTAGCCCGTCTGGGCCTTCGGGTCAACTGGGAGAAGAGCAAACTCTGTCCCGTGCAGAGGATCTCTTTTCTCGGTATGGAAATCGACTCGGTCGCCATGTCCGCGCAGCTTACGAGTGAGCGCACGCAGTCACTGCTGACTTGCCTGAGACAGTTCGAGGGCAAGAGTGCGGTTCCACTGAAATTATTTCAGAGGTTCCTGGGGCATATGGCATCTGCAGCCGCGGCAACGCTGCTCGGATTGCTTCATATGAGACCGCTTCAGCTTTGGCTTCGCAACCGAGTCCCGAGGTGGGCATGGCATCACGGCACCCTCCAAGTACCAGTTACTCCGACCTGCCGTCAGACCTTCACCCCGTGGGAGAACCCAGTTTTCTACGGGCCGGAGTGCCCCTGGAACGAGCTTCGCGGCATGTTGTTGTAACGACAGATGCCTCCTCCACGGGCTGGGGCGCCATGTGCAATGGACGTGCTGCTGCAGGCTCCTGGTCAGGACCCCTGCGCCTATGGCACATCAATTGCCTCGAGTTGCTGGCTGTACGTTTTGCTCTGCGCCGCTTCCGGGCCGTGCTCAAGGGCCAACACATACTAGTCCGATCAGACAATACCGCCACTGTAGCGTACATCAACCGTCAAGGTGGTCTGCGCTCCCGCCGTATGTCGCAACTCGCCCGCCACCTCCTCCTATGGAGTCAGAAGCATCTGAGGTCGCTTCGTGCCATTTATATCCCCGGAGCTCTGAACTGTGTAGCCGACGAGCTCTCACGGTTTCAGCTCCTCCCGGGAGAATGGCGGCTCCATCCCCGGTCGGTTCAGCTGATTTGGGACCAGTTCGGGGACGCACAGATAGATCTGTTTGCCTCTCACGACTCGACCCATTGCGCCCAGTTTTATTCCCTGACCGAGGGCACGCTCGGCACGGATGCTCTGGCGCACAGCTGGCCGCAGGGCCGCAAATATGCATTTCCCCCAGTGAGCCTTCTTGCGCAGACCTTGCGCAAGGTCAGGGAGGACGAGGAGCAGGTCATTCTGGTTGCGCCTTACTGGCCCACCCGGACCTGGTTCTCCAAACTAGTACTCCTCGCGACAGCGGCTCCCTGGCCGATCCCTCTGAGGAAGGACCTCCTTTCTCAGGGACGGGGCACCCTATGGCACCCTTGTCCCGATCTTTGGAACCTCCACGTGTGGCTCCTGGATGGGACGAGGCAGGTTTGGGTATCTCCGGTGGTGGCTACCATCACTTCCGCTAGAGCATCGTCCACGAGACATCTCTATGCGTTGAAGTGGAACCTCTTCGTCAACTGGTGCTCTTCTCACCGAGAAGACCCCCGGAGATGTTCGATCAGTGTCGTGCTTTCCTTCCTACAAGATGGGTTGGAGCAAAGGCTGTCTGCCTGCACCCTAAAGGTCTATGTCGCCGCTATTGCCGCACAGCATGACCTTGTTGAAGGTAAGTCTTTGGGGAGGCACGACCTGATCGTCAGGTTCCTGAGAGGAGCGAGGAGACTGAATCCTCCTCGCCCTCCTCTCGTTCCCTCTTGGGACCTCGCAGTGGTGCTAACTGCCCTTCGGAGTGCTCCCTTTGAGCCTCTGCAATCAGTGGAGCTTAAGTTCCTGTCAATGAAGACGGCGCTCCTGGTTGCACTGGCCTCCATCAAGAGGGTAGGGGACCTGCACGCATTCTCCGTTGACGAAGCGTGCCTGGAATTCTGGCCGGCTTACTCTCACGTGATCCTGAGACCCCGGCCTTGATATGTGCCAAAGGTTCCTACCACTCCCTTCCGGGACCAGGTGGTGAACCTGCAAACGCTGCCCCTGGAGGAGGTAGACCCAGCCTTGGCACTGCTCTGTCCAGTACGCGCCCTCCATGCCTATGTGGACAGAACGCAGTGTTTCAGGACCTCAGACCAGCTCTTTGTCTGTTATGGTGGGAAGCTGAAGGGAAAGGCTCTCTCAAAGCAAAGGTTGTCTCACTGGATAGTGGACGCCATTGCTTTGGCTTACCAGCAGCAAGGTCGACCGTGCCCCCTTGGTGTGACTGCCCACTCCACCCGGAGTGTGGCATCCTCTTGGGCTATAGCGCATGGCGCCTCGCTAACAGACATCTGCAGAGCTGCAGGCTGGGCGACACCGAACACATTCGCCAGATTCTACAATCTCCGAGTGGAGCCTGTGTCCTCTCATGTACTCGCTTCAACCAGCTAGTACTGGACCCGCTCAGGTGTCTTCGCTTGCTCGCCATTCCACTCCACGGACTGGATACTTGCGATATTTCCCTCAGGTGAGCTTCTCCGAAAGCCCTGAGTTCCTCCAGCACTGCAGACGTCGGCGCCAGTGTCTATCGCCTGCGCGTCGGCTAGGTGCCTCCCGTGTGCATGGTCCCTCCCCTGAGCGACCCCCACATGTGTATTTCCACTGTAAGCCTCTCTGAGCATGTGTCTTTCCCTTGGCAAGCCACCTTGCCACCCCTGGGGTTGAAATATTCCACCTGCGGCTGGACACCCCAGTGTTCCCCATATGCATCCTTCGGGTCATATGTGACCCGTCACAGAAACCAGGGACACAAGTCGGCAGCACAACTTTCGAGCAAAATGAGAAAGAAGAGTATTTTTTCAAAATTGGTGAATTTAAATTTTTTGCAGAATCTGTTAATTGAAATCACGAAGAAGCCTCTCCATGTTTGAGATAGCAGTATTGGTATATTTAAAAGCTTACATTTTGAGGTTGAAATCGGCTTGTTTTCGGAGATTCTAGCACGCAGTAGGGGCGTGGCGTGTCATTGTCTGTGTGTATTTCCATACTGAATAACCCGGCGCTCTTGCCCCCACCCTCCAAGTGAACCGCATGGCTACTTATTATGCTGTGCTCTGGCCGGCTCTATCTGATATCAAAATTCAATGAAGATGGATGCCGCAAAGATTGTCGCAGACGAGCGGAATCGTGGCAGTTACACCGGAAATGTTTTCGCCGCACTTCGTGGGCTCGGGAAACTGAACCGGAAGTATGGGCGCGGCGCGCGCGCCCTCAGTGCTTGAATACGGCGGCTCGGGTTGCTGACAGCGGTGGCTGGCTGTTTCATATGTGACGTCCCGATTGCTTTGAATGGGGAACGTTTTGTAAACAGGGAACAGAGTTAATGGACTGGCAACAATCTCCATAGAACATGAACTGGCACAGAGAATCGAAATAGAGGATGCAGTTAAGACCTTTGCTGCGATGAAGGCCTGCCGTGCGCGTTTCTGAATTTATGTTAAGCTTCATTTGCTCTTTAGTCGTTATTTAAGATGCTGAACCTCCTGATGATATAATGTGCTTGCGGACATTTCATTTGTGTGTGTATACGCACATAAGAAAGTGGTGTAAAGAGATTTGCAACAGTAATTTGAGGAGGTGAAATGTGATTATTTGGAAAATTCCTGTCATGACTGCTTAAAGAAAAATGCCAGGAGGCATTTGCCTCCTGCATAAACTTTAATATTGTTGACATTTTGGGCACACGCGCGTTGCGCACTATTTGCGTTATATGTAGGCCTATGGCTTATTGGTCTTTGTGTGTTGTTGCTGGTTTTGCGTTATATGTATATGGCATATTGGTCTTTGTGTGTTGTTGCTGGTTTTGCGTTATATGTATATGGCATATTGGTCTTTGTGTGTTGTTGCTGGTTTTGCGTTATATGTAGGCTATATGGCATATTGGTCTTTGTGTGTTGTTGCTGGTACGTTTCAAATAGAGGGGCAGCACAATTGTTTTTCGCCTAGTGCGGCAGAAGTGCACTCATTCGAAGTGCAAAAAAAGCTGTAAAGCACAGGGGGGAGCTTTACAGGGGGTATGGCTTATCTAAATGAGATGTAAATGAGCCCTATTGTCACTCCCAGCAGCAGAGACAGGTGAGAACTGCACAATCTTTAGAGGTCGTTTTCTCATCTTTGAGCTTTTTTAAGTGCCTACCTTCAAATGGCCACAACTTCTCCAAATATTATCAGATTTCCACATGTTACACATCGTTGGAAAGCTTGGAGATTACACTTTCAGAATCTATGAATAACTCAAAATGCCCCAGAACCGACTTGTGTCCCTAGTTTCCGTGACCGGTCACATATGTGTATTCTCTAAGTCCCCCCCTCTGGGTTGGCAATAATTGCATATTCCCCTAAACCTTGGGATATGCTCCCCAGTGTACCTTGGTATTCCTGTGCTAAGTAGGAGTCCTTCGTCCGTGCCAGTCTCACGACAGGGATCTCAGATTTACGCAGGGCACTGGAAGACAGCCGAGAAGGTGGCGTGATTAGACTGGTAACCCCATTCGTCGTCATCCGACGTAACTCTGAGTGACAACGAAAGGGAACGTCTCGGTTACGTATGTAACCCTCGTTCCCTGAGTAGGGAACGGAGACGTTACGTCTGCCTGCCACTTTCCGCTGTACCGCGGGGATCGCCTGAAGCTCAGTCTTGGCTCCTCAGCGAAGAAACATATCTGCATGTTGCCAGCGTCTTCCTTTTATACCCACGAGGTAGGGCGGAGATACGCTATGCAAATTCCGCAGACCCATGGCATTTCTTTGCCATTGGCTCGTTTTGTAATACTCGAAGTTGATAGGCTTTCTAAGCAAAACCCCATTCGTCGTCATCCGACGTAACGTCTCCGTTCCCTACTCAGGGAACGAGGGTTACATACGTAACCAAGACTTCATCAGCTACCACCCATCCAGCGTGCACATTCAAATGAGCACCCTTGGAACAAAGACCCATAAATCAAACTCTCCCGCTTGGAAACTCCACCTTTCTTATTGGTCGAGCCAACCCTGAGAGGTGGGACCTTTCTTAGGCTTTAAAAATTGCATCCACACAAGCCCTCCTCTCTCGGTACGTTCACGGTGCTGTGGCCTCAGCAGGCCCCAGGGCCCAGGCCTTGACCAAACCAGCCATGTGCTCATTCAGGAGAGAGAGGACCCTCTCAAGCTCAACAGAATCAAAGACAACCTCAGGAGTTTGTAAGTTCATCATATCTTCTTCATCCAACGGAGAAGAAAACGATTGCAACTTCAACATTTGACACTCACTGAACCATCAACAACTTCAGTTTCCAACAACTTCAAGAATTGTGTCCACTGCACGGGCCATGCAAGTATGCTTTTAAGAAGGTGCTTTGAAAATGATAATATTGATGGTTCTTTTCATAGTTAAATGGATCTTTTCCATAGTTCCATTTCCTACCTCCGGTTTCATTCTGTCACTTTAACCATCTACCTATGAATGCATGAATGAATGTGTAATTGTTTGTATGTTAGTTATGTTTTCGTGTTTTTGTTAATAAAACTTCTGCACAATATGTATTTGGTTCTGATTCTCTGCTTGCATATGAAGTTTACTTTACGATTTAGATTGTGACTACATGCTCTTTTTAACTGTACAGTAAGAAAGACATTTCCCTTCCCAGGAAATGAATATTTCTTAGAATTAATAAACAATTAACGCTGAGTGTCCACGGGACAAACAGGTGGGTTGAAGTAAAAATTTATTTTACTACATTAAGTTAATTATATTAAATGATCTAAATATTCATAATCAATTATAACCAGTTATTATTGATTATTAATATTTCATAGAGCTGATTTGCTACATTGGTGGAGAATTTAGAGGCAGATCATATTAAACATTGTGTGCAAGCAGACAGTAATCAATCATATGTTGTCCCATAAGTTTTTATTAACATCCTATACATGCATGTACGAGTTTCTGATAAAATCAGCAAAACTATAGCTTGAATGTGCCTTCCTACGAACGGCAAAAGTTTCTCAATGCTATAATGCATGTTTAAATTGTACGATAAGAAACTAACTGATATTAGCGAAGAAATCCTAATTTCAGTCCTAAATCGAGCGTAAGCCTTCTCTGACGAAGAAATCTCAGATTAGCAGCACGTATAAAAGGTACCAGAATAAATTTTAATAAATTAAATCTGATCTTGGGTGAAGAAATCCCCATTTTTGAAGGTGATCTGAGTGATGCTCCTCAGTCACCAATTAAGGCCTTATTATTTGTTACGTCATTGTATTCATATTAAACCGCTAAACCGCTCATATGAAACAATCGCGTCGAAATAATGGTGACAATTCTAGCCTAGCTAACTAGTAATTCGCCATTGTCTGTGAAGGGAATGTGCTGTTGTGATTTGTGAAAGAGTTGCATGCGACGTCATGACTGACTGCGCTGAAGACTCAATGCATGCTTTCAGCACGGCCCTGAACGCTGCTCCGTTCGAGTTGTGTTGTTGGTTTGCATTGGTCTCTTAGCAATGCATGACACCGTGAAGTGCGAGCAGACACTTCTGAAAATCTTAATAACAGCACCAACCTCACAGACCCTTGTGTAAACAAGTGATTGCATGGAGCCAAATCTAGCTTCCTAGCAACCCTGCACGCATACAAGTTAAAGCCCTTTACCTCGAATTATAGCTTTTAGCGCCCAGCTAAAACTTAGACACGTGTGAGCGTAAAGTGTAACCTTAAACCAAAGACTAAAGACTTTGGGCCTTGAGACAAAAAGGATAGTGATTTGAACTAGTGATGATGAGAGACAAAGCTCCTCGAGGCTTTGAATCAAAGGAGTCAAATTGCGTCACAAATGATTCATTGTTTTGAAGCGCCCCCGCTGGTGACCCCTGCTGGTCAGAACAGTGTAAGTGTAGCGAAAACTCAAGTCAATGAAACACCTTTTACAAACCAATCGCAAATGTTTTGTCAAAGGCGTAGCTAATCAAGTAATGGCAATCCACGAACCACTGAAATTAAAAAAAAAATCAAACCAGCTATGACGTGTAACAAAGCCCCGTTTACTGAAATCACGTGACTTTAGCAGTTTGATATACGCTCCGAATCACTAATCCAAACCACTCCTTCCTTTCTTTCTCTCTCTCTCTCTCTCTCTCTCTCTCTCTCTCTCTCTCTCTCTCTCTCGACCCCCCTCCCTCGGTTTCACTTTCAGTTGAAACCCAGATACTTTGATTTTTATTTGTGTTTCTTTTAATTTGACTTAAGTCTACCCCTATTTTATTTAGTCTATTTACACCTGTTGAGCCTGAATATTCCTATTAAGTTAAGTTGAATTTAATAAGGGGCCAAGCACCGAAGGTGCGGAGGCACCTATTGTATCTGTTCCGGTTCTTATTATTCTTCCGTTTCTTCTTCCTCTTCTTCCGACTGGGCGTCTATGGCAGCCCATAGAACCGTTTGCGGGACAGTTGTTTTGGTTTGACATTCTGATAGAGGACAGTCCTAACATTAAATACACCAATTTTGGTGTCTCTAACTCATTGCCTCTAGCGCCACCACCTGTCCAAAATTTCACTTTTATTATGCTAATAACTTTTGAACCGTAAGGCCTATCAACAAAAGATTCCTGGGCTCATGACGATTCGATTGCACCCTATGACGTAATTTTCCGTCATACAAATATGGCCGCCATTTTGAATTGTTCAAAAAAACTACTTTTTCGAACTCGTCCTAGACGATTTGTCAGATTTTCACCAAAATTGCACCAGATCATCTTCAGGCAGTGGGAACCAAAATTTATGGAATTCAAGTTGATTCGTCAAACCGTTTTTGATAAACGCACGAACAAATTTTACGTAGCGCTTGCGAAAACAGACATAAGGCTGTATCTCCGCAACGCTTTATCGTATTAAGACCAAACTTGGTACATGTCATCACAAGCATGACCTGAGGCTACATGCTGCGTTTCGGCCCAGCACCACCTACTGGTCCGGAGATACAGAAAATGGCTATTTTTGCTTATAACTTCTGAACGGTTTGTCCAAAAATCATAAAAGTTGTCTCGTTAGATTCAGGGCGTCATGTCGAGTCGACTGATATCCAATTTTCCCAGATCGGCCATTTTGGCTGTCGGCCATTTTGAATTATGTGCTAAAATGCTGTATTTTCTGAATGCATGAACGAATTGTTACGAAACTCGGTATGGGTCATCAGAAAAACATTTGCTAATATCTTGGAAACCGCTAGTCCGATCGAGACGAAACCACCGTCAGAAGTTTGGAAACATAGGTCGCTGGCTAAATGCTAATACCCAAATACCAAAATATTGATAGTAAGGGGTAGTAAAATTCAATCAAAGTCACGTGTCAGTCATTTTTGACGTGTTTTTTCATATAAATGTCTATAACTCTGAAGCGAATTGAGATATTTTCACCAAAATTGACACACACACATGTATGGGCTCATTCTAAGGACACATGCAGAAAATTGTGGGATTTTGCCTCTTGGTGGCGCTATAATACAACAAAACATGAAATTCCCATTGACTTCAATACAGTTGAAGTCAATGCTATACTTAACAAATGCATTGCTGTAACATTATGAAACTCAGAATTTGCCACCAACACCATCCCCTGAAGGTACTCAAAAGATTTCAAGACAGCGCCACCTGTTGGTCAAAAGTTAAAATTATATTTCCAAAAATGCTAATAACTTTTGAATAAATATGCCTATTGTAATGACACTGGTCTTAATAGATTCCGTGGGTCATGCCGAGAACGAATTTGGACGAACTTCCTGTCCGCCATCTTGATTTACTTTCTAAACCTTCTTTTTCAAACTTCTCCTAGACCATTCGTCCGATTTTCACCAAAATCGAATCATATCATCTCCAGACCATGCCGACTAAAAGTTGTGGATTTCGTGACAATAGACAAAACTGTTTTCGTATACCACAGCATCAAATTTGAGGCATGCTGCCAAAATGACTATTCAGACTTTATCTCTGCAATGCCTTCAGATTTTGACACTAAACTTTGTATGTTATTATCACCTCACTCTGACCACATCACATCAATTTCGTAACTGCGCCACCTATTTGTCGAAAGTGATAAACCATTAAATCATATTTTTAGTTAATGTATATGATTTTTCAGCCATTTTGCCAAAATTCTCTTAAAATGTCTTTAATTCCTCCTTGCTGAAGTTGGTCTGCCACTCCCACCCATGATGGCATCTGTTGCCGCTTCTTGCGCTAGGCCCCAGTAATGGCTGCTTGCAGCTATATTTAAAACTGTAATTTTATTAAAGGGGACCTATTATGCAAAATTCACTTTTGCATGGTGTTTGGACATAAATGTGTGACGGCGGTGTGTGTACACAACCACCCTGCAGTGATAAATATCCACCCACTCCTTTTTTTTAAATCCCCATAAATCATAAGCAGTGTCTCCCAACGACCTGTTTTCAGAATGAGGCTTTAGTGACGTCACTAAGCCACAGGCCCCGCCCACGAGTGTTGACAGACACTGCCGTTTTAACATAGAACCGCCCTGATCGAGTTCACAGCGAGTTGAGAGTTGTATATCCGCCATCGCTGCACTGACGAGAATGTCTCCCAAGCTTTGTCGGTGTTGTGTAGCTGGATGTATTAATCCTCATAGCTCTATTTATTTACTGGAGCGATAGGCCTAACGTTATTGATCATGGCGGTAATGAAAGTGAGAGCGCGCACTTTATTACAGTTCATAGGAGTTGTTTTTTCGGATATAAAGTTTACCAGTTTATTAAGCACCCCCTGAAAAGGTGTGTATATATTTGTTTACAGTTAGTTGTAACGAGTGTTTTTTGTACTTCGCTGTGTACTGTATGTTGATGATAATGAAAGGGAGAGGGAGAGAGTTTATGGATAAGAATTTAATGCGGACTTCTTATACAGTGTTTATTCAGCTCTTACATTGATTTTCTGGGGTAAAATTGACGCTTCATCTTTTGTGTGATGTACAATAAACTTTATTTAACTCATTAGTATATATTTGGCCAACATTCGGACGCGGTCTGCAACAACAGGCTTGTACTAATAGTTGATAAAAGCAAGATGGAAAAAAAAGTTATAACCGTAATTAAACTAGACTATACCTGTTCTATCTCCATACAGCATATATTATCTGGCTCTGTGGGCATTATTGTCCGACTCCGGGTCGAAATGAACACAGCTACCGAGAGTTTATGTTTTGAGATTATCATTCCGTGAGATGAGATTGTCCTGACAAGGGGTGCTTCTCATTTCTTATTTGTGCATCCTCGTTTCCTTTCCTCGCTTCCTTTCCTAGCGCCTAGCTCCACCCCCTGTAGGTTGTGAGGGAAGGACGCAAGGAAAGAAAATGAGGACAGAGGAATCGAATGAAAGCTTTTTTTATACATTGGAATACTTGATCACTCGAGTGTCACTTCACAGCGTCATCAGCAGCGCTCAAAGGATCTGCCCTTATGTTGTTGAAGTTTGTTTATTTAAGAAATTCATAATGAATAATAATAAAGCAAGATACCCTGTTGAAATATGTGAGATGTGTGGTTTATATACACTGCAAAGGTAAACTATAAATTAAAAAGATTGTGACCGATGTGAAGGGGGAGGAGAATGTATATGTGCGTCACGTTTAGTCAATAAAACACTTCCGCATAGGATACACCTGTGTATCCTCGCATAACTCCTCTGAAAGCCTCCTCACTCCTCGATCCTCGACTCTTTGCGGTGCAATTAGAGAATTGAGATGTCCTTCAAGATGGCTGTGCTTGATTGGTTTCCGGGTCATAGGATGGAGGACAGAGGACAGAGGAGCGAGATGACGAGGAGGGATATTGAGAAGCACCCAAGGAGCGCGAGCTCGTGAGGCTCCGCCCTCTGGGCCGGCAGCAGCAGCTCATTTGCATTTAAAGGGATACACACTAAAACGGTGCGTTTTTCTGAGCCCCAAAATGTGACAATTAAAACATGCTGTAAAAAATGATCTGTTGGGTATTTTGAGCTAAAACTTCACATACACACTCTGGGGACATCAGAGACTTATTTTAAATCTTGTGAAAAGGGGCATAATAGGTCCCCTTTAAATCAACTTGCTTATTCAATTTCCCTTTTAGTTACCAGAGCTATGAGAACATTCCACGTTTACTCTTTATTTTGATTTTATTTTATTTACCTTTGTTTAAGCCTGAAATTTCCTATTCAGCTAAATTGAGTTTAATTAAATTTGAAATTTAATTAAATAAATTGGTGTGTTTCCCTTTCCTTTTAGTTTTCCAGAGCTAAAAGGACATTCTACTTTTACTTTACCTTATCTTAGATATTTACTATCAACATCTTCCTCTCTCTCTATAGGATTACAGTAGATCTAGCAACTGTTGCATAACCCATAAGTGACACCTGTTTACCTATGTATCTTAGCTAAACATAAATAGGTACACACTCCTTTCTTCCTTTTCCTTTCTGATTTCATCTTATTGTTTTATTTTGGTTTTGCTCTATTTGTTACTCTCGTAGTATAAGAAGTGAAAAGAACCATCAGTATTTTGAGTAATAGTTTGATGACATGTAAAAGCCCAGTCATCAGTCTACGCTGCTTAAAGCACGTCAACTAAGACACTCAAAACCTTTTTGTTGTGTGTGCTCACCAACACTAAATCTTAGCTGCTCCACATCAGCTATGCTCACCTTACATGGCCCACATAGCCGTTCTCCCACACAGATAGCTTACCACCTCTGTAGAAACTTGCATTTGCCTTTGCCATTTCTCTCTCGTGTTCCCACAAGCGTGCCAGTAGGCCTCAGACATCCAGCACTGCCACCCACCAGGACCACCTGGAGACCCGGCAGAGCAGTGTCATGGACATCCTTCAGCCTGCTACACCAGAGAAAGGAACAGTTAGACAACAACGAAAGCGGACGTCTGACACCCAGCCTGAGCCACCAAGAGCTGACCAGCATCATCTTCTCCTTGGCCATGCTCCCGCAGGCCTCAAACCAGATGTAAATGAACTAACGCTGCCAGCCACAGAATTCCACAGAACGAACCCTCCTCAACGTGAGAAGGCACAGGACAGATGCAAAGACCCTGACAGCGTGGAGCAACTGAAAGAGATCACCAGTTTTCAAGCGGCTCTGGCAGCTGCTGAGCACCTGCCAACAGATGAGAAAAGAACTGTTACACTCAAAGAACTTAAAGAACTGGTTGAACTCAAAGAGAGAGACGCTAAAGCCATCAGCGTGAAGCCAGAGCTGAAGTCCTAACACTGACTCAGCAATGCTGCAACATTATAGACAAGCTCAATGTGGTCCAAAGAGAACTGAAACAGTCCAACCAACTGCAAATGGACCCCACAAGAAAGATGTACCCTGCTGAACTTCACATCAGCAGCGTAAGCTTCCCCAGCCCTGCACAAAGGGGGGAGGAGCCAAAGTCCTCGGCTTAACACTTCACCAGCCAGTGTCCTAAGAGCCCCTGCAGCCGCAAGAGGAAAAGGATTAATTTAGACAAACCCTGAAACGGCACATGAAGTGACACTCAAAGATCTCAAGCTAATGGTCAGAAACATCCCTGCATTCACACCAGAGCTCACAGGAGACCACGACGTCCCTGCCAACCGAGACATTGGTTTTCACCTGCAGTCTTCGACCGGTGTGACACACCAAGACAGGCTCTCTCTGCTCTGGATCACATCCCGCTCAGGGTGGTGACACTTTCTGGCTTTGGTTGTGGCACTACCAGCAGCTGGAACAAGCCATCATAACAGGATTCTCAGACTTAGAGTCTGAATGCAGACTGGGCGCTGTCCCAGACACCAAGCAGGGCAGACCTAAAAGTTCCTGTGCTACTACAACAGACTCAGACGAGCTACCTCGGAGCTTGCAACGAACCTGTGACGGAGAAAGACACCAGCTTCAAGAACCTTTTCCTCCGAAACCTGTTAGTCACTATTTAGGCAGTACAGCCTGCCCCCACGCAGTGCCCACTCAACGACAGTGTGACCTGACGCAGAAGGCCTTTAACACACAAGGTCTCCTCAGAAAGGGTTCCTAAGACCCTATTGACTTTGAACTTCAAAAACCAGAAGGCACACGGCATGACCACAATGCAAGACTCTGCTACAAAGTTCCTAGTCAGCATAGGACATAAAACTTTGAAAGTAGATGAAAATGTGTCCTCAAATAGGAACAATAGTCTGCATTAGTAAAATTTTAATTTCTTGAATGCATGTGTAAGCCTCATATGCCAACAATCTGTGCACTGTTTTTTGAAACATACAGACATTTGCCACCTGCTGGTTGAATTGGCACTGCTGCACATTAGTTTCCATGACAATGACTTGTTACCGGAAACACTAACTTCAAATTGGGCATACGTCACCCTGACGCCAGATAGTAAGCAAACCACCCGAGCTGGGTAAACTAACATGACCTAGCGCCCCTTTGTTTAAACTACTGTTAACCTAAAAGTGTGCATTTGATCATTCCGATCCACATGGGACACGACAGGCAATGTGCATTTTGATCACTAGTTGCTGGCTTGTTTAAAGGCAGATAAAACGATAGCTGGAATTGACATCTCTACTGTAAGTGGAAGTCTTATATTTTCAAATGGTATCAGTAATTTCAGCATTAAAGCGTAAGTCTGTTTGACAAAGGAATCTCATCTCAGAGGCATGTAAACTGTACCGGTATCTATTATTCTGCTTGGGTTGTAGAAATCCAAATTGCAGTATTGCCTAATCTGTTTCTGACGAAGAAATCTCAGTACAGTGTTATATATACGTAGACTTGGGTGACGCTCCCCTTTCTATAAGGTTAAGGCCTTACAAATTATTAATATGTTTTCTTTTTATAGCGCCTTTCAAGAACCCAAGGTCGCTTCACAAAATAATACAAACAGTTGACAGACAAACAGACAAGCAATCTGCTTGTTATAACAATTAAACAAACAGAAAAGCAGATGGAGACAGGCAATAACTATAAATAAGTAACATGAGAAGTTAGATAATCAAAGAAGACATACATTTTGATAAAGAAAGCATGTAACATAAAAAATGAAGTGGGGGGACAGAGAAATAGAATGGAAAATAATTATTTACTGAGCATGGTGAATATATGAGTTTTAAGTTGCGATTTGAAGGTCTGTAGGTCAGGGGTGGCATGAAGATCAGACGGCAGCTTATTCCACAGCTTAGGGCCTACAACACTAAAAGCCCTACCACCCACAGTAGAGAGTTTATACCTGGGTACGACAAGCAAATTGTCATTGCTTGATCTAAGGGTCCGAGCAGGAACATATGGTTGCACTAACTCAGCGAGGTATTTAGGTGCGGGGCCATGACAGGCTTTATAAACTAGGACTAACAATTTAAACTGGATGCGATTGACCACAGGAAGCCAGTAAAGTTGGTAAAGGATAGGAGTGATATTTGCAGATTTTTTGTTGAATGTAAGGGCTCGAGCAGCAGTGTTTTGTACCATTTGAAGGCGATGTATAGCTTTGGTGGGTAGGCCGCTATATAAGGAGTTACAGTAGTCCAATCTGGAGGTTATAAAAGCGTGGATAACAGTTTCCGCATCTTCAAAGTTAAGAGAGGTGCGTATGCGAACAATATTCCGCAAGTGAAAGAAGCACGATTTAACAACCTGACTGATGTGTGAGTGGAAACATAATAAAGAATCGAACAAAACACCCAGGTTCCGCACAGCTTTTGAAGGGCTAATCTGGACACCATCAATATCAATAAAAAAAGTCATGCCCAGGTAAGCTCTGTGATTTAGGGCCAATCAACAGGATTTCAGTTTTACCAGCATTAAGCTGTAAGAAGTTATCAGACATCCATGTTTTACGTTCCTGAAGGCAAGAGACAACAGAAGTGGGTGGACAAACTGGGTTGGGTTTAACTGTGAAATAAATTAGAATATCATCAGCGTAACTATGATAGTTGAAAGTATGAAAAACCAGGATATTATGGGCACCAGAATCAGAAGCCAGAAGGAAATTATTTAGCACTTTTAAAAGTGCTGTTTCTGTGCTGTGATATGGACGAAAACCAGATTGAAGCGGTTCAAAAAGATTATGTTTCTCTAAATGTGACTGCAGTTGTGCCACAACTATCTTCTCAAGTAGCTTGCCAACAAAAGGAGGTTCGATATTGGTCTATAATTGTTTTGTATGGCGTTGTCGAGGCCAGATTTCTTTAGAATTGGAGTGATGACCGCTACTTTCAGATCATGCGGAACACAGGCAGTGGCAAGAGATCTGTTTATAATATGAGTAATAGGTTGAATAAGCGACGGCAAAAGAGTTTTTAGAAGGTATGTTGGAATAGGATCAAGTGTACAGGAGGAAGAATTAGATTTGATCAGTTTTTCAACCACAGATGTATTTGTGAGTAAAAAAGTGTCTAGCAGACAGCCTATCAAAGATGGAGTTGAATGGGAAGTGGCAGTTGGAGAAAAAGATTGATAAATGTTATACATTTTTTGTAAGAAAAAAGACTGAAAACTTTCACATAGATCAACAGAGCCAGTAATAGCTACAGAGGATGGTTTGACCAGTTTGTTTATCTCTGAGAAAAGAGTTTTAGGTTTGCACTTGGCTTTGTTGATAACAGTAGAAAGATAGAAACAAATTATTGTTAGATTGATGTAATTCATCAAAATTTTAGCTGCATCTACAAGCAGAGCTACCTAGCAATCAAAACTGTTTCACTCGCTGAAAGGTCAGTGTTTATGCACGAGATGGACATAACGATGTACGCTTAGACAAGCTTTGACTTACAGCAAATCTATTTCCTTACTCTTTAAACAAGTAGAAGTTGTTTAAAGAGAAGAGTAACATGAGTAAAATTTGCAAATGCCAAACCACATTTGCATTTTACTGAATGTAACATCAAGTTTTTGAAAGACTTAACGCCACATTTTGACTCGTTTAAACATGCACAACTCGTTTAAAAGGTGCAGACATTCTTCATGGACTGTTGAATTGCTCTGACATGCACTGGCTCCCATGACAACCACTTGTCACAGGAAGTGCTAACTCGTGATGTCATACTGTAAACAAACCAGCCTAGCTGGCTAAACTAACCTAACCTAGGGTCCATTCAGCTTAGGCTAATCTAAATAATAGCTTCTACAGTTAGCGGTTAGCTTCAGTACTTGAAGCCTTTAACTACAGCCTGTATACATGCAGTGCAAAGTTTCAAATTTTTCACTTTCTCTATCCTTACTTTCAATTCTTCTCAGCTGAATTTCACCTTCACTAGTTTAGGCATAGTACTTGCTGAGCGCTGTCTGGTAAATTTGCAGTTACCTTGTCAATTAAACCTAAATTTAATTACATGTAAACTGTGTAGCTAGAGAAGAATTCTTATAGTAATGAGAATTTTCATCAGCATGTTGACTAAACTTTTGGAAGGACACACACACGGTGTGGTCTTGACGGTGTGGTCTTGACACACGGTAAGTTATTTATTTATCTCGGCTTATGCCCTTTCCAGAAAATATTCTTAGAACCACACAGTCTTAGCCTCCTAACATCGCAGCTAAGATGATAAGGAGACAAGACACACTTCATTAGCTAGCCACACATAAAAAACCTAGCTTTATGCTACATACCGAGCTAACCCATTAAACCTTAGCTCTGAACTCTTTAGGGTCATGCATTCGTCTCTCACCACAAGTGTGCAGACAGGTGACCGAAAGGACCAACAAGCCATCGTGAGGAACACTGTTCCACTCATGGCCGCTGACATCCTAAAGCACCAGAGACAAACATAACTGCACCATGAGAGAAGAGGACCAACGACCCATGACCCAAGCCAGAGTTACAGCCAAGGAGCGGACATGTGCTTAACGCCTCGCGGACCAGCTAGAGACTGAGGCTCAAACCAGAATCAAAGCAGCTGGACTGAGCAAACCCATGACCAGTACAGAACTGTCACCATGGCAAAAGCCTGGGTACCAGCCAAGCCCCTGGGAGACGCCATGGAAGACAGCACCCTCAACCTGCAAATACCACAGGATGACCAACTGCTGTCAACGACAACATCCTCCTCCAAACCCTTCACACAGGTGTCAATCGGACGCTCCACAAGGACAGCTGGACGCACCTACCTCAGAGTTACAGGAGATGCTGACACAAGCAAAATAACTCCCTGAATGGACTCACCCGAGGAGTCCTGTAAAGTACAAGCTTCCGACTCCTTGCCCACCTCAGCTCAGGCAAGCTCACTTCGGTTTTCAGTTGCTACCAAGTTTGAGATTTGTTTGTGCAAATTCTGTTTTTACGGGCTCAAGAAGTTGGATTGATTTTTAGCGAGGTTCATCGCCATGTCTGTCTGATGCAATTAAGCCACTCCCCCTGTATCTCTCGTTTCAAATTAAAGCAGTTTAAAGTGAAAGAATTTATGACAAAATTGCTCATCTTTTGCTGATATTCATTATATGAATTATAATAATGTATAATTATTATAACATATTCATATAGCTATTATAATAATTTACAATTAATATTGAACTTTGCTTTTAAGTCAAGTCAAGCCACCTTTATTTATATAGTGCTTTTTACAATACAGATTGTTTCAAAGCAGCTTTACAGAGATAACTTAATGCAGATAAATTAATGCAACAAAGATTGTTTTGGCTGTACAGCAGCTCTAGAAGAAAGTCATTGTCCAGTTTAAGTAAGTTAATTTCCACTGTAAAAATCATTAGTTATTAATGTAGGGGCTGTTTACACAACACCGTTTTCAGTTTTCAAGTTTTTAAAAAACAGGTTTTGAAGATGATGCCGTTATTTCCATGTAAACTTCAAAAACATGAATGTGAAAACGGTGACTGCATGCACGTGCGTGTTACATATTTAGCTTAATATAAATGTGATTAATTTAATTGATTTTCATAAATTTCATAATTGTTTGCCGCACGTATCACACTTTCAGGGGAGAATTCCAGAAGCAAGGTTATCTTACCGTCAAACATACCCTGAATTCTCGATTGATTAACCGAGATGTCACATAACATGCTTTCTGGAATACCCCCTGGTGCATACGCTTCAGAGTTTATCTCAAACTCTGGATCAAAGCTGAGTTGACAGAGAAAATTTATACCAGGTTGAATTTGTCAACACTAAACCCACTTTGAAACTCAGAGTTTGTTCAACCAGCTTCATGCAACAGGCTTCTGGTGTGCTGGTAGACCTGCATATGTTGTCGTTTTGGTGCCATGTATGACTCAAGGGGTTATTCCAGGGGCCTGTTTCAATAAGGAGGTTCAACCAACTCTGAGTTAAAACTTAGTAAAAAGTTGATTTACCCTGAGATGGGAAACGTCTACGGTTACGTATGTAACCCTCGTTCCCTGAGTAGGGAACGGAGACGTTACGTCGGATGACGACGAATGGGGTTTCGCTTAGAAAGCCTATCAACTTCGAGTATTACAAAACGAGCCAATGGCAAAGAAATGCCATGGGTCTGCGGAATTTGCATGACGTAACTCCACCCCACCTCGTGGGTATAAAAGGAGGAAGTCCGCAACAGCAGTTTATGTTTCTTCGCTGAGGAGCCAAGACTGAGCTCAGGCGATCCCCGCGGTACAGCGGAAAGTGGCAGGCAGACGTAACGTCTCCGTTCCCTACTCAGGGAACGAGGGTTACATACGTAACCGTAGACGTTCCCTTTCGTTGTCACTCCGAGTTACGTCGGATGACGACGAATGGGGTTACCAGTCTAATCACGCCACCTTCTCAGCTGTCTTCCAGTGCCCTGCGTAAAAGGAGATCCCTGTCATAGACTGGACGAAGGACTCCATTTAACACAGGAATACCAAGGTACACTGGGAAGCATATCCCAAGCTAGGGGAAGTATGCAAATAATGCCAACCCAGATGGGGGGGACTTAGAGAATACACATATGACCCGAAGGAAACATATGGGAACACTGGGGTGTCCAGCCGCAGGTGGAATATTTCAACCCCAGGGTGGCAAGGTGGCTTGCCAAGGGAAAGACACATGCTCAGAGAGGCTTACAGTGGAAATACACATGTGGGGGTCGCTCAGGGGAGGGACCATGCACACGGGAGGCACCTAGCCGACGCGCAGGCAATAGACACTGGCGCCGACGTCAGGAGTGCTGGAGGAACTCAGGGCTTTCGGGGAAGCTCACCTGAGGAGAATATCGCACGTATCCAGTCCGTGGAGTGGAATGGCGAGCAAGCGAAGACACCTGAGCGGGTCCGGTACTAGCTAGTTGAAGCGAGTACATGAGAGGACACTGGCTCCACTCGGAGATTATAGAATCTAGCGAATGTGTTAGGTGTCGCCCAGCCTGCAGCTCTGCAGATGTCTGTTAGCGAGGCGCCATGCGCTAGAGCCCAAGAGGATGCCACACTCCGGGTGGAGTGAGCCGTCACACCAAGGGGGCACGGTCGACCTTGCTGCTGGTAAGCCAAGGCAATGGCGTCCACTATCCAGTGAGACAACCTTTGCTTGGAGAGAGCCTTTCCCTTCAGCTTCCCACCATAACAGACAAAGAGCTGGTCTGAGGTCCTGAAACACCGCGTCCTGTCTACATAGGCGCGAAGAGCGCGTACTGGACAGAGCAGTGCCAAGGCTGGGTCTGCCTCCTCCGGGGGCAGCGCTTGCAGGTTCACCACCTGGTCCCGAAAGGGAGTGGTAGGAACCTTGGGCACATATCCGGGCCGGGGTCTCAGGATCACGTGAGAGAAAGCCGGACCGAATTCCAGGCACGAATTCCAGGAGCGCTGTCTTCATTGACAGGAACTTAAGCTCAACTGATTGCAGGGGCTCAAAGGGAGCACTCTTCAGGGCAGTTAGAACCACTGAGAGGTCCCAAGAGGGAACGAGAGGAGGATGAGGAGGATTTAGTCTCCTCGCTCCTCTCAGGAACCTGATGACCAGGTCGTGCTTCCCTACCGACTTACCTTCGACTAGGTCATGGTGTGCGGCAATGGCGGCAACATAGACCTTAAGGGTGGAGGGAGACAGCCTTCGCTCCAACCCTTGCTGAAGGAAGGAAAGCACAACGCTGATCGAGCATCTCCGGGGGTCTTCTCGGTGAGAAGAGCAACAGTCGACGAAGAGGTTCCACTTCAACACGTAGACGTGTCTCGTGGACGACGCTCTAGCGGAAGTGATGGTAGCCGCCACCGCTGGTGGAAGGGTACTCAAACCTACCTCGAGCCGTCCAGGAGCCACACGTGGAGGCTCCAGAGATCGGGGCGAGGGTGCCACACGGTGCCCCGTCCCTGAGAAAGAAGGTCCTTCCTCAGAGGAATGGGCCAGGGAGGTGCTGTCGCGAGGAGTGCAAGTTCGGGGAACCAGGTCCGGCCGGGCCAATACGGCGCGACCAAAATGACCTGCTCCTCGTCCTCCCTGACCTTGCGCAAGGTCTGCGCAAGAAGGCTCACTGGGGGAAACGCATATTTGCGGCCCGGCGGCCAGCTGTGCGCCAGTGCATCCGTGCCGAGCGTGCCCTCGGTCAGGGAAAAATACAGGGCGCAATGGGTCGAGTCGTGAGAGGCAAACAGATCTATCTGTGCGTCCCCGAACTGGTCCCAAATCAGCTGAACCGACTGGGGATGGAGTCGCCATTCTCCAGGGAGGGGCTGAAGCCGTGAGAGCTCGTCGGCTGCACAGTTCAGGGCTCCGGGAATGAAAATGGCTCGAAGCGACCTCAGATGCTTCTGACTCCATAGAAGGAGGTGGCGGGCGAGTTGTGACATACGGCGGGAGCGTAGACCACCTTGATGGTTGATGTACGCTACAGTAGCGGTATTGTCTGAGCGGACTAGTACGTGTTGACCCCTGAGCAACGCCCGGAAGCGGTGCAGGGCAAGTTGTACTGCCAACAACTCGAGGCAATTGACATGCCATAGCCGCTGGGGTCCTGTCCAGGAGCCCGCAGCAGCATGTCCATTGCACATGGCGCCCCAGCCCGTGGTGGAGGCATCCGTGGAGACCACAACATGCCGGGAAGCTCGTTCCAGGGGGACACCCGCCCTGAGAAAACTGAGGTTCGACCACGGGGTGAGGAACTGACGGCAGGTCGGAGTAACTGGTACCCGGAGCGTGCCTTGATGCCATGCCCACCTCGGGACTCGGTCGCGAAGCCAAAGCTGAAGCGGTCTCATATGAAGCAATCCGAGCGGCGTGACCGCGGCTGCAGATGCCATATGCCCCAGGAGCCTCTGAAAATGTTTCAGTGGAACCGCATTCTTGCTCCTGAGATGTCTCAGGCAAGTCAGCAGTGACTGCGCGTGCGCGCTCGCTCGTAAGCTGCGCGGACATGGCGACCGAGTCGATGTCCATACCGAGAAAAGAGATCCTCTGCACGGGGCAAAGTTTGCTCTTCTCCCAGTTCACCCGAAGGCCCAGACGAGCTAGGTGCCGGAGCACTAGGTCCCTGTGTTCGCAAACCTGATCTCGAGAGTGGGCTAGGATCAGCCAGTCGTCGATATAACTCAGGATGCGAACCCCGTGTTCCCGAAGGGGAACAAGGGCAGCCTCGACGACCTTCGTGAAGGTGCGAGGAGACAGGGCTAGCCCGAAAGGGAGAACCGCGTACTGGTATGCCTGCCCCTCGAAAGCAAACCGTAGGAACGGTCTGTGTCGAGGAAGAATGGAGACATGAAAGTAGGCGTCCTTCAGGTCGATCGCTGCAAACCAATCCTGGGGCCGCACGCATTCGAGAACGCGTTTGGCGGAGAGCATCTTGAACGGCAGCCTGTGAAGGGAGCGGTTCAGCACGCGCAAGTCCAGGATTGGCCGTAACCCACCGGTTTTCTTGGGGACAATGAAGTAGGGGCTGTAGAACCCGGACCTCATCTCGGCTGGAGGGACAGTCTCGATTGCACCCTTCGCCAGCAGGGTGGCAATCTCTGCTCTCATGATAGGGGCATTGCCACCGACCAAAGTGGAGCGGACTCCCCTGAAGCGGGGAGGAGACCGTGCGAACTGAATCGCAAGCCGAGCCTGATGGTGCGCGCGATCCAGCGGGACAGACGGGGAAGCTCTAACCAGGCTCCCAAGAACTGAACCAGCGGGATCAAGCGGACAACAGGCGTCCCCCCGGAGGGGCAGCGAAGCGGAGTAACTGGCCCAGACGTGGACGGCATAGCGGCCCGGTGTGGGGGCACAGTTAGCAACCGCGCCCTGACAGAGGGGGCCAGGGGAGGACCATGCTGGTCGTCCCGCGGGGGCCTGCTCTGGCAGGGGTCTGGCGACAGAGGGGGACAGGGGCGAAGCGGTCCGTGGACGGCACGCCGTGTCAAGCACCTCTGGGACAGAGGGGGACGAGGAGAGCACGGCTTGTGGGCGGCGCTCTGTGTCGTCCGAGAACTCTGTCTTCCCAGAGACGGGAGAGTCAGTTCTTAGGAGAATAAGGATTTTTCCCCGGCCCTCCACCGGGGAAAGGAGTGGTCCTGCTACCAACTCCTGGAAGAACTGAGTCCCATCTCTGTGGAGCCCGTCTCAGGAGCGCCGCTTAACCCGGCACGTAGCGGGGGGCGGGGCTGGAGAGGGCTGTGGCGTCCGCCCGCGGCTTCCAGAGCCGGCCCGTCTCTTTAAACGGGCGGGGTGGGAGCCGCGGGGGGGGCGCCTTCGGCAGTGGGCAGACCGAGGGATCTGAGCGGACGGCGTGGCCATTGGGACAGAATCACGTCAGTCTGCACATGGGCGGTTGAGAGCTGTTGGGCGAAGTTCTCAACCGCACCGCCGAAGAGGCCGACCTGGGATATGGGAACGTCGGACAGACGGGGCCGCGCGACATTCAGCACATCAGACAGGTTCAGCCACAGAATGGTAGGCATCACCTGACCCAGGGAGCGTACGGCCACTTTCGTCGCTCGGAGAGCAAGGTCAGTGGCGGCGCGCGACTCAGTGAAGAGCCCTGGGTCAGTCCCGCCCTCGTGCAAGTCCATGAGCATCTGGGTCGAGGACCAGCAGAATGGCCATGGCCTGCAGAGAGGCGGCTGCCAGTCCCGTGGTGCTATAGGATCTCGCCACAAATGTAGACGAAAACCATAGACCACGGGCGGGTGCTTAGGATTGCGCCGAGAAGAAGCACTCTGAGGACACATAGCATCGCAACAGAGCGTTCAGCCGGGGGAACCCCAGTGTACCCGTGACAGCGGCCCCATCGAGGGGGGAAAGGCGGATGAGATCAGCGAGCGGTCCCGAGAAAACCAGGGGGTCTTCTGGGACTTCGAGATCTCATCATGCACGTCCGGGAGGGAAGGTATTGGGGTTTGCCGTGGACGAGGGTCGGCGGCCTTACCCAAAAACCAATCGTCCCAGGAAAGCATGGCCGTCATCTCTGGATCAGACTCAGGCACAGCCGTATGCACACCAGAGGGTGGCAGCTGTGACGAGTCGTCACTTTGCAGAGAATCAAACCCACCTTGTGAAGCTGCTACAAACATAGTATCATCCTCTGTAGCTTTAAATGAAACACACGGGCCACCAGAGGGTAGACTCGTGGGAATCACCTATTCACTAGCGGGCACCGCCGTTGAGGGGAGGCTGGGGTCACGGACACGAAGTCGGCGCCTTGTTCCAGACCAACACCCTCAGGTCACCCTGGCCACCAGCCGAAGATCGGGGGGTGGATGAGGGGACTCTCACTCTTGCGAGTTCACAGAGTCTCGACCTATATGACGCGATGATCATGTTCCCACAGAGAGAACATGAGTCATCCACGAGCGCTGCTCTAGTATGATCAAGCCCAAACATACCAGACAACGCTCGTGCCCATCAGAGTCCGATACCAAGCTGCCGCAACCATTCGTTTTTTTTTTTTTTTTTTAAATGCACGGGCGAGCCGTCTTTAAAAAGACGTGCCGCGTGCGCTCTTTTAGAGAGAGAACTCACGTGTTGAAGCGCCCGGGGAAGCACGCGCTCTCTGATGAACCACTGCAGAGATAAGCAGGAAGCACGCACTCGCCGGAGATCGCCGTCACACCAACACTCGAGGCACTCGTTCGTGAAGCTGATAATTCAGAGTTGGCTTGTGGAGAGAAGAATACACTTGGCTCCGAAGCGAAAACATAAACTGCTGTTGCGGACTTCCTCCTTTTATACCCACGAGGTGGGGTGGAGTTACGTCATGCAAATTCCGCAGACCCATGGCATTTCTTTGCCATTGGCTCGTTTTGTAATACTCGAAGTTGATAGGCTTTCTAAGCGAAACCCCATTCGTCGTCATCCGACGTAACTCGGAGTGACAACGAAAGGGAACTCTGAGTTTTCAGTTTCAGAACAACTGAATTGAGTTAGTTCAATCAACTCTTGAGTAGGTTGACTTTGAGTTAAGCACGTGCACCACGACAATGAAAAGCCATAATCAATGGAGCTCCGAAATTATTATTCACCATGGCAACAGCACCCGACAAAAAGACGTCCACATACTTCCGAGTCAATACACAGATATAATTCTTATTCACTGTTCCCTTTCGAGGGAACTTGCGATGCGTCGATGACGCTTTGGGAACGCTTCCAGCGCGAATGTGTCTGAAGCATCTATGTCAACTAGTCCAATGGATGGAATGAACGTCACGGGCGGGTGACGTCATGACCAGGAAGAGATAAGAGCGCATCCGGTGAAACCGGCATTAGCATCTGTTGCCTCAGCAAGTGATCTGTGTCAAACTGTCTGTTATATTTACTGTTGTCTGTCTGATATATATATCTATACACTATGGCGAAACAATTGCACAAACTCTGCGTTTCTCCCTGCTCGTGTTATTTAACGTGTGGGGACACACACAAGCTTTGTGTGATTTGTTTGGGAGTGGAGCATGCGGGGCTGATTGCCGGCATTGTGAGAAGCTTTCGCTTTACATGCTCCGCTCCCGCCTGTCACTTTTCGAGGAAAGTGGCCAGGCTCGCGGTTCTCAGGGTGCAGAACCCGCGTCTGCCGAGGCAGCGTGGAGAATGCATTCCTGGGGATCGCAAAAGTATTTATTTTTCCCGAGGGATCCATTGCTCTCTCTCCGGAATCGGAAGCCCGCGCCGCGGTTTCTTCCGCCCGGGAAGAGAGACCAATGCTTCAGTGCAATACCTCTGAGGAGGTAGATGTGTTGAGCAGTGAAAGTGACAAAATCATGGGGGAAAAGGATTCGCCATCTCTTTCCCCAGCGTATGAGGAGCTGGTGGAGGTGATCACTAAAGCTGTAGATAAATTAAATATTTTATGGCCAGCAGAGAAAAGGGGCGCTCGTCCTAAAAATAAAAATAAACTTTGAATGCGCTTCCTTCCCTCTATTGTTTCACCTCCATTACGGGGCCTTCCATTTTTTCCCGATCTGCACAGCGAGCTGTAGAGATCGTGGAATAAACCATACTCTTCATGACTATTCAGCCCTCAGGTTCATGTTTATTCAGATATTGGGGGGGGGGGTTTGAGAGAGTATGGCTATGGGGCGATGCCCCGGGCAGAACAGACGCTTGCGAGCTATCTGTCTCCTGGTTCAGCATCGTCCCTGAAGGCGTCGGCTCTGCCCACTAAACCATTTAAGGAAACTATTTCTAATCTAGTGGGCAAAGCATATATGGCAGTGGGTCAAGCCGGAGCCTGCTTGTACACTACAAGTGCTACAAGTATTTCAGGCTGACCTACTGGGGGATTTGGACAGAAGTGAGGGAGTTTGGCCTGATGGGGTTCGAGAACTTCGTCGGGCCACAGATTTATCTCTCAGGGCTACTAAGGAGACCGCCAGAGCAATTTGGTGGTCTATGGCAGCCCCTGTGGCCACTGAGAGATACCTCTAGCTCAATTTGGCGGAGATCAAGGAGAGGATACAGCTTTCCTTCTTGATGTTCTATCTTCCTTCTGGTCTCTTCGGCGACATGATTGTTTCGGTCGTCGAGAGTTTCCAGAGGGCCAAATTTCAGTCAGAGGCGGTTTAAAGAAATCTCTCCCTCGTTATGTCCAAACCTCTGGGGCTGCTGGGCGTGAGCAGCTCCAGCCATTTAGTTTCTTATACGCAGCACAGCAGTCAAAGCCTTCGAAGCAGAAGCCGGATCTGAAGACCGTTCTTCACGCTGAGAAGGCTTCGGCTCAAAATAAAAGGTCTGGCGCCACCGGTGTCAGACCAGTGAGGGTAGCCCCAACCAGGGTGGAGCGCTGTACACCTCATTATATGGTGCCTGTTCCATCTCAGTGCCCTCAGGGGACCGTTCTGCCAACCCCGCCACCCTTGGTGCTTCTGGGCGCAGCGGTCTCCAGCGAGTTTCTGGCGCAGCGTCACATCGACATTGCGTCAGACTCGCAAGAGGGGTTTGAAAACAGTCAGTTCGGGTGGTTCCTGCCAGTATGCTTCAGGTCCCCGAACTGGCTGTCTCAATTACACCAGAGGCCAGCCTCGAGGGGCTGGTTCCCTTGGTAGATTTTCGGGCAGCGCGGAAGCTACTGCCAAATATATCTCTATGGGTCCTGCAGTTAGTAGTAAGAGGCAGATTTGGTTCTCGTCCTCCAGGCTACAACGGGGTGTTGCTCACGTTAGTGCATCCCTAGCAGGCTCTGGTAATGGAGCAAGGGGTAAAGGCCCTGTTAGCAAAGAAAGCTATAGAACAGTTGTACTCACCCAACATTGCGTCGGGTCTTTACAGTCGTTATCTCATTGTTCCAAAAAAGGATGGAGAACTGCGTCACATACTAGATCTTCGTCTGTTGGAGTGTTCGGTGCTGGAACTCAAGTCCAAGATGCTGACACTCAAACAGATCATGACTCAAATCAGAAGCGAGGACTGGTTTGTCACGATAGATCTGAAAGACGTATACTTCCATATCTCCATCCTCCCTCAGCACAGGAGGTTCCTGAGGTTTTCTTTCGGGGGCAAAGAACACCAGTATCAGGCACTTCCTTTCGGTCTAGCTCTATCACCCCGCACATTCAAGAAGTGCGTAGATGCAGTTCTGGCCCTGCCAGGCTGCAGTGCATACGCATTCTGAATTGCATAGATGACTGGCTGATTCTAGCGGAATCAGAACAGTGTAGGGTATTTGGGTGAATCATTGACTCAGTCCCTCTGAAACAAATGAAGCACATTCTTCCTAAAACCCAAGGTCTTTTAGAATGAATGTAAATTATGGACATTGGCATGAGAATGCCTAGATGAGACTGTTTCTGAAACATTTACGACTCTGTGATGTGTCCCCGAACAACTCACAAACTTCCCCCACTGCAGGCAAACCCAGGTGGCCTGCATGCAGGACCTCTCCAGCCACACACACACACACACACACTCACAACCACACACGCATCCCCCACAAGTGAAGCCCGCTCAGGACAGAGCGTGGTGTCCAGTTACGAGACATTTTTATGACTGACTGGAATGTCCCAAAGAAGGATTCTACAGAGAAAGAAACTTCTCTTTTTTTAAAAGACATTTAACCAGATATATTCAATGTGTTTTTATGTGTGTCCATTTGCCCATGCCACATTGGAATGACTATGATTTTATCGTAGCTTAAAGTGAACTATAAATACCTTCATTATGCATGTTAAATATAACTGTCTATTCCCATAACTTGTACACATAGTTCTGGACACCTCCAGAATGCTTTCGGTGTGATCAATCAGAATACGTACAGTAATATCCAGTAAAATATAGTTTACTATGTTTTCCATCTTTGGAGTGAAAAGAGACCAAAACTAACATCACTGGAGTTCTTAGATAACAGCGTTTACGACCCAAAGGAATGTTCACAGAGCTGTGGCTCTCTCCGAATTCTAACCAAGGAGGAGAAATGAATCCTGTACTCATATATATATATATGCTATTATATATACACTTGAGAATTGTATGAACAATGTATCTAAGTTCCCTATTTCATGAGTTGCCTTTTTGTGGTTTGGTCCATGTTTCTCGACAACTCTAATGGGATAATGTTTCAAACTTTGCCAACTAATGTTTAACCAAATCCATTTGTGGCAAGTTTGGTCTCGATAAACTCCGATTTTCATTCCCCATTTGTTAATTGACATTAAATTTTGCTAAACTTTGTGACACATTAGTATTATAAGAATTGTGAAGATTCTTCTCTTAAACACCCAATGAAACTAGAGATTTGAATGTCTTTTAAAACACAAAGGGTCATAAAAATTCCCTCCAAAGGGACAGCTCCTGATTGGACCCTCTTCCAAAAGAAGGCGGAAACGTCAGGTCTTCAAAAGGACTGAATACCAGTTTATCTCCCTCTTACTTCTCTCGTCCTCGTGTCATAATGTAACGTCTCGCCTCCGGGCGAGCTCTTCGCCTTTCTTTTATTTGTTTCTAGTTTAGTTTGTGTTTTTCAGTCTTAGATAAGCCTCCGTGTTGAATTCCAATCGTCGAGTGAAAAGAACACCGCATGACATATCTCTTCAGCAAATCCATCTACAAGGGACCTTTAAACGAGCGCGCGCTCGCTTTGAAGGAGAGACACGCGCACGTAACCACGTGACGCGCCGGACCGAGAGACGCACGCGCGCTTCTTCACCAGCCATGCAAAGATGTAACGTTAACTCCGCGTGATTTCACCGTAGAGATCTTTATTTCTTTTCTTTGTTAGTCAAAGTTTTGTTCTCCGTAGTCGACTCTGTTCACTTCCACGAAGTGAAACGAACTTAGCCAAACTATTTTCCTTTGGTAATGTTACCCCAAAAGACTTTGAACCTCCGTTCAACACGCGCGCCAAGCCGCACCACGTGACGCTTCCTAAAGGACTCCGCTCACGCACGCGGCCAGACAGGGCCGTGCAGGAATGCCGCTACACAGGGAGACCGTGAAACTTGTGCAAGTATATCTCTTTATAGAGCTTCTAAGAAGCATTAAGATGATGTTTTCGTGTTGTTGCAGACAGGTGACTGTCAGGGTGAATGTTGCCAATGCTCTCTCTCTCACTCCCTCTCCCTCTCCCTCTCTCTCTCTCACACACGTGTATCCATTGTCCAAACGCCCCGCGTTGTTGTCATTGTCTGTTAATGTTTGTAAATACATGTATTCCTGTAACGTAGTAAATACATAAGTAGTTCTGCCTTATTAAATTCATTATATTAATTTGATTGATGTACTGCCTCTGCTCATTTTCCAAGTCCCTTAAGTGCCAAAGGTCTAACTTAAGCTACAAGCTTTACAAATTAACGATACTTTAAAGAGTATTTGGTTTATAGGGCAGAAAACCCAATTCTAGTGGCCACAGAATTGCGTTTCCTGAAATCCTATAAAGTAGGATGATATTGTGGATCCCCACAAATATTATTCTGACAATTGAGCTAATTAATTTTGCCTGTTTTGTAAGACGTGGTCCGTGTAATTAATTACAATCAACTTGTGGTTAATTGCAGGGATACACATGCATGCATGCAGGTAAAATGACACATCATCCCTTAGCGGGAGATTTATTAACATGTAAGACTGATCTAATCCAAACATGTATGAATAATTATTAATTACCAATTATTAATTATAATATGCAAATTCCCCCACGGATTAGATCCGCCCCTGAGTCTTTACATAATTGGTGGAGAATGCAGGCACACTTTAAACTTGTTTATGAGCAAATTCAGTTTCAATCTATGTCTATATTATGATTTAATATTGTACGTGCGCCTCGAGTGAGCGAACGCAATGCGAACTCACCGGCTGACTGAAGGCAAAAAGCCGCTTTCAGTTCAGCAAAACTAAAAAGTAAACTGCAGTTTCATAGTTTCATAGTATTAAATTTGTCCTACAAAAGACGAAGAAACCTCTTTTGAGCGACGACATTCTTAATGTTAAACTCCCCTGTCCGAACGATGTTCTTCTGTCAGGGTGAAGACAAGAGTTAGTGAAACGATGCTCTTTCACTATTCTTAAAAAGGCCTTATATTATAATCGTTAGATTAACGATAAACTCCTGGTTAAACATTGACGTAGCTACTCAAGTGTAAAAACCTAAAGCATATTTAATCATAAGTGCTATTTGATATATGTTATGGGAGTCGAAAAACAGACGACAAATTCCTGTTTTCTTTGCACAGCGCAGCGAAGAATCCTGCCAGACGTGTTGTTAAAATATAGCACCGAAAAAAAAAAAATCCAAAACCTAAACACATTTTAAATCATAAGTGCTATTTGATAAATGTTATTTGGATCCAACCGACAGACGTATAATTCCTGTTTTCTTCTACACAGCGCAGAGGAAAAAACATTTCCTGCAAGACGCACGTGTTTGTTAAAATGTAGCGCAGAAAAAAAAAATCCAAAACCTAAAAACATTTTAAATCATAAGTGCTATTTGATAAATGTTATTTGGATCCAACCGACAGACGTATAATTCCTGTTTTCTTCTACACAGCGCAGAGAAAAAAAAATCCTGCAAGACTTGTTGTTAAAATATAGCACCGAAAAAGAAAATCCAAAACCTAAAAAAAAAAAAAAAACATTTTAAATCATAAGTGCTATTTGATAAATGTTATTTGGATCCAACCGACAGACGGATAATTCCTGTCTTCTACAAAAAAAAAATCCTGCCAAAGGTGCTTGTGAAATATAGCAAAAAAAAAAAAAAAAAAAAAAATCGGCTGAGATTTAATTTCGATAAGTGTGATCACTACAGAAAACAAAGCGTCTGCACGCTCAAATTTTAATCACACTGAATGTTATTCCGCTGACAAACACTAGAGGGCAGCCTTGAGGCCTAAGTGCTTGACAGTTCTCGAATTACCCTGATTTCATCCTGCATGAACGAAATGTCGCCATCGTGTGGACACTGGTAACAAGGTCATCCTTTCCTAAACAATTTCAGATTTTCCCAGTGAATTTCTGAAAGTGTGTTTCTAACTTTCAATGCATGTGCAAGTTCCAGTTTCACTAACATGATTCTGTTCTGAAGTGGCTTTCTCCCAGTTGGTTTTATTTTGGTCATTATCATTGATACCTCACCGTAGTCGTGATCATCATCAAATATAATGCCAACCTTTAATTTCCTACACTTATTCAAATTTGGTTTGAAACAAACAAATTTCAAGATCAATTTGAATTAAGTCTCCTTTCCTGTTGGGAATGGTTTTATGGCTTTAGTTCTATATTTCCTTCTTTAAATTATTTTTAATAATTTGATTTGATACGTTATGACAACGATATCCTTACTATTCTAGAAGTTACTCAGCATCTATGCATACGCTTGATTTGAATTGTATTTAAACCCGTTTGAATGCAATTTAAATCAAGTTCTCTGTCAGCCAGGTTGACCACTAAGAGGAAGTGGCCCAAACCCTTTGTGGCCCAAACGCGCCACTACAGCTTGCTTCCTCCCGTGCTCTTCCTGCTGCACTTAATCTCTTCTCTGAATGGAGGCTAGGTTGTTCTGATAATTAACATTGTCATAATTCCCTTTTTGTTTGTACCATAATTCTAGTAAAGCCGTTGCCTTTGATTTTTCTACAAAAAAAAATAGACACTCAATTTGATTTAGATAGAGAGAGCTTTAATTCACGTTGAGGTTCACTTGTCCTTCATCCTGTTCTGTGTTTGTAGGTAGAAATTTCTCGCATGCTGTGGTGATTTGACAGTCATCTCTGCTTGGGGGTCCAGCATGCTGGTTCGTCTGACCTGCGTCACCAGCGCTGACTGAGCGCGAGTCCCGGACTTTCCTGTGTCTCTCCGTTGGTGCGGCCCGCAACACGACATCACCAATTTGGCACTGCCGGTTGTGTTCAAAGTCAAGTTGCGTGAGAGGGCGCACATCGGTACAGACATGCGGAATGGCCCGGGACACTGCTGTCAAGTGTTTGGGGACGACAGAGAGACCAACCACGGTGCTGACTCCAACCCGAATGACCTCATTTCACCCCAGGGAAACTAGAAAAGGTATTAAATCCATCCACTTAGTATTGGCCACAGAATCTAGAGATTCCCCCGGTCATTGAAGTGTTTGGCTCCCTTCTCCTCTCCGAGCCACAAACCGCAGGCTTAGGCCTCCTCTTCCCCTGTAACACTTCCTGTGTACTATTAACGCCATTTCATTACAGACCTTTCCATCTTGGATGGTTGCATGTTACTTCAAACTTTGCTATCTTGCCATTGCTCTTTTCTGTTGTGCTCTGTTCCTTTCAGTTCACCTAGAGACAGAACCTATCTGAGACAACAAGGAACGCCGAATAATAGTTTGACAACCAAGCCGTTAGCATCTACAGGTGACCCCTAAGCTACTGCCCCTTTATTCAGGCCCATGCTGACCTACCCAAATTGTCCCACCGAATGATTTAACTGTCTGCATCAGTTAACCAAAATTTTCACACACGGCATAGCCCGTATTATAGCTCGTTAAACGTAGAACGAAATTGCACTGGTCTCTCCGTGTGTGTGTTGTGTTCCTCTCGCCCACAATAAAGGCAGTATGTTCCGGTCCTACAGTCCCACAACCCGCTGGGACCACCTGGAGACATTGATGAGAGTCATGACACCTCTATTCCTGCCCAAGGTTGCCAGTGAGTCAGAGCCACGAGCCAAGAGCATCGCAGACGTGGACAAGCTAATGGCGCACAAACCAAGCCAAAGCTCCCACGACAAAGACCGGCCAGACACGTCAAAACCTTGCTTGCCCAGCCCATCGCACAAGCACGTCTCCACGAAAGGAGCCGCATCGCCCTGGAGCACGAAATTGCAACGCTGAGGATGCAAGCCGAGGATGACAACGACCCCGAGCTACAGAAAGAAGTGGAAAGACTTCAAACTGCCCTGTCTGATCTTCATCGACACAGACAGAGAAAAGAACCAGAGAGGAACTCAACGAGAAACTCCGACCAAGTGAAGCCGCTTGCAAAGAGCAGAGACTGAACTTAAAGAGACTCGAAAGCCACGGCCTGCGAAAGAAGCTCGCAAGAGGCCCATGTTACCATCCACAAGCTCGTTCAGCAGAGATAAGATCTCAAACGTGAACTTGACATTTTTCCCACAGAGTTGACACACTCTTATAGACTACCAGCCGCTGCGGCAGGCCTTCATTAAAGAAGTCTCTGATCCAGAATCAGACCAACAACTAATCACAGCCGTGGACCTCAATCAGCCGGCATGGAGGATGATTTCAACTCCAGAACTCTGTTCTCCGAAATCTGCACCCCACAGTGAGTCATCACCAAGTCCTCCTGGCCTGCCCACATAGCATGACTACTCAACAGCTAAGAGAAGCTTGCACCAAGCAAAAGACTATGTCCGGAAAGACTTTGAAAAACCCCACAATCTACTCGGTCTCCGAACACTACTCAGAGCTGCCTCCAGAGGGCGCCCCACAACACCATACCCCTGTTTACAGAGAGTCACGACCGTTCCAGGCCTCCAGAGGGCAGCACTACCGTGATGGTGCTCATCCAAGACACCAGAGCGAGCGCTCTGAAACATTCTGGAAGCCAGCCGGCGACCCAGAAATAGCCGACCCCCATCACCAAGAGACTCAAGCCCAGACAGCCTGGAGCGGTACTCCTCTCAACATGCCACTAATAAGCACAAGTCTGAGCACGCATCAGACAAACACAGTGCCGCCACGTCTGAGACAGACGAGACCCTGAAGTCGCTGAAAAGCTTCTTCACAAAAGACTTTCCAAAAAGAAAAAATTCAAGAGAGAACTACACAAGACCGGCCTTAACCACCCGTCGATCGCCACACCAGCCCCTACGCCAAGACTCCTGGGGAACCTGATCAAAAGGGGGTGGGCCCGGAAACTCTACCTACCCATCACTCTAGACAATGAGGTGAGCCTTGAAGCCCTGGTAGACACCGGCTCAGACCTCACTCTAATGTCAGCTCAACTCTTTGAAAGACTCAGTGCTAAAGCTAAGAGCGAAGATCAAACTCTTACACCCCAAATGTGTGAGCTGAACGTGCAGTCGTATAGCCAGAACGACCTCCGGCTCGAACAGAGAGCTCCCATGTACCTGACAACTGGTCCTTTGAGTCCTACCCACCCGGTGTACATCTCACAAATGGACACGTACCCCTTTCTGACTGGCAAAGACCTGCTAGACTGCTCTGAGCTTTTATTAGACTTATAAACACCTGGCCGTCTGGGCCCAAGTTCAAGAACCCCGCCCCCTCCGGTCACAGAGGTCACGAGAACTACAACAAAGCCAGACTCCAAAATCACAGAGTTCCCCGGAACTCCAGCAGCCATCCATGGGTACACAGCCTCACCACCAAGTCAAGGTTCAAGTTCGCTACCCTGCACCTTCCAGCTTGCCAAAGACCACGCAATGCCCACTCAACGATGCGTGACCTAATGCAGAAGGCCTCTAACACAAAAGGCCTCCTCAGAAAGAATTCCTAAAACCCCAATGATTTTGAACTGCAAAACCAGAAGACACTGCACAAACACAGTGCAAGACTCTGCTAAAAAGGTCCCTGATCAGCATAGGACATAGAACTTTAGAAGTAGATGAAAATGTGTGCTCAAACAGTTGCAAGACTCTGCATTCGTAAAATTAGAATTTTACTGATGTAAAAGAATCTTAAATGGGCGTGTAAATCTCAACGGCCAACAGACTATGCACGACTCTTTTAAAACAAACAGTTTCTAGATGCTGGTTGAATTAGCACTGCTAAACATTAGGTTTCCTGACAATGAAGGGTTACAGCAAACACTAGCTCCAAATAAGGCATACGTCACCCTGGCGTCAGAGTGTAGTAAAACCACCTGAGCCGTAAACTACTGTTAGTTTTGATCTTTGCGATCCAACTAGAACACAACGTGCAATACGCATTTTTGATCGCTGGCTTGTCTAAATGCAGATAAAACGATAACTGGAATTGACATCTCTACTTTAAGTGAAAGAGTCTTAGATTTCCAACTAATATCAGTAAGTTCAGCCGTAAAGCGTAAGTCTGTTTGACAAAGGAATCTCATCTCAGCAGCTTGTAAACTGTACCGATATCTATCCTGCTTTGGTTAAAGAAATCCAAATTGCAGTATTGCTAAACCTGTTTCTGACAAAGAAAGCTCAGGACAGTGTTATATATACGTAGACCTGGGTGATGCTCCCCTTTCTACAATGTAAAGGCCTTACAAATTATTGTTAGATTGATGTAATTCACCTAAATTTTTAGCTGCATCTACAAGCAGAGAGCTACCTAGCGATCAAAACTGTTCATTCGCTGAAAAGTCAGCATTTATGCATGAGAGGGACGTAACTATATAGGCTTAGACAAGCTTTGACTTACAGCAAATCTATTTCCTCACTCTGTAACCAAATAGAATAAGTTGTGTAAAGTAAAGAGAAGAGTTCCATGAGTAAAATTAGCAAATGCCAAAACACATTTGCATTTTACTGAATGTAACATCAAGTTCTTGAAAGACTTAAAGTATAGGCGCCCCCTTTTAACCCGTTTAAACATGCATAACTCAGTAAAATGTGCAGACATTCTTCAGGTACTGTTGAATTGTTCTGACATGCTCTGGTTCCCATGACAACAACTGGTCACAGGAAGTGCTAACTTGTGATGTCACTTTGTAAACAAACCAGCCTAGGTGGCTAAGCTAACCTAGCATTCATCCAGCTTAGGCTAAGCTAAATAATAACTTCTACAATTAGCAGTTAGCATCATTCACTTGAAGCCTTAATTACAGCTTTTGTTTACACAGTGCAAAGTATTCTAGAATACTTTCTTTAACCCCAGTTAGGGTTTCTAATTCTTCACTTTCCGTACTTTCAGTTCTTCTCAGCTAAATTTCACCTTCACTAGTTAGGCATAGTCCTGGCTGAGCGCTGTAGGTTAAATTTGCAGATGCCCTGTCAATTAAACTTAAGTTTAACTACATGTAAACTGTGTAGCTAGAGAAGAATTCGTATAGTTATGAGAATTTCCATCAGCATGTTGATTAAACCTTTGGAGGGACACACACAGTGTGGTCTTGAACACGCAACCGCTGTAACCCACTATGGAGTGTTGGTCCAGATAAACCCAAAGTTTAGTCACTAGTGCTACTGATTATTCTCACATTCAGATCATTACCGCTGTTTTGATTACTTTATTTATTTATTTTTTTTTATTTCCACTTTGATAATAATGGCAGTCAGCTATTCCCTTGTCTATTCGGTCATCTATATGATTTAATTCCATTTCCTCTCTTGTTCGAATGTGGTTCCATTTCCCATTGGGCCCAGAAAGGAAACAGAGACACCTTTATTTGTGATTGTGTTTATTTTCAACAAGTGCACTCATTTTTGTGACCCTGCAACACAAGTAATTTCAACAATTACTAGGGCATAACTATAGTCCTGAGGATTGATAATAAGCATAATTTGAATAGGAAAGCTGTCTCTTTTCCTCCTATCCTTCACTTCGTCAAGCCGTAGTGAACCACCATTTAAGTCCAGAGAAATAATTTAGTCATAAGAACCATCTTAAGTCATTTATTTCATCTCGGCTATGCCCCTTCCAGGAAACACTCTAGGAACCACACAAGTCTTAGCCTCCTAACATCCACAGCTAAGATGATAAAGATACAAGAGACACATCACTAGCTAGATACACATGAAGCACCTAACTTTATGCTACATATCTAGCGAACCCATTAAACAGTGGTTCTGAACTTTTAGGGTCATGCATTAGTCTCTCACCACAAGTGTGCCAAAGTGTCACAGAGCCTCTGCTTAACCTGACCCCAACCTTCCAGCTTACCAAAGACTATGACGAACCAATGGACACTATGAGAAACCACCTCTAACCCCTCCAACCACCCGCGAATGCCGTCTGAACCCACCGACGACCGGTGCCCCAGACACCTGCAATACACCTTGCACATGCTGCGTGCACAAGACAACATTCAGCGTTCTGCACCTGATGCCATCACTGCGCCACAGCTTTTAATGCCACAGTGCAAAAGGGGGGTCATGCCAATGTATGCCCATGATGCACCATGTGCTGCACACCGCAGCACCAGAGACACTTGCAAGACACCGAAGCAAGTGGCATACCGGCGTGAAAAAGACTGTCCAAGCCAACCAAGGACAACATCTGCTGAAATTTTTCCTCCCTTTCTCTCTCTCTCTCTCCCTTTCACTTTACCAGGATGCTGCTGTGGTTCACCATCCTGTGCCTTCGGCCAACCAGAGGGCAGCCACCGCCATTGAACAGCATCTCCCCAGGCCCGGCATCAGGCACCATCCTGAGGGAACAACCGGGACTCCTGACTACCAACTTCAGGACCCACACCCAGAAAGTTCATGTTCGTCTCGACCCCTGCAATGTTTACAGGGCACCCTACGCCAGCGCAGTAGCCCAAATACCGCTGGGCAGGTGCCCGATGGACAGACTCCCTCACTCACGCCGGGGCCGATGCACATGCTCAGCCAACTTGAGAAAATGACTATCACACAAGCGGAGTTAGGTGGACACAACCACCGCTCCAAACAGTTCCGGGGAGCTTTGCCCGGAGCCGCCGCCACTCTGTTTAACACTTGTATGTCCAGTGCGAATACAGTGAACCTAGCCTGCGTGAGGCGGCATGCAGCAAAAATTCAGACTGAGATTCCACAGATAAAAGAGCAACTCACAACACAGAGTGCACCCCTGCAGACCATCGACAAGACACTAAAGGGAATTGTGGTAATTTTCAACACTCACAGCGTTCTGCTGACCCAGACAGTGAACTCCATGAAACAGCTGTTTACTGTCTTCCAGAATGACTTTGCTCAAACTCAGCTGGTAACAGCCCTGATGACAGACACGCGGCCGGAGGTGAACTCCATTGACAGCCTAGCTATGGGTAGAATTCCACCGCACCTGATACCCTTAAGCCTTGTGCAAACCGTGCTGGCTTCCGCCATCACCACGCCAGCTGACTCTCTACAAATACACCTTGCCTACTCACTGGTTAGTGCCAGCCCACTCTGCGTGTACCACAAGCAGAGAAAAGGGGGCTTTCTCCTGAACTTACCCATCACAGTCAAGCCGAATCCACCGGCTCAAGAACATTGTCAATGTCAGATTCTGAAAGGTAACACTCACATCAAGATCCGCACGCCGTATGTGATTGACTTGCACGACAGCGACACTAAGCTGTCCCCAGCTCCGAATCCACACATGTGCACACTGACCAAAGACACTCACTATCTGTTGCCCTAACAAACCCTTCCTCAGAGACAACACTGACGGAATCTGCAGGCTGCAGATCAGCGACACCCGCTGCCCTGCCGAAGCTAAGCCTCGCACTTAAGTCATCGAGACCCAAGCAGAGATTGTAGGTGACAGGGCTCGTTAACACTTCTGTGCGCACAGCTGCACTCAATTACGACCAGAATGACACTGACACCTGTGTCACCTCGCTCCACCAGGGCATGTGAATCCAAGTACCGAAAGGCGCCATCCTTCACCTTGACGACCTGGCATGGTACCAAGCAAAGAGTACAAATTAGAACTGGAAATCCCATCCTTCTCCAGGAACCACACTTTCACCCTAACTCCAGAACGGGAGTTGTGGTCTGCGAAAGGGGGGTCCCAGCGAATTGACATTGCGTCTATCAACACAGCCCTCCGAGCTTTGTCTCAACTGCTCTACTTGACTACCCCACCTGTTGTCCAGGCCTGGACCACAGTGGACACTGCGCTGTGTAGCTCTAAGGTACTCAGCCACACCCTGACACTGGGCTTGGCCTTCATCCTATACCGGAGACTGAACGGGATGCGAACATCCACAGCCAAGCTCACGGCACCCTCAGAAAGAGGGTACCACGCTGGAGGCTGCGTCGAACTTCATCAAGCTGAGCCCTCAGCCTAACAGCCACCTGCTACTCGACCATCATGATTCACCTGTCATCCGCCCATGGTGATGATTTGTCGTCCGATTATGTCCACACACAGGGACATCATCTGACGAAAAGGGGGATTGTAGGGTATTTGGGTGAATCATTGACTCAGTCCCTCTGAAACAAATGAAGCACATTCTTCCTAAAACCTAAGGTCTTTTAGAATGAATGTAAATTATGGACATTGGCATGAGAATGCCCAGATGAGACTGTTTCTGAAACATTTACGACTCTGTGATGTGTCCCCGAACAACTCACAAACTTCCCCCACTGCAGGCAAACCCAGGTGGCCTGCATGCAGGACCTCTCCAGCCACACACACACACACACACTCACAACCACACACGCATCCCCCACAAGTGAAGCCCGCTCAGGACAGAGCGTGGTGTCCAGTTACGAGACATTTTTATGACTGACTGGAATGTCCCAAAGAAGGATTCTACAGAGAAAGAAACTTCTCTTTTTTTTAAAAGACATTTAACCAGATATATTCAATGTGTTTTTATGTGTGTCCATTTGCCCATGCCACATTGGAATGACTATGATTTTATCGTAGCTTAAAGTGAACTATAAATACCTTCATTATGCATGTTAAATATAACTGTCTATTCCCATAACTTGTACACATAGTTCTGGACACCTCCAGAATGCTTTCGGTGTGATCAATCAGAATACGTGCAGTAATATCCAGTAAAATATAGTTTACTATGTTTTCCATCTTTGGAGTGAAAAGAGACCAAAACTAACATCACTGGAGTTCTTAGATAACAGCGTTTACGACCCAAAGGAATGTTCACAGAGCTGTGGCTCTCTCAGAATTCTAACCAAGGAGGAGAAATGAATCCTGTACTCATATATATATATATGCTATTATATATCCACTTGAGAATTGTATGAACAATGTATCTAAGTTCCCTATTTCATGAGTTGCCTTTTTGTGGTTTGGTCCATGTTTCTCGACAACTCTAATGGGATAATGTTTCAAACTTTGCCAACTAATGTTTAACCAAATCTATTTGTGGCAAGTTTGGTCTCGATAAACTCCGATTTTCATTCCCCATTTGTTAATTGACATTACATTTTGCTAAACTTTGTGACACATTAGTATTATAAGAATTGTGAAGATTCTTCTCTTAAACACCCAATGAAACTAGAGATTTGAATGTCTTTTAAAACACAAAGGGTCATAAAAATTCCCTCCAAAGGGACAGCTCCTGATTGGACCCTCTTCCAAAAGAAGGCGGAAACGTCAGGTCTTCAAAAGGACTGAATACCAGTTTATCTCCCTCTTACTTCTCTCGTCCTCGTGTCATAATGTAATGTCTCGCCTCCGGGCAAGCTCTTCGCCTTTCTTTTATTTGTTTCTAGTTTAGTTTGTGTTTTTCAGTCTTAGATAAGCCTCCGTGTTGAATTCCAATTGTCGAGTGAAAAGAACACCGCATGACATATCTCTTCAGCAAATCCATCTACAAGGGACCTTTAAACGAGCGCGCGCTCGCTTTGAAGGAGAAACACGCGCACGTAACCACGTGACGCGCCGGACCGAGAGACGCACGCGCGCTTCTTCACCAGCCATGCAAAGATGTAACATTAACTCCGCGTGATTTCACCGTAGAGATCTTTATTTCTTTTCTTTGTTAGTCAAAGTTTTGTTCTCCGTAGTCGACTCTGTTCACTTCCACGAAGTGAAACGAACTTAGCCGAACTATTTTCCTTTGGTAATGTTACCCCAAAAGACTTTGAACCTCCGTTCAACACGCGCGCAAAGCCGCACCACGTGACGCTTCCTAAAGGACTCCGCTCACGGACGCGGCCAGACAGGGCCGTGCAGGAATGCCGCTACACAGGGAGACCGTGAAACTTGTGCAAGTATATCTCTTTATAGAGCTTCTAAGAAGCATTAAGATGATGTTTTCGTGTTGTTACAGACAGGTGACTGTCAGGGTGAATGTTGCCAATGCTCTCTCTCTCACTCCCTCTCCCTCTCTCTCTCTCACACACGTGTATCCATTGTCCAAACGCCCCGCGTTGTTGTCATTGTCTGTTAATGTTTGTAAATACATGTATTCCTGTAACGTAGTAAATACATAAGTAGTTCTGCCTTATTAAATTCATTATATTCATTTGATTGATGTACTGCCTCTGCTCATTTTCCAAGTCCATTAAGTGCCAAAGGTCTAACTTAAGCTATAAGCTTTACAAATTAACGATACTTTAAAGAGTATTTGGTTTATAGGGCAGAAAACCCAATTCTAGTGGCCACAGAATTGCGTTTCCTGAAATCCTATAAAGTAGGATGATATTGTGGATCCCCACAAATATTATTCTGACAATTGAGCTAATTAATTTTGCCTGTTTTGTAAGACGTGGTCCGTGTAATTAATTACAATCAACTTGTGGTTAATTGCAGGGATACACATGCATGCATGCAGGTAAAATGACACATCATCCCTTAGCGGGAGATTTATTAACATGTAAGACTGATCTAATCCAAACATGTATGAATAATTATTAAGTACCAATTATTAATTATGATATGCAAGTTCCCCCACGGATTAGATCCGCCCCTGAGTCTTTACAACAGTTAGCGGTTCGGCATTGAGATGTCGTCCTTGCTTATATGTGAAGGTTGGGGTTGAGGCTCAATGCCAAGAAGATTGTGCTTTCTCCAGTACAGAGGACCACATTTCTTGAGTGGTCTGGGATTCAGTAGCTGTTATCCTTACTGCCACAAAAGAGCTAAAGCTTGGCCAGTCACACACTGTGAAACAGTTCGAGAGACTGTTAGGCCTCAGGACAGCAGCGTCCAAGGTGATACCCTTTGGCCTGCTGTACGTGAGACCTTTGCAGTGGTGGCTCAGGACCAGAGGGTTCTCCCCGAGGGGAAACCCACTCCGTACGATCAAGTTCACGCGGCAGTATCCCCGCGCCTTGGTTATATGGAGTTGCTATCTCAACAGATGCTTCCCTCACCAGCTGGGGAGTGGTATTGGAAGGCCGCTCAGCTCAGGGCTTGTGGAGGAGTCATCATCTCTTTTGGCACATGAATTGCCTAGAGATGATGGTCGTCTTCAGTGCGTTGAGACATCTCCTACCAGACCTGAGGGGCCATCATGTGTTGCTCTGGAACAGTGACTGTTAGGCCTCAGGGCAGCAGCGTCCAATGTGAAACCCTTTGACCTGCTGTACGTGAGACCTTTACAGTGGTGGCTCAGGACCAGAGGGTTCTCCCCGAGGGGAAGCCCACTCCGTATGATCAAGATCACGGGGCAGTATCCCCGCGCCTTGGTTATATGGAGGAAACACTGGTTCTTGTCCCACAGACAAGTTGGTGGCCTCTTATTTTTGGTCCCTCGGGAAAATACGCTCTCTGAGGGTAGTGTATATTCCAGGGGGCAAGAATATTGGAACAGACACCCTGTCGAGGCAGGGGCTGAGGCCAGGGGACTGGTTACTCCACCCCGAGGCGGTGGAGCAAATATGGGAGTTTTACTGCCAAGTAGACGTGGATCTGTTTGCGTCTCAGCACACGACGCACTGTCCACTTTGGTTCTCCCTCACTCAACCAGCCACCCTGGGGCTGGATTCTATGTTGCAGATGTGGCCAAGGCCACGTCTGTACACATTTCCCCCTGTTGCTCTGCTCCCAGGAGTTCTGGAATTAATCCGCCAGGATGGAATAAGCCTACTGCTAGTAGCACCACGCTGGCCGAGCCGAATTTTGTTTGCGGACCTAAATCTTCTCCTCAACGGCCCTGCCTTGGAGATCCCGATCAGGAGAGACTTTCTGTCTCAGGCAGGGGGCGCAATATTTCACCCCCGGCAGGGGATATGGAATCTGTGGGTTTGGCCCCTGAGGGGGCCCAACTCATAGAGAGTGGTCTCTCAACCGAGGTTGTTGAGACCATTCTCAGCTCCAGAGCTCCCACTACAAGGAAACTATATTCACTTGGAGAGTTTTTTCACTTCTTGGTGTTACCAGCGTCAGTGGGACCCGGTTAACTGTTCAGTAAACACAGTATTCGAGTTTCTGCAAGAACACTTTGCATCAGGTCTATGTCCTCCACACCCTGGTGGGTGGTACATTTTTGGGTCGAGACCCCCTGATCACTCATTTCCTTCGTGGCACTTTGAGGCTGATGCCTGCAACTTGCACTAGGGTGCCGGCTTGGGACCTTGCATTAGTTCTAGTAGGCCTATCTGGGCCTCCCTTCGAGCCCTTAGATTTGGCTCGAATAGCTTTCTGCTAGCTATTTTGTCCCTCAATGAGTCGGAGACCTTCAGGCCCTTTCGGTCCCCACCTGCCTTGAGTGCACCGGGGATGGTCAAGGCATTCTTACCCCAAACATGGATATGTTCCTAGGTGCCTACCATTATTCCGAGGCCTATTGTGCTACAGGTTTCTGTCCTCCCCCATTTATCAGACCAGGAAAAGCTGAACCTCTTGTGCCCAGTGTGAGCACTGGACCCTTATGTTCATCGGACTTCTCCGTGGAGAAAATCCGACCCTTTAAGCAATTGGATAGTCGAGACTATTTTTCTTGCTTGTGAGTCCTCTGGCCAACCATTTGGTGGTCAGGGCTCATTCTACTAGGAGTATGGCTTCTAAGCTTTATTATCTGCAGTTTCTCTCCAGATGTTTGTGATGCGGCGGGCTGGTCCTTACCGCTCACATTCGTCAGATTTTTAACCTGGACCTGGACGCTGCCCCAAGGTCTCAGGTGCTTAGTGCTCAGTGTAGTGATAACAACAGGCTGACACTCAGGCATTTGAAAGTTTGGTGATTTGGATCTTCTCATTCCCAAAGCGTCATCGACGCATCGCGAGTTCCCTCGAAAGGGAACGTCTTAGGTTACGACTGTAACCATAGTTCCCTGAGACGTCGCCCTGCCATACTTTCTGCATCCCTGTGATCGACTTGCTTCGATTTTCGAAGCTAATGCCGGTTTCATTCCATCCATTGGACTAGTTGACATAGATGCTTCAGACGCATTCACGCTGGAAGCGTTCCCAAAGCATCATCGACGCATTGTCTCGTTCCCTATCTCAGGGAACTATGGTTACAGTCGTAACCTGAGACATTATATTATCAGGTGAAAACTGACAGAAAAGTAAGTTATTGAACTAATACTCATTTTCATGGTATCCCACTGGCAAAAAAATAAATAAAAATGTGGCAGCAACTAAAAATGAAAAATAAATTCATAATTCAATCAGTTAAATCTTTAAGCATAAAAGGTTCATGGCTGTAGGCTACATGACTTTACAAACATTTTACATATTAAATAAATATAATTCAGTGTCTATTTCAATGTTCAGCAGCTGTTTCCACATAGTATAATGCTCTTTTCACATAATTAAATGTTCTCTAATCCAACCCGTTACATTTTTTAAGTTAGGCTAATGAAATTAACATTTGATTTCTACTGGGCCAACAGCAATAAAGCATAGGCTGGACCTGCACTATCACTGATAGATGAAGAGGAGACACACAATATTGGAAGAATATTAAAATCCAACAGGAAAAAGAATAACTGTTGCTTTTGTATTTGTAGGAAATAAAGATGACCAAATAAATTATTTAACAGCTGTGGTGGTGGTTACGGCATATATCTCAGACTATCCTTCCATCTGGCATCCTTCCATTCCATAAAGTAATCTGTTTCCTTTTCGGAAGGTGCAATGATGGGAATATGCATTTCATCAATGCATCCAACCACATTGGAAATCCTAAAGGAAAATCTAATTATTAGGTTACTTTCAGAGGTCACAGAAGATGTCATCAAATGAACGTCATTTATCAGATTAGCCTCATTTAAACTGATTTCTCCACCACGGTCCTGCAATCCTGTGAAACTTCTCTTTAATGGATCTTAAGAGTTTGTGTGCAGGAAACAACACAAAAACTCTCAGAAAGAGTGTGAGAGCGAGGAACATTTTGAATGAAAATTCTGTTATGTTCAGAAATTCTTTGGTTATGCAAACCGATTGTTGCAGCAGCTGTCTGGGTGGCTGGTCTCAGACGATATTGGAGGTGAAGATGCTGGATGTGGAGGTCCTGGGCTGATGTGGTTACACGTGGTCTGCGGTTGTGAGGCCGGTTGGATGAACTGCCAAATTATCTGAAACACCTTTGGAGACAGCATACCAATTGCACGCTCCCACAAAACTTGTGACATCTGTGGCATTGTGCTGTGTGATAAAACTGCACATTTTAGAGTGGCCTTTTATTGTGGCCAGCCTAAGGCACACCTGTGCAATAATCATGCTGTCTAATTAGCATCTTGATATGCCACACCTGTGAGGTGGATGGTGCTCACTAACACAGATTTAGACATATTTGTGAACAATATTTGAGAGAACAATTATTATTATATAATAAGCATCAAACAAACAATATAGTATTTATTCACATGGATTAAAGATTATTTAATGAAATAATGATTGCACAACCACCAAAGTCAAACAGATGGCGATATTCACCAAGTATATAAATCAGTATTAAACAAAAGAAGATGAAATAAGTAGTATATCGCTTTTTCTTAGCGTCAGTGTCCATGGTGAACCTACTCCCAGTCACGTTTTTGGAATCAGCATACCTCGAGTAAGCAAGGTTTGGGTTAATCAACCAAGAGTTTAGTGTATGTTTGACAGTAAGATAACCTTGCTCTCTGGAATACCCCCCAGGGTATTACGCATCCTGGAGTAAGTTCAGCCAACCCAGAGTATGTTCACGGTAAACACACAAGACATTCTCAACAGAGCAATGAATCAACAAGTCACCATGGAAACGGATGCTAAGAAAAAGCGTGCCATACTACTTCTTTCTTCTTCTTTTGTTTAATGCTGATTTACATGAATATCGCCACCTATTTGGTGGTTTTAATAATATTTAATCACTGAATAAGAACCATATTGTTTGTTTGATGCTAAATATATAATAAAAATAAAGACTGATTAAACTACATAACAGTCTGTGCTGGCAAAGATAACACGGCTGTAAAAGTTCTTTTTTAATGTTTAGTCATTTTGCTTCCATATTGCTTGAAAGGTAAAATATATCATATAGACCTATGTTTTTTATTATAGTGTGGCGAGCAGGACAAGGCCGAGGGCCGTGGGAGAATGGCGTGAGGCCGGTGGGGTAATTACTAATGAGTGGCACCTGCACGATTCACCGGTCTCGTATCTCTCACAGAGGAGGGGAAGCATAAAAGGAGGAGCGACGACAGTGGAGATCGAGAGAGGCCAGTCCTGGATTCATGTTGTATTGTTTATGTTTTATTATGTGACAGCAGTCGTCCGTGAGGGGCTGCTGTCTTTTACTTTCATTTTGTATTTGTCCTATAGCCCATATATATATATAACTATAGCCCACCCAGCATCTAATTCTTCATCTTTATTTAAAGACAGCACTAAGAACTGCTTGAACGATAATTCTTCTGTTGTACCTTCATCTCTGTTTAAAGACAGGACTAAGAGCGATATGGATGGTAATTTGCTCATTTCATTGATCTATGTGGACTGTCCCTTATTCAACTTCATCCTGTCCAGTCTCGTGTCACCTCCATCACCACAGAGCTCAGACAGTCCTCTAGCCCCGCTGACCTGACGGCTCCGCCTTGGCTCCTCCCACCTTCAGCTCCACCACAGACCCTCGGCCTTGTGGCTCCAACAGGTTCCTTTGTCCCACCGTTCCGTCCCTCAACCTTTACGGCTGCAGATGTTGGCAGCCACACCTACTACATTGTGGCTCCTCCCACCTTCGTCTCCGCCATGGGCTGTTGGCTCTGTGGAGCTCTGGGTCTGCGCCATCGGAATTCCTCCACCTTCACTATTGGGGTCTCATCGTCCTGCCATCACATCCATTCGCCACATCCTCCCCTCCCCCTAAACCCCCTCCATCCCTCCCTTTGCCATCATTCTGCTATGATGAAGTCGTGCCTTGCCAGAAAGGGGGTGTGATGTCACTGTTATGTTCAGTTAGTTTCTGTTTTCTTGGACTTTCAATTTGTTTTCATTTGTCACGTCTTCAGATTCAAGTTATTCAAGTCTGCCACCATTATGGTGAGTATTGTTCCCTTTAGATGGGATCTTGGCCCTTGAATTTAGTTAATTCAATTATCTTTCAGCAATTGTTGAAAGTGCATCCTAGCACTAATTGTCCACAATAGATCCCCCCCCTTCTAATATGTGAAGCACTTTGAGTGCAGAGAAAAAATGTAACTAATTATTATTATTATTATTATTATTATTATTATAGTAATAAAAGTAAAATATTGTATTAAAAGTATAATTTTTTGACTATTTTTTACAGGCTTTCATGTGGTTTGGTATTCTGTTTCAGTCAGTTGATCTTGATATTGTTTAGTAAACTTCCATCTATAGGTGACACTAAAATTCAAATATTGTTTTTCTGTTACAATTAGTTACACTTGATAACTAGGGCTGCCCCCTAATAGTCGACTAACCGTTAGAAATTTTTTTTCTGCCTGAAGGTGGCAGTGGTCATCTGCCACATGATCAAATGTCCCTGCTGGATGCAATGGATGCCAACTGCAGAGACACCTTAGCTGAAGACTGCCAAGGATGGATAAGTCATGGAAAGCGTTTCTATTCAAGGTGCATAGCAACAGAGGAGACAAGATGTGATGTAGACGAGAACACATGGCTAAATGCTAAGGATCAGGCTGTTCTGTCAGTTACTATTTTTCTAGTGTACATTTTATAAAGTAATGATGACTGATCACTTTTAGATCTTGTTGCCAAAAATGCACACATTTGACACTCAACCAAAGATGTACAGTGGATTACAGTAAAAGGAAAATTTATTATTATTATTAAATGAATTATTTAAACATCTAGTATTGCTGGTCACCAGCATAAGGTATGTTTTACAGGCCCCAATAGTATCCCAGCTCTAACCAGCATAAACCAGCCTTGCTATCATGAAGGAATTGCCAATCAGTAAAAGCTTGCAAAATTTGATGCATATTATCCGTAGAAATAACCTAAAAGGAAAACACCTCTACATTGCTTATTGCTTATTAGGCTCCAAGCAGATAATGCTCAAGATTTATTTTATTTTTGTCCATCCAAAAAGTGGAATTTGCCTCCCTCACTCTGCATGAATAAAGAACTTGGAACTGTCACTCATAGGTAAATTAGAGGTTACTTAGGCAACCTGAACAGACTCCAAGGGTCAAGGGGTTATTTAGAGATGTGGGTCCAGTTAAGAAACAGTCAAGGTCAAGGGTCAACACTGGCAGCCTTTTACAAATTCTGGTGGTGCAAGAGGGGGGTTGTTATTTAAAACCAGATTTAGATTGAAGGTCAAGGTCAGCTCTGTGTCAATTATATCAGTTTTCTCCAGAACTGCCAAAAACCCTACTGCTGATTAGTTGATTGTATCAAAATGATCCAAAACACAAATGTTTAGATTAATTCGCCACCCCGTCTGCACCCTGTCTATCTGATGTTCTTTCCGACCATCGTTCTAAAATCAGGGCTGCAGAGAAGTGGCACAAATCGAAAAATTCCACTGAACTTGGTTTATATCAATCCCTCCTCTCTTCCTTCTCTGCTAATGTCTCTATTGCTAAAACGACTTACTATTATCCAGCACTTCTAGAAAATTACAGACCGGTATCCCTTCTTCCATTTGTTTCTAAAACACTTGAACGAGTTCAACCAAGTCAGATAACAGCCAGTCTGGTTTCAAAAGCGGACACTCAACTGAGACTGCCCTGCTCTAAGACTGGCAAAAGCAGCTCCAAAAGTACTCAGTACTCATCTTGCTGGATTTGTCTGCTGCTTTTGACAGTTAACCACCAGATCCTCCAGTCAACCCCCAAGATGCTTGCATCTCGGCTTGCCTGACAGACATTTCTTGCTGGATGAAGGACCACCACCTTCAACTCAACCTTACAAAGACAGAGCAGCTTGTGGTTTCGACCAACCCAGCACTTCATCACAACTCAGGCTATTCAGCTGGGTTCGTCAACCATAACTCCATCGGAGTTGTGATTGATGATCAGTTAACCCTCTGGGGTCGGCAAACGCGCCGGCGCGTTTTGCTCGATTTTTTTCACATAGCAGCGAAATAGACTTAACATACTCTGTCATTTTTCGTCATACAGACTTAAGAAATATAAAAAAAAAATCTGTTAAATGTCTACTTTTTTATGTGTCCACTTACAATCGAAATAAAACATTGTGCTTTTGTAAAATAAAGAAAATAAACGGTGTGCTTTCTGCCTCTCTGTCTCCGTAAATTTTTTTTTTGGAGCACGTCTCTTAACTTAAACAAAACTCAGTGAATACTATTCACCCAGGCATGAGCAATATATCTTTATACTCGTTTAAAGGACAAGTTCGGTATTTTACACTTAATGCCCTGTTTTAAGATTGTTTCTGATGAAATAGAACGGTTAAGATTGAAATTTGGACAAATGCTGCTGTCCCGAGAATTTTCGGTTTCTGTGGTAGCACCCCCCCACCTACACAATGGTTTCATAGGGGCACTGGAACAATCATTCATAAAACGCATTAAACTTGTTTACAAAGATGTGAAACTCACCGAGTGGTCTGGGGTGTTCACTGATATGCTCACACAAAAATCGCTGCAAAAGATGCTTTCCAACAGGTGTTTTACCATTCGTTGTAAAACTGTGGACCTATTTTTCCAAACACCTCACAACCGGACATTCTTCCGTTGAGAGCTTGAATAATAGACACTCCAGCCCAGTTGGTGGCGATAATGGACCTTTGCCAATTGCAAGCAAACCACTTGTATTTCATTGAATACACAGAAGAAATGTTTGGATAGCATAGCCTTCGATACCGCCGACTGCATAAGACTACAGAAAGAATACAAACAACCCCATTTCCATTTCCGGCGGTGGAGTAATACCGTACCTCACAGATCATCAGTGATGGGAATAACGGCGTTATAAATAAACGGCGTTACTAACGGCGTTATCTTTTTCAGTAATGAGTAATCAAACGAATTACTGTTTCCCCCGTTACAACGCAGTTACCGTTACTGACAAAATAATGTGGCGTTACTATAATTGAACTCACTGAAGCGGTTTTCATCCGAGAAGGCTCTCTCTCCGCCATAGGACCTGCAAAGTTTTTTCTCTGGTGTGTGTGTGTGTGTTTATGAGGCGCCGGAGTGGACAAAAGCAAAGCGAACGCCGCGAGTGCGCTCAACAAATCGCGAGAGAGACCGAGTGTGTCCGAGAGCACGCTCAACAGTTGCGCAAGATAGACCGAGGGTTTCCGAGCATTATATAGTTTGTTTATAAATAAATTACAAATTTCAGCCTAATCTCTAGCCTATTGGTATCATCTGTAACGTTAATTAATTTACATGGTTATACAAATAAAATCTAAAAAATAACCTGCAGGGAACGTTCTGGGAAGGTTATAAAAATACAACCTAAAAATAACAGGGAACGTTCTGGGAACGTTCTCTTTAGGTTATAAAATAAAACCCGAAAATAACCTGCAGGGAACATTCCCATAAAACATCTTTGTTTGACCGGTTGCAAACACGTGCGGCAAACATGCCTAGAATTTGGCTTAAATAACCTCTGATGATGACGTTCTCTGTAGGTTATAAAAATAAACCCCCAAAATATTATATTTTATTATTATTATTATTATTTTGGTAAATTGTTTCAGTATTATATTGAGAGAGCACTTCTTGTTAAACGGTTTACTTTTGTGTGGAAGAAAATACTTAGGCTACAGTATGTCTACTTGTTGTGAAGTTGTGTAACAGTTTTAGCATTTTAATATGCACTACAAAGAGTATGTATATATTTTTTTATTATTTATTCATTTTTGGTACATTTCTTAAGTAGCATAATTTATTTTTAAACTTATTTGTTGGCTAGTTGTGGTCTGTGCGATATCAAGTATAAACCATCTATTATGTTTTATTGTTCTACTATAGTAATGATAATATTTAGAATAATATATTGAATTTAATAGGTGTCTCTCACATTGTCCCACAGCAACATTAAAATAGTGTAGATTAGTGTTCAATGTTTTATAATAATAATTTATTCTATTTGAACATTTTTTTTAAAAGTAACACAATAGTTACTTTCTCTGGTAATTAGTTACTTTTATAAGGATGCAACTCAGTTACTAACTCAGTTACTATTTGTGAGAAGTAACTAGTAACTATAACTAATTACTTTTTTTAAATAACATGCCCAACACTGCAGAACATCCAATACAAGTCAATGTAGCTGGACAAAAACTATGATAAAACCTGTTGGAAAGCATCTTTTGCAGCGATTTTTGTGTGAGCATATCAGTGAACACCCCAGACCACTCGGTGAGTTTCACGTCTTTGTAAACTAAAGTTTAATGCGTTATATGAATGATTGTTCCAGTGCCCCTATGAAACCATTGTGTAGGTGGGGAGATGCTACCACAGAAACCGAAAATTCTCAGGACAGCAGCATTTGTCCAAATTTCAATCTTAACCGTTCTATTTCATCAGAAACGATCTTAAAACAGGACTTTAAGTGTAAAATACCGAACTTGTCCTTTAAGTTTGTACTTTTAAATTATCTAACTCAAAACTAAAATAAATATTCTCTGTTTATGTAATCTATATAAAAAGAGATAGATGTCAGCCATTCTCATTATCGTTTTCGCAGCTCATTATTCGAGTAGTATGAAGCTGCAGACTCGGAGCCTGCAGTTACAGTCCCCCACCCAGAGTCCCGCATTCTCAGACCCCTCATTTTTCGAGACAGCGCCTCCTATCAAATTGGATCGGATAAACATGTGAAGAACTTAAGCCAAAACGTGAGTATCTCAATTTTATTTAGCAAATCATACTCATTCGATTTCTTTTTTAATCAAACCACTTTATAGCTCATCGATACACCAACATATGAATAGTCCATTTAATATCTGTAAAGATAGTTTGTAACAAAATTTGAGCCATTATTGTATGTTTTTTCGCCTTTTTCCCCCCGAAAATATTTTGATAGCTAACGTTAGCCTTTAACCGTGGACTTTTTGCAGACAAGCCATTGTAAAAATTTTATTAAAATTAGTTGACATTAAAGTAGACCAATTAAATACATTAAGTGTGTTTATATCAAAGAATGTCATCATTAATTTTATTTATTATTTAATCAGATTTACCGTTTGACCTTTTTTTAATTACCGGACCTTTTCTCCTAAAACTATAAATTAAATTAATTAATGCCGGAGTAATTATTTTACTTTATATAATTTATGTAGACTACTTAAATTAGTTCTTATAAAACGTAGGCTAAGTATTAAAATGAATCAATAGGCCTATTAATCCTTGTTTTAATTTGTATTGACTGAAATTTGACTGTACGGGCTCTGTGTGGTGGTCTTAAAATTTCTCTCTTTTTTTAAAGATGGATATAACAATTCCAAAAATATTATTTATTATTACACAATATTTTTGACAATGGCATTCATCTTTTTATTTTAGTGAAGTCGAGGAATTTGATAGAGCGATTGCAAAAAGAAGGAAAAAAGAAGGAACATTCGCCTACCAGAAAGTTATTATTTTACCTCATGCATTTACATTACATTTTACATTTATTCATTTAGCAGACGCTTTTATCCAAAGCGACTTATAAATGAGGAGTTTTTTTAATGCAACTGAAGACGAGAAGTAAAGTCACTAACACAAATCTTTCTTCCTTTTTTCTTTGCTTTGTCCTGTTTACAGCAAGATGATGTTTAGGTGATCGTTAAATAAAGTACAGAATTGTTTATTATTGGTGTTTTGTCTATTCTTATTTGAGTCTTGCTTCGCATTCAAAATATAAAAAAACAGGTTCTGTAATGTTAGCATGGTATAATGTTAATTAGACTTTTATAGGCTGAACTGAAAGAAAAATTGGAATTTGAATTAAAAAAACATTGTAGCAATATAATATCACATAATATTTTTCAGAAGATAGTTCAATCTGTAATTGTTTCCCTTCCATCAGTAATTTTCTTTCAATTACACCCACGCTCATAAAATAACTACTGGGTAATTTGTTAGTCAGAGAACACAATGAGTTTTTTTGGCACATGCATTAAGCAGGGAACGCAAATATTGATTTGGATAACTTTAAATAAAATGAGACCGTAATATTGCATAATATTGTTCTCAATGGCATTTGGATAAGGGTGTTATACGATCTTACGAGGGGTCTGAGAACACGGGACTCTGTGTGCGGGTGTTATACGATCTTCCAAACAGCAGGAGGCGCTGTCTCGAAAAACAAAGGGTCTGAGAATGCGGGACTCTGGGTGGGGGACTGTAACTGCAGGCTCCGAGTCTGCAGCTTCATAATATTGTGCATTATTCTGCTAATTTGACACGCCCACAGAGAGCGCGCGCTATTCAAACGCAAATGATCTGAGGCAACACATCCAAATGTGTCAACGCCCCTCATAAACTCAATAAACACACCAAATTTAATCAGATTAATGTACTATGTCGTCTTGCGAGGCTGTGAGGAATAATCCTGAGACATTTACCTCAGAACAAGTGCTGGTTTATTTTCATTTCGAGAAGCAACGGATCTAGCTGAGAATTGTGAATAGTCAGTTTTTTATTCTTGTGCTTTGTTCTAATCGCAATATGGAATAGTGTCTGTAAATGCAAAAAGACTGTTTAAATTTGAATCACGTTTCTGTGTGTGAATGAATTAACGCCACAGATGGGTGCTGTTGTTTACTATGTTACAGATGAAATATGAACGACAACATTTCGTAATTTTGGATAGATTATAAAGTTTTTATTCTAAAATATCAAATAAGCTTTTGTTAGTCAGTTTATGTCAAAACAGCTGTTTTACATTGAAACAATATTTCACAATATTACAGGGTTTGTTTTGTATTTTTAATCAAATAAATGCAGCCTTGGTGAGCAGAAGAGACTTCTTTTAAAAACATAAAAACTTCTTACTGACCCCAAACTTTTGAACGGCAGTATGTTCAAATTATATATATATATAATTTTTTTCCCCTCTGGCATTCTTTCTTGTGTGACACACCTGAATGAAAGGCTCATTATGCAGCTCATTATGCAGGTCATTGTCTTCTCAGGTGTGAACCACATAATAATTCATGATCGGGTTGGACCATTCACGCCCCCCACGCATATTGCCTTTCCAAACAAAAAGTGTTTTACAAAATTTAAATCAATCTATTGTTTTATCTGAATGATTAGGCAGGATGATTTTCAGATAATTTTGAAGCAAAAACTGTAGGCGACAAGATCCATTAGTCAAAAGTCTTGTGGACACATATTTAGTATGTGTTTTGTGGCCTTATTTCAGAAACTTTAATTTTAATTTTTTTCAATAACCATGCATAAACAATATTCTCTCAAAAATACAAACATGTACATACATGTCGCTCACATATTATGGTGGCTCTATTTAACACAAACAGGGCCACCATAATATGTGAGCGACATGTATGTACATGTTTAATTACACCTTTGCCATTAATATGTATGTAAGCAACTGAAAAAAGAACAAATGTCAGGGCATGTCAAAACATCTCAAGGACCCCAAAAACACATTGGACCCCAGAGGGTTAAACTTCACAGACCACATTGCTAGAACTACCCCGTCCTGCAGATTTGCCTTATAAAACATTAGGAGGATCAAGCCCTTCCTATCGGAGTATGCTACACAACTCCTTGTCCAAGCTCTTCTTCTATCCAGACTGGACTATTGTAATGCTCTCTCGTTAGGCCTTCCAGCATCACCTGTCAGATCTCTGCAACTGATCCAGAAGGCTGCTGCAAGACTGGTCTTTAATAAGCTGAAAAGATCATACATCTCACCTCTCCTCATAAAATTGTGCTGGTTGCCAATTGCTGCTCGCATCAAATTCAAGGCACTGATGTTTGCCCTGTAGAACAACCAGTGACTCTACACCCCTACTCATTACTTCAGACCTACATGCCATCCAGAAACTTGCATTCTGCAAGTGAACAGCGCCTTGTGGTACCATCCCAAAGGGGCACAAAATCACTTTCACTGACCTTTTCCAAGCTCGTGGAATGATCTGCTTTTCTCAAACCGAGCTGCTGAGTCTTTAGCCATCTTCAAAAATCTACTAAATAAATGTCTTTCGCCAACATTTGACTCAATAATACTAACACTTACTATTCTATGTCTATTATATAAAAAAATCCCTGCTGCGTGTGCTGCGCTGGTCTAGCTGAGACTGGTCACAACATTTGCATATTGTTGCACTTTGGATAAAAGCATCTGCTAAATTAATAAATGTAAATGTAAATACTTTTTTAGCTTTTTCTAGGAAGATTTTTTGATGGCTAGAGATGAAAACACATTGAAACACTGCTTCATAAAGCTTTTGTTAATTAATTAATTAATTGTTAATATTTCATTTAAATCTGTGGTTCAGAGTGGGTATCAAACTGCACTGTAAAATCTTGCTGTAAAAAAAAGCACAAATCTGACAGTAACATACCATTTTCCATTAAAACAGTAATATATAGAAAGCTGCATTCTGGGAAATATTTGTCATTTTTGAGAAAGTAGCCTACAGGAATATTCTGTGAATTAGCACTCAAAGGCTGTGTCCCAAATCATACCCCACCTGAGACCCGCGTCTCTCTGTAGGCGAGGGCATGGTGAGCTGGTGCCTGCTTACGTCGCGCCGTACAACAACAACCAATAGGAAAATTCAACTGCAGCAGCCATCATTCAACCTGAAGAGGGCAGCACTCAGACGTTTTTACACCATATATTGTAGAATTAAAACACTTACCCAAATGTCAAAAAAATGTACTCGAATCAATGAACAGCATTAATAAAGCCCCAGTCTTACAGATCATTAACTAAAAAAAGTTGTTTTAGGGTTTAGTTTGCCTTTAAAATATCTCAGTTTCTTGTTTCGAAGATGAACGAAAGTTCGCAAATGTTTATTCTTAAAAAGAAAACAAATCAATAATCATTATTTGCCTGCCTGTTTTTTGCAAAAAAGCGAGTAGGAGGTTTTTTAATCTCATGTCACCTCTGTTGGAGCGATTTTTTAATCAGGCCTAAAGGAGAGTGTGTCACGGTTCATGAATTCACGGCTCCTTCTCGTCTTGTGTGTTTGTTATTGTGCGTGTGGGCGTGGTTTCATCAACGCCGCTGATCAGCGGCACCAGCTGAATCTACTCAGCGCTGCAGCTGCGGCTGATCAGCGGTGCCTATTTATGTTCACTGTTTTCATCCTGTCTTTGTCAGATCGTTATGTGGATTTCTGGTGTTGTTCCCGCTCCCTGTTCCTGTCTGGCGTCGTGGTCTTCGTGTTGTGCTGTACTGGATTTGTCTCTTCATTCTTCGTTCCCGTCTGGATTATCTGTTCACCCTGCACTTCACGGATCTGGTTTCACCCGCCATCACTTCACCTGGATCAACCCATCAAAGTCCCTGCGTCACTCCACCGTCGCCGTGTTGTGTGTGATCTGACATCTGTGTTCCTCAAATAAATATTGTTACTTGCTATTGCATCCGCCTCTGAGTTCATTACAGAGTGATTCGGTCTTGGAAGGAAAATTTTAGCAACATATCCATTCCAGGTGTCTAATTTCTATGCTTCCTTTGAGTCATTCATGTTTGTCTTTTAATTGTTTTTGTTTTTTTGGTAAAGCTCCAAGTCGTCCTGGCATACGCCACTTTGCACGACTTCTAATTTCCTTAAATCTCTGCAACAGAGGTGAAGAGTGCATGTTAGCATGAGCACAATAGACACGTTCATGGGAAAAACCCTAGGTTAAAATAAACAGTGTTGGGCATGTTACTTAAAAAAAGTAATTAGTTACAGTTACTAGTTACTTCTCACAAAAAGTAACTGAGTTGAATCCTTATAAAAGTAACTAATTACCAGAGAAAGTAACTATTGTGTTACTTTTTAAAAAAAATGTTCAAATAGGCCTATGTCAAATAATTTGGATGCCCCCAGTATTAAATATGTTAAATTAATTAAATGGACACTTAATAGAATAAATTATTATTATAAAACATTGAACACTAATCTACACTATTTTAATGTAGCTGTGGGACAATGTGAGAGACACCTATTAAATTCAATATATTATTCTAAATATTATCATTACTATAGTAGAACAATAAAACATAATAGATGGTTTATACTTGATATCGCACAGACCACAACTGGCCAACAAATAAGTTTAAAAATAAATTATGCTACTTAAGAAATGTACCAAAAATGAATAAAAAATAATAAAAAATATACATACTCTTTTGTAGTGCATATTAAAATGCTAAAACTGTTGCACAACTTCACAACTAGTAGACATACTGTAGCCTAAGTATTTTCTTCCACACAAAAGTAAACCGTTTAACAAGAAGTGCTCTCTCAATATAATACTGAACAATTTACCAAAAAAAAAATAAAATAATAATAATAATAAAATATAATATTTTGGGGGTTTGTTTTTACAACCTACAGAGAACGTCATCATCAGAGGTTATTTAAGCCAAATTCTAGGCATGTTTGCCGCACGTGTTTACAACCGGTCAAACAAAGATGTTTTATGGGAATGTTCCCTGCAGGTTATTTTCGGGTTTTATTTTATAACCTAAAGAGAACGTTCCCAGAACGTTCCCTGTTATTTTTAGGTTTTATTTTTATAACCTTCCCAGAACGTTCCCTGCAGGTTATTTTTTTAGATTGTATTTGTATAACCATGTAAATTAATTAACGTTGCAGATGATACCAATAGGCTAGAGATTATTCTAATGCTGAAATTTGTCATTTATTTATAAACAAACTATATAATGCTCGGACACCCTCGGTCTCTCTTGCGCAACTGTTGAGCGCGCTCTCGGACACACTCGGTCCCTCTCGCGCATTTTTGAGCGCACTCGCGGCGTTCGCTTCGCTTTTGTCCACTCCGGCGCCTCATAAACACACACACACACCAGAGAAAAAACTTTGCAGGTCCTATGGCGGAGAGAGAGCCTACTCGGATGAAAACCGCTTCAGTGAGTTCAATTATAGAAACGCCACATTATTTTGTCAGTAACGGTAACTGCGTTGTAACGGGGGAAACAGTAATTCGTTTGATTACTCGTTGCTGAAAAAGATAACGCCGTTAGTAACGCCGTTTATTTACAACGCCGTTATTCCCATCACTGAAAATAAACCACAATTAACAACATATATCATATACAACATACCCTGTAATACACACAGGTTGCTTTATTGCTTCAAATAACAATATAAATGACTTTGTGATTGAACTCTGCTCACTGTAGGTGGGGTTTTTGGGCCTCTTCTAATCTTATGTTTAATGTAACTCACAGAGTGACCTCTTGTTGATAGACAAGAGGATAAAAATGGACACTCATATGTCAAGCTTGAAGAGGATATAGTCAAAGCTTTAAAAGGGAAACTTATAAGTCAATGAAATTCTATTGCATATCTATGCGAATTATAATACATATGGATACAAAAATCTTAGCTAATCATTGGCTAATTTTATATTAATTATTTTTCCCTTTCACAGACCCTGTGATAAAGCAGTCTTCAAATTCTATGTGTCTGGATTGCAAGCCCTCAGTCACAGAAAGTGCAAGTCGTCCTCAAAGAAGTTACCCTCAACATGAATATGAAGATGTTATATTTAAACTGTTTGGTTCAGCCATTTGCAGGCTTAATTTAAGTTTGTACAAAATAAAAATAAAAAAAGCTCTTTATTCACTTCTGAACCCTGTCTTATAAAAATAGGGAGCGAAAGGGAGATGAATTATCTAGGTCTATAACAGCTATTGATGCTCAGTACTCACTGAATCCCTCTCCCAACCTCAATAAAGAACGTCAGGTTTTGGAGGCAAAATATGATCTGCTAACGGTAATTTGTTTTTACCTGCTCAACATGTGGTCAATGAGTTTGGTGATAAGACAGGTTGTTAGCTTATTATATTCATGAATCACAGATGTCACGCTTGATACCCCAACTTAGTTTATCTTCAGGAATTACTACTACTGACTATAAAGAAATAAACTCTCAATTTAAACAATACTATGTACATTTGTACACCTCTGAATCTCCTTAACGTGCATCATTAATGAATACTTTTTTAGATAAATTGGATTTCCCCACTGTAGAGAATATTTTATTGGATGAGTCAAAGTCAAGTTTTTTTCTAGAGCACATTTAAAACAACAGAAGTTGACCAAAGTGCTATACATCCAAAATCATAAATAAACAACAACAAAAATAAAACAACAAGAAGAAGACAAAAACACACAGCTCTCAAATTGAAGTAAAAGACAAAGAATAGAAATATTCTGCATGTTTTAAGACTAGATTTAAAAGCGGAGAGTGTTTGGGCCAGCCTCACAGACAATGGTAAATTATTCCATAGTTTAGGGGCCGTAACTGAAAAGGCCCGATCTCCCCTATGTTTCAGCCTTACTCTAGGGACAGTCAAGAGCATACAATCTGCCGACCTACGCAACCTTGATGGGACATGTTGTTGTATAAGGTCAGAAAGGTAAGTCAGGGCTAGACCATTTAAGGATTTATAAGCAAACACTAAAATTTTAAAATCAATCCTAAATGTACTGGAAGCCAATATAGGAGAAATGTGGTCACACTTTCGTATCCCTTTTAATAGTCTAGCTGCAGCATTCTGCACCCACTGTAGTCGTGAGAGAGATGCCTGGCAGACACCAGCATAGAGGGCATTACAATAGTCCAATCGAGAGGATAAGAAAACATGTATAACTCTTTCAAAGTCTTTAAATGACAAAAAAGGTTTCACTTTAGATAAGAGCCTTAACTGATAAAAACTGAATTTAACCACAGAATTTATCTGTTTTTCAAGTTTAAAATCACTGTCCATGATTACTCCCAGATTTTTAATGGAGGATTTAACGTACGGAAGTTAGGAGCCCAATTCTGTGTTGGGGGCCACATGGGTACTACTTGGGCCAAATATCACGATTTCAGTTTTACTCTCGGTAAAATGTAAAAAATTCATGGGTATCCAAGCTTTAATGTCTGTGAGGCAGTCCAACAATCATTTTAAAGAGCTGGTGTCCTTTTGTTTCAATGGCAGATAAAGTTGTGTGTCGTCTGCATAACAATGGAACAAAATGCCATGCTTTCTTAGGATAGACCCTAAAGGAAGGATGTACAGGGAAAACAGCATCGGGCTAAGAATAGACCCCTGAGGGACTCCACAAGGAAAGGGTGCCAATGAGGACACAAAGTCACCAAGGCAAACAGAAAACTTCTTATCAGACAGATATGACCTGAACCACTCTAGAGCAATACCTTTGATACTAACACAGAGGTCCAACCTAGAGATCAGAATATTATGATCAATGGTATCAAATGCAGCTGTAAGGCCTAACAGCATTAGAATAGCAAAATCTTCAGAATCTGTGACCAATAAGAGGTCGTTAAAAACTTTTAAAAGTGTAGTTTCTGTACTATAAAGGGCTTTAAATCCAGACTGAAACACCTCCAAAATTCCATTTAAATCCAAAAAAGATTGCAACTGTATACATAGAGCTTTCTTCAATATTTTCAAAAGAAATGGAAGTTTAGAAATAGGTCGGTAATAGAGGGTATGCACGTGACGTCACCGTTGGCCGGAGTGACTGCGGTTACGCCCACTACGTGGCAAAAACACTGAGCGGCAGCATTGGTTTTCAGCATGAATGCTGCGGAAAAACACACAAAACGCGTCTAAAACGGGAAAGAGCTTTGAGACTGACTGTACAACTAGATTTGACAAGAAATCTGAGGTATATTTTTACAGACTACCGAAAGCAACAGAACAGAGAAGCAAATAGATCGCTGCAATTCATAGAAACAACTGGACTCCAGGCAGCGAAAGGTGGATTTGCAGTTATCATTTTTGTGTCAATATGCTGAATTTAGTGGTAAAATCATTCTCTATATATTGTATTGTTATATATTGTAGTGACAACTCATCAATCAAATATTTACCACTGTATATTCTGTATAATTTGACATTTTTAAATAAACACTGACAAAAAACTATACAAGTTTTAAGTCTAGACGATATGATGATATATATAACATTGATATAAGTGATCACCTGGATTTAGACCTGCCTATATTGTATTTATATAAAGCGTTCACAGGCAAATTTGCTGTATGTATTTCCCCGGTGTCGAAATCAGGCACATATAAATGTCAGGAAACACGATTCCTGGCTGCATGTCAATATCCATGGATCACTATATTGAGTCCAATCTTTAGTTTAAACTGATAATCGTTTGTTTTACTCGCGTTTTCGCAGTTTCATCTATTAAATCCAGTCATGCAGCAGCTCTTCTGCCACTCAGTTCGGCGGAGGGGGCGTGTTCCGGCGGGAAGGTGACGTTAATGCATTCCCTCTATTGGAGAAAACTGATGTATCAAGATTGGGGTTTTTTATTAGTAGTTGTACAACTGCATGTTTAAAGCCCAGTGGTACAACACCTGTGGTCAGACTACTATTTATAATTCCTAGAATTTTATGCCCAATAGTTTTAAAAACTTGTTTTAAAAAATGTGGAGGGACAACATCTGTAGGACAAGCGGATGATTTCATTTGATCAATGATATCTTTCAGAAAAGAATAAGACACAGGCTCAAACTGGTTAAAGACAGCAGAGCAGGTGACAATAATAGAAGGGTCCTCAGAAGAAGGTAAAATGCTAAATCCTAAAAAAGATGAGGATATACAAATTGAAGAAATAGCTGATGCAAGTGCTAACTTGAAAACAGGTAAGGCCCCAGGTCCTGGCATAGAGTAATTTCACCTCATTAACTTGGTTTTGTTCGAAACAGATACTCTTTTTTTTATATCAGGCGTCTTTTTAATCTTTTGTATTCACCTCATTCCAACAATGTTGAAGTTGTGGTCTCACCAGATGCTAAAAAGGATTTGACCACATCGAGTAGGTTGTCACAGTCATGCTTTAGTCATCTTCTGCATTACAAGTCCCATCATCCTCTCCGGCTCACAAGTGAACTCACTCCACCATTACATAACATCAGCTGTTATCACCTTGTCTTTATTGTTCATCTGTGTATTTAAGTTCCTCACTGTTCTGTGTTCACTGTCGGTTATTGTTTGTGTTAAGTGCACCACATTGAGTGCGTTTGTGCGTTGCACGCTGTCTTGCATGTTGGTTGCTATTTTGAATTACCTATTAAACTAACTTGTTAACTTTCAATTATCATAGTCTTCATCGGATCTAATCGTGACAGAATAACCGACCACAAGAAGTGAAGTTTGGCAGCATTTTCTTTCCCCCGGCTTTCTGGTTTAATTTTTTGTTTTTGTTTTTCAATATGGATATCCCCGCTGTCCTCCTTTTGTGTTTAGAGCAGAGGGAACAAACATTGGAGGACCACACGCGGACCTTTCTCGAGACTGAATATTTAACTCACTACCCGGACTTCTGCCTCTGCACATTCTACGAAGTGAGCTTGAACGGCTCATGCAGAGAGTCGGCTCATGCAGAGAGCGGTTCATGCAGAGAGCCCTCCCAGAGAGAGAGTCAGGGTACAACAGTCGGTACTTTCTGGTTCCCAAAAAAGCTGGAGGGTTGCGTCCAATTTTAGATCTTTGCGGTCTAAACTGTTCTCTCAGAACATACAACTTCAAAATGCTAACGATCAAGATGATTGTGTCGCAAATCCAACACAATGATTGGTTTGTCACAGTTGATCTCAAGGATGCAAATTTTCATATTGATATTCTGCCACAACACAGGAAGTTCCTGATGTTCACTTTCAGGGGCCAGGCTTACCAATATCGGGTTCTTCCATTCGGCTTAGCCTTGACAAACATGACAACACGTCATAATACATGTCATAATACAATGACAACTGGCTGATCCTGGCAGAGTCTCAAGAGCTTGCGCTTCGACATAGAGATCGAGGGATCTGGAGAGGTCATCATCTCGATTGGCACATCAATTGCCTCAAATTGATGGCTGTGTTTCTGGCCCTGAAATACTTCCTCCACCGGTTAAGGAGCTATCATGTCCTAGTGTGGGTGGACAACACTACGGTAGTCGCCTACATAAAACTCCAGGGCAGACTGCGTTTGCGCCATCTGAACAGGAGAGCGCAGCAGGTTCTTCTTTGGGCTCAGGACATATTCCTGTCCCTCAGGGTGATTTACATTCCTGAATATTTGAATATGGGAGGATATGTACTATCCAGACAGACACACAGGGAATGGAAATGTAACGAGGTTAGATGTTACGGGAAGATGGAGGCGGGAACCGGCAAACATTCAAAGACTTTAATAATGAAATAAACAACTACAAAATTAAAGTAAAAGACCCCAGCCCCTCACGGACGACTGCTGTCACATATGACAAAAAACAAATAACATCCAGGCCTGGCCTCTCTCGATCTCCACTGTCATCGCTCCTCCTTTTATGCTTCTTGTCCTCCGTGAGAGATAGGAGACCGGTACGTTGCGCAGGTGTCGCTCATTAGTAATCACGCCACCGGCCTTGCGCCATTCTCTCACTGCCCTCTGCCTCATCCTGCTTGCCACATACCCCCATCGCCCCTCGCAGGCTGGGGGGTACAACCGAGATGGCGCTCTACTCCCCTCCCCTCCTCCGGGTGGGACCGGACATAGCGGCTGCGGTACCTGGGGGTATGGACAGACGAGGCGAGAGGAAATGAGCTGGAAGCATGAGGAGCGACAGAGACAAGAGAGGGGAGAGAGAAAAAAAAAAAAATAATCTTGGTCCGGTTCCCACAACGCATTGCCATCTGGCCCTCCACCAGCTGGGCGATCTTCTCCGCGGTGCCTGGCATTGGCACTGGATAGCCCTCGGTGGATGGCTCGACACTCCTCCGCCTCCTGGTGGACGGCGACGGCTCCTCTGGGTTCGGGCAGTCGGCAGGAGTCCCCCGTTCCCTGGTCCTCCCCATCAAGGCAGACGACAGCAGGCTCCGGCCTCCGCAAACGGCGGCGGTGACTCCGCTCCCTCACGGACGACAGCCACCCCCCTCCAGAACCCAGGCGGCCGGCAGCAAGCTCGACCACCCCCCCAGCAACTCACTCCAGCGCACCGCCTCGAGCGTCCATGGCGACGGACTCTGCTCACCATGCTCGATGGGACCGCGGATTCCCCACAGCGGCGAGGGCTCTTTGACAGCGCGTTCCTCCTTGAAACCGGCAAGCATTCAAAGACTTTAATAATAAAACAAACAAATACAAAACGAAAGTAAAAGACAGCAGCCCCTCACGGACGACTGCTGTCACATATAACAAAAAACAAATAACATCCAGGGCTGGCCTCTCTCGATCTCCACTGTCGTCGCCCCTCCTTTTATGCTTCCGCTCCTCCGAGAGAGATACGAGACCGGTGCGTCGCGCAGGTGTCGCTCATTAGTAATCATGCCACCGGCCTTGCGCCATTCTCTCACGGCCCTGTGCCTCGTCCTGCTCGCCACAGGAAACTCCACCCCGAGATAGTCAAACAAATTGGGGAACGATTCTACGAAGAAGAATTGGACCTCTTATTCTCTCAATAGACAATGTCCCCTCTACTTCTCTCTGAGTCACCCAGCCCCCCTGGGTCTGGATGCAATGGTGCATACGTGGCCCAAGCTGCGTCTATATGCGTTTCCACCGATCGCTCTACTCTGGGGAGTCCTGGGCAAGGTCCGTCAACAAGGGTCTTGCAGTTATTGATAGCGCCTTGTTGGCCAACCAGAGTTTGGTTCTCTGAGATAATATCCCTCCTCGACGGCTCGCCCTGGGTGATACCAAACAGGAGGGGACCTTCTGTCTCAGGCACAGGGGACAATATTTCATTCCCGGCCCGAGCTGTGGAACCCCTAAGGGGGACCAACTGAGGGATGTTGGACTTCCAGCTAACATTATACAGACCATTCTCAATGCAAGGGCTCCCTCCACAAGAAGAATCTATGCCACTAAATGGGGTGTCTTTTAAAGGTGGTGTACTGCATGCCATGCAGACTCAGTTCACTGCCAGATTGTTTCAGTGCTGGAGTTTCTGCAGGAAAAGTTATCAGCAGACACATGCCCCACAACTCTCAGGGTTTTTGTGGTCGCCACATCGGCTTGCCATGTCCTGATTGATGGGGCATCAGTCGGGAAGCACCCTCTGATCACGGCTGAGGCCTCCCGTTAGAGCAAATGCCTTCATGGGACTTGGCCATAGGCAGGCTGGTCCTTTCCGCACACATTCATCAGATTTTATAGTTTAGATGTTCATGCTATTCCTGTCTTACAAGTCAATGTCCCAAGCTCATGTTTGATACCTTTCTCTGACTTGTGAGCACACACTACACAACCGTGAGGGGTCCAGACACTTCCAGTACGGCAGCGTTGGTGTTCTCATTTCCATAGCGCTATAAGCGCAGCATTGAGAGTAGCTTTTGAGAGGGAACGTCTCGGGTTACTTGACTGTAAACCTGTTCCCTGAAAAAGCGGGCGCGCTGGGGGCATGTCCAGGCGTCTCTTCAGACAAAGTGACACATGAAGGCGCACCTGTTTCACGTCTATTTATATTATATAGCCTCTCATGAGCGCATTCCAATGACGTTATCGTCATAGAGGTTATTTAAAGCCAAGTTCCTTGGTGTGATTGCCACATATACTTCACAACCGGTCAAAAAAATATGTTTTCTCATTGCGCTATTAGCGCAGCATCTCGTTCCTGCTTTTTCAGGGGATAGGGTTACAGTCAAATAATCTGAGACTTTTTTAAGTATAAAAAAGTATAGTTAAAGGTATATTTTAAGTGTAAAAAATAATACCTAAATAGTAATATAGTAGTATACTTAAAGTGCAAAAATAACATAAATAGTAAACTATAAATGTATATATATATATATATATTATTTATATTAAGGGTTGTTTGCATATATAAACCATATATATATATATATATATATATATATATATATATATATATATATATATATATATACCTGTGAGCAGCGATTACGGGCCCAAGCCGGTGGCAACGCAACCCCGGTGCCTTTACCTAAAGGCACCGGGGTGGCGGTGATACCGGCTCGGGCCCTTCATCGCTGCTCACATCTATATATATATATATATATATATACATACATATATATATATATATATATATATATATATATATATTTATGGTTTATATATGCAAACAACCCTTAATAGATGACTTCCTGTTGGGCTGGGGTAAAAAGTAAGAGTATGAAGGATATATGAACCGTTGAGATCTAAATGTGTACCGAGTTTCATATTATTACATGCAAGCGTGTTTGATTTATGGACCATGTTTTCGGACCCCGTTCAAGGCGCTGTTGAGCCCCCCTGCCACGCCCGGGTACCATCTTCAGCCCGGCCCTGATGGCCGCGGGTTCTGACCCGTGTGCAAAGTTTCAAGAGTTTTCAAGCACGTTAAGAGCCCCAAAAGTGCCCAAATAGTCGTAAGAAAAAAAAAAAAATATATATATATATATATATATTTATATATATAAATATAGCCGCGAGCAGCGATTACGGGCCCAAGGCGGTGGCACCGCAACCCCGGTTCCTTTAGTTACCTAAAGGCACCGGGGTGGCGGTGCCGCTGGCTTTGGCCCTTCATCGCTGCTCGCAGCTATATTTATAAATATATATATATATATAAGAAGCCGGTGGCACCGCCACCCTGGTGCCTTTAGGGTTATTGTGCACGACGTGCAAAAACGTAACCCTGCTTTGACTGTCGAAAAGGAGTGTGCTGTAGAGCTTGCATCAGTTTGGGTGCATCAAGTGCGCATCGAGGGCACATATCAACCACAAAGTATGCGTGAGCAACCTTCTGAAACCTAAAATGAAAAATGAGACACCTCATCCATGGGTCTCATGGATTTAACAGACACATGAAATAAGTACACAAGACCGAGTATTCATATGAAGTGTGCCATTTGGGACAGGGCCTATGATCGTGAACTACAAAAGCCACATTTATGAGATAATTTAAATATAGAATAATTTTTTATGTCATAGGATGTCACAGCTCAATATGTTTTTCAGCACTTAAATGTGTAAATATAGAAGCCCAGTATTTATCTGGAGGTCTTTGTACAGGTTTATTAATGTAATTATATTTTACGCTTGTGTTCTCTAGGAGAAGTATATAAAAAATAAAAGCATGCATTTTCCAAACAACCCATAATAGCTGACTTCCTGTTGAGCTGTCGTTAAACTTAGAGCACGAAAGTTGTTCGGCCCGATGAGAGCTAAATATGTACCGAGTTTCATGCAAGCATGTTTGATATATGGACAAGTGTTCGAATCGCATTCCAGGGGGCGCTGTCGAGCCCCCCTGCCACGCCCGGGTACCAGCTTCAGCCCGGCCCTGATGGCCGCGGGTTCTGACCTGTGTGCAAAGTTTCAAGAGTTTTCGAGCACGTTAAGGGCCCCAAAACCTTGAAAAACAAAAATAAAAGCATTCTCACTCAGCAGACAATTCCCCTCCCCCCAAACACACGGAGAGACGTAGGGTCAGAGAGAGAGGAAGAGAAAATTCTCCAAAACATCCACATTCAAACCAAAATATCTGACTTCCTGTTGGTCTGAGCTAATAACTGTAAATTAGAAAGTTGTCCAGCTCGATATGAACAATATACATACTGAGTTTTAAGATTGTAGATAAAAGTATAGACCTAACTCCCCCTCTTTTGTCAAAAGGTGGCGCTACTGAGCCCCTGCACCACGCCTGTTTCTGAAACTTTGCACATGTCTACTGGCTAATAAATGTGATGTGTCTGTCGAGTTTCATGCAATTTCAAGTATGCTAAGAGTCTCAAAAGCATCAAAAAATAATCTTAAAGTTTGATGCGTTACCACGGCAACAGTATCTAAGATATCAATAATCCTTTCACAGGTCTACATCTGCCGTGTGTTTACATTATACACATAAAGTTTTAAGCAAATCGGGTAAAAATAAGAGGGTGATTTAAAAGCATTTTGAAAGTGACACACTTCCTGCTGCCAGTTGGTGGCGCTATAACTTTGACTCACAATAGTCACATCCATGTGATCGGCCTCTTACAGCAAACACACTGCTGAAGTTTCATCAAGACCAGTCAATGTATGCAGAAGTTATAACACACTTCCTGTTTCCATTATTCACCATAAATTCGTTTCCTCGCCACACCCAAACTGTTCGAGATATCAAAAATCCCCTGGCAATTTTTCATCCTCAATATCTTGACTTCATGCACACTGAGTTTGGTGACGATCGGGTGAATTCCCTAGGAGAAGTGTTTCAAATTCCTTAGCATGAGTTTCCAAACAACCCATAATAGCCGACTTCCTGTTGGGCTGGCGTAAAAAGTAAGAGTACGAAGGATATATGAAACGATGAGATCTATATGTGTACCGATTTTCATATTAATTCATGCAAGCGTGTTTGATATATGGACATGTTTTCGAATCCCGTTCCAGGGGGCGCTGTCGAGCCCCCCTGCCACGCCCGAGTACCATCTTCAGTCCGGCCCTGATGGCCGCGGGTTCTGACCCGTGTGCAAAGTTTCAAGAGTTTTTGAGCACGTTAAGGCCCCAAAAAGTGCCCAAAAGGTAGTAAAATAACAATAATAAAGAAGAAGAATAATAATAAATATAGCTGCGAGCAGCGATTACGGGCCCAAGCCGGTGGCACCGCAACCCCGGTTCCTTTAGTTACCTAAAGGCACCGGGGTGGCGGTGCCGCCGGCTTTGGCCCTTCATCGCTGCTCGCAGCTATATTTATATATAAAGAAGCCGGTGGCACCGCCACCCTGGTGCCTTTAGGGTTATTGTGCACGACGTGCAAAAACGTAACCCTGCTTTGACTGTCGAAAAGAAGTGTGCTGTAGAGCTTGCATCAGTTTGGGTGCATCAAGTGCGCATCGAGGGCACATATCAACCACAAAGTATGCATGAGCAACCTTCTGAAACCTAAAATGAAAAATGAGACACCTCATCCATGGGTCTCATGGATTTAACAGACACATGAAATAAGTACACAAGACCGAGTATTCATAGGAAGTGTGCCATTTGGGACAGGGCCTATGATCGTGAACCACAAAAGTCACAAATATGAGATAATTTAAATATAGAATCATTTTTAATTTCATAGGATGTCATAGCTCAATATGTTTTTCAGCACTTAAATGTGTAAATATAGAAGCCCAGTATTTATCTGGAGGTCTTTGTACAGGTTTATTAATGTAATTATAATTTACGCTTATGTGTTCTATGATATGGAATGGAAGTAAATTTTAATGTTTAACATGGGTGTATTCACAACACATAGCATACGATATAATATCTTAAGATTATTCATCATTATGTTGTCTCTGCCTTTTCTGTTTTAATGATATTCAGAACAGAAAAACTAAATGTTCCTTAATTTTATTTAACACAAACTTTATTCTCATCTGAATTATAAATAATTGATTTCCCTATAAAATGATTTCTGCGCCTCTCTCTCTCTCTCTCTCTCTCTCTCTCTCTCTCTCACACACAGTTTGATCGCGCCCACGCCTCTCTCTCTCTCTCTCTCACACACACACACACACACACACAGTTCGATCGCGCCCGCGCCCCTCTCTCTCTCTCTCTCTCTCACACACACACACAGTTCGATCGCGTCCACGCCTCTCTCTCTCTCACTCACTCACACATACAGTTCGATCGCGCCCTCTCTCTCTCTCTCTCTCTCTCTCTCTCTCTCTCTCTCACTGTTCGATCGCGCCAGCGTGATCACGCACACACACACAGTTCGCTCGCGCCAGCGCGTCTCTCTCGCACGCACACACACAGTTCGATCGCGCCCGCGCCCCTCTCTCTCTCTCTCTCTCTCTCACACACACACACAGTTCGATCGCGTCCACGCCTCTCTCTCTCTCACTCACTCACACACACACATACAGTTCGACACACTCCAGCTTGAGAGAGAGAGGCGCGCACGTTCGAACTGTGTGTGTGTGCGTGTGTGAGAGAGAGAGAGGTGCGGGCGCGATCCAACTGTGTGTGTGTGTGTTTGTGTGCGTGTGTGTGTGTGCGCGCGCGCGTGTGTGTGAGAGAGAGAGGCGCGGGCGCGATCCAGGCCCGGCGTCAAGGGGGGGCTTGGGGGGGCTTAGCCCCCCTTGTGATGATCTCAAGCCCCCCTAGCGGTGATCTGAATTATGATTAGGCTATGTGACTGAGCGTTCGTGCAGGGTTTTTCTAAACACTTATGAATAAGATAACTAAACGAGAACCGTCTGAACTGTTCTCGACTTTACCCCTTTTGTACACTGCACACGTCTGCAGTGCATTACGGCTCCGACAAGATTTTATTCTGTTCTCCACGCGGTGCCAACTCACACCAGGAGCATTTCAGAAGCAACGCGACTGGATGCGCGAGACCATGTGATTTGCCTGTCCGATGTGATTTTTCTTGATTTTTGGGTTTCTACCTTACAGTCTATGGTTTCTACCAAGGATATATTGGTGTGCAATACAATTGGGAGTCCTTACAGGGTGTTTATTTTAAAATTGACAGTGTTTTTTTACTTTTATTTTGTATTTACGGTGCGGCTTGGACGCGGCGTCCGTTGAAAATAGACTTAGCACCTATCTTTAGTGAAGCGGTGCGGACAGCCACTTCTGGGATGCTTCTGAAACGCCGCGTCGCGGTTGGTGTAAACACAAGCATTGACTAGAGTGGGCGCGATGAGCTCCGCAGCCGTAGCGCTCCAATAGCATCCAGCTGCAGCCCCGCAGACTAGTGTTAACTAGTTTAACACTAAATAATTCTCTTTTTTTTCAATATGGGGCACGAGAGAAACAGTAGAACCCCCCCCAACCCCCCCCCCCCCCCCAAAAGCCCCCCGAAGATTTGTAAAAGCCCCCACAAGTCAGTTGTCCTGGCGCCGGGACTGGCGCGATCGAACTGTGTGTGTGTGTGTGTGTGTGTGTGTGTGTGTGTGAACAGTGGAAACATACTCCGTCATTTTCATACAGGACATCATTCAGACTGCAAACTGTTTACTTATATTTGTGTACACTCGCAATAAAACACAACATCCTCAGTCACATACGTAATATATTTATATATAAATATAATTTTGGACACAAGAGGGCAGTATAGCCCTATTTATGATTTTGTGTTTAAACTATCACCCAAAGAGACCCCCTCTCCTCCTTCTCCCCCTCCCCACACAGACACACACACACACACACACAGACAAAATGGCAGGGGACACTCTCTCTGTCAGAGAGAGGGAGAGAAAATTCTCAGAATCCACATTCAAACCACAATATCTGACTTTCTGTTGGTCGGAGATAATGACTGTAAATTAGAAAGTTGTTCGGCTTGACGAGAACAATATACACGCCAAGTTTTGTAACTGTAGGTAAAACTAACTAAGTTAGAAAGTTATTTTTTAGTCATAAATTCATTTCCTCGCCACGGTCAAACCGTTCGAGATATCAAAAATCCGTCCGCAATTTAGCATCCTCAATGTCTTGACCTCATGCTGACCGAGTTTCGTGGTGTTTGGATTAATTCTCTAGGAGAAGTATATAAAAAATAAAAGCATGCATTTTTACTGAGCCCCTGCACCACGCCCGTTTCTGAAACTTTGCACATGTCTACTGGCTAATAAATGTGATGTGTCTGTCGAGTTTCATGCAATTTCAAGTATGCTAAGAGTCTCAAAAGCATCAAAAAATAATCTTAAAGTTTGATGCGTTACCACGGCAACAGTATCTAAGATATCAATAATCCTTTCACAGGTCTACATCTGCCGTGTGTTTACATTATACACATAAAGTTTTAAGCAACTCGGGTAAAAATAAGAGGGTGATTTAAAAGCATTTTGAAAGTGACCCACTTCCTGCTGCCAGTTGGTAGCGCTATAACTTTGACTCACAATAGTCACATCCATGTTATCGGCCTCTTACAGCGACCACACTGCTGAAGTTTCATCAAGATCAGTCAATGTATGCAGAAGTTATAACACACTTCCTGTTTCTATTATTCGCCATAAATTCGTTTCCTCGCCACGGCCAAACCGTTCGAGAAATCAAAAATCCCCTGGCAATTTTTCATCCTCAATGTCTTGACTTCATGCACACCGAGTTTGGTGACGATCGGGTGAATTCCCTAGGAGAAGTGTTTCAAATTCCTGAGCATGAGTTTCCAAACAACCCATAATAGCCGACTTCCTGTTGGGCTGGCGTAAAAAGTAAGAGTACGAAGGATATATGAAACGATGAGATCTACATGTGTACCGATTTTCATATTAATTCATGCAAGCGTGTTTGATATATGGACATGTTTTCGAATCCCGTTCCAGGGGGCGCTGTCGAGCCCCCCTGCCACGCCCGGGTACCATCTTCAGCCCGGCCCTGATGGCCGCGGGTTCTGACCCGTGTGCAAAGTTTCAAAAGTTTTCGAGCACGTTAAGGGCCCCAAAATTGCCCAAAAGGTAGTAAAATAATAATAATAATAATAATAATAATCCTTCGGAAAAGGATTATTATTCGCCTTTTCAAGGCTTGGGCCCTAAATATGATGTTATGTACACTTAAAGAATACTTAGAAGTGTGATCGCAGTATAAAACTACTAAACTCGTAGTTTACTGAAAGTATACTTCAAAGTATACTTATAAACTAGTTGTGTTCTCAAACTTTACTACTATTACACTTAAAGTATACGTAAAAGTGTACTTCTGCCAGGCCCACTATCGTCAAAGACAACTGACAATTAGCATACAATTTGGATTGGTGGTATGGTTCTGTTCTGGGCAGCCTAGCATGGATAAGAGCAGGGAGAGCAGCAAAAACCCCCTTAGCAGGGTTTGAAATGAACTTTTTCACTCATCAGCCAATTTGGCTACTAAATTTTTGAGTTACCAGCCATTCAGACCTTCTACTAGCCCCCAAAAAAGTATTATATTATATATATATAATATTATATAAAATGTGGAATTCATACAATAATTTCTTATTCAAGCTAAATCCTGTCATTCAGCCATCTCCTCCCTTCCTCTTTCATCCTCATCACCAAAAATGTATTTTAGGTGGACAGATCAATACAGTACATAGAACATAAAAAATGTAGGATGTTGGAAAATAACAATGTCTTTTCTGTTAACCAAATGCTTTTTAATGTTCGCTATTGCTTTAATGCAAATGAACAAGCACGCTGTTATTTGTTGCGTAGTGACTGGCATGTTCAAGTAAGCCAGATATGCTGTATTTAATATATCATGATGACTCATGAGTTGAGTATTTGCGCTAAATCTGCGCAGATTTGGCTTACACGAACTTCCCCAGCAAAGTGAGTAAACATAATAAGTAAACCGCCAAATTGGTTAGGGATTTGACAGTGTTACCCGCAGTGTTGATTTTTACCCACCAAATCTGATTTGTTCATTTCAAACCCTGCCCCTTAGGGTAAACAGAACAAAACCAACATAAATGTATTGCAGATATCATTAATGTCAAAATTTTAATGTACAATATAATGCTGGAATTTAGTCTGATTCAAAGGGGAATCAGAATGCCAAATCCTGACTGAATGAGAGGAAGAGCTGGGGATGGAGGAGGGTAATTAGCTCCTGAGAAACGTGTAAGCTGCTGATAAAACTGAAGGAGCTTATAAATGGATGCTGTTATAAGCGTTGTATTCCTATAGGTAGATGTGGATCAGCTGAGAGTCAACTAACGCTACGCTGGATTTTTATACACTAAAAAGTGGGCCAATTTAGTCCCAAGTAGTACTGATACAGTACACTTACAAGTATACTTCTAGTACATTGGTATTAGTATACTTACTAGATAAAGTATACTTAAAAATATACTTGAGGTGCGTTCCATTCGACCGTTAGTGGACTGCGAAGTGGACTTCACAGGGTATTTCGCCATCTTAAGTGAGATTCCAATCAGAAGGGAAAGAACATGTTCAGTTCGATGGGCACTGCAAACGGCGTAGGGAATAAGGGAACATCGATACATCACTTCACAGGAAGTGGAGAGCGATATCACCCAACTGTCATTGCGCGCCACGTCATCACCAGTCAGAGCGGTCATAAATAACGATGGAGGAGTTTATGTATGTGTGTAAGTATTCATACATTTTGTCATTATTATACAAATTACAGTATTTTTAACGGTTATTGTGGTGAATATTACATTTGATATGCTATTTTTTGTATGTCCTAGTGACTTTATAAACTATTATCATAACAATTTACCACAGTGAATGTAGCCAGCTTAGCTAGTTTGTGAAGTATTACGGATTATAAATAGATATGACAAAGTAAAAGCGGCGAGAAGTAGCTGAGGCTCAGCCATTTTTCTTTACTTTATTTACCTCAGCAGTGTTTACTATACATCAGTGCGCGGGAAGAAGGCGCACGAGACCGCTATGTAATTATGTGACCATTGATTAAAAACACATACACAGATAGTTGACCAAATAGGCTAAAGTTAATTTTCATATTGCATGACAATTACAACAGAGCTTCAATTCTGTTAATAGTCAAATAATAGCAGTAGTCAAGTGTATAAACTGTTTTTCATTATATTTATAGTTAGGCTACTTAATGTTTTTTTTATTATTTATTATTGTATAGTGTATATATTTTAAATGTGATATTAAATTAAAATATTAATGTAAGCCTATATCTATTTATGTTAATATCATAATCTGCGAAACCCCGTCGTTAACTTTCTTTGATGACGTTTGCAGGGCATTCCAAATGAGCGGTTATTGTCAGCGAAGTCCACTTCAACTGATATACCGTGCTCAGGGAGTAGGGAGCAGTGAACACTTGTGTAGGGACCCTGTCGAATGGAACGCACCTTTGAACTTTACTTAAGTATACTTGAACTTGAAGTATACTTATTTTTTTGTAAGTACTGATTGAATTAAAAGCCTGTTAGGGGTCCTGATGAGATTCTGTAAAGGGCATGTGGCTATTACTGCTGATATACAGCATATGTTCCATTGTTTTTGACGTGCTGAAATCATGCGCTACTGAGGCAGAGGTGATCAACCTTCTCATATACAAGAGGTGCTTACAGTGTCTAACCTCAGACTGCACAAGATTATCTACAGTATATACATATAATTTTTTTTTTTTTTTGTGACTGCTGGCTCTCTTAACATAGTATTACAGGGTTGGTAGTGAAGTATTAAAAGCATTCAATTACCTACATTTTTGATCAATCAGTGATAAAACTTGGGATGAGATTTGTGAATCAGACTACCTGATGATGTCACCATCAGTAAATAACCAACAGATCATCCCCAAAAAATTATATGGCTTTCTTTTACATGGCAAATGAGCCTTACAGACACGCAGTTAAAGCAGCCAGAGAAAAGCTAACATTAAAAAGTGCCTAACTAAAGCAAACCCCGATCACCATAATGACGACTTCAAACAAAACAGTCTGTCGTTGTCCCAACACTCTTTTCTATGTCTTTGTACTAACAACTTGAGTAACGAATGCTTGAGAAATTCAAGGAAATCAGTTTCCACCCACCGTAAAAAAAAAAAGAAAAAGAAAAAAAGCCTTTGCTTAACTCAAAATTTAATTTTGATTATTTTGAGCTAAGCTAATTTGTGTTTGACCGATTAGACTTTACTTTTCAACATGCACCCATTAGTAACACAATTTTTCTCTTAAACGCAAAATACAATACAAAAACATAACTCAATTGAGATAGAAATTGAAAAGTAAATAGTAAATATATTGTCCCATATTTTTCAATAAATGAAAAGTCGTCAAGTCAATTCACCTTCATTTATATAGTGCTTTTAACAATATAGATTGTTTCAAAGCAGCTTTACATTGATAATAGGAAATTAAAGTAACAGAGATTGTTTTGGCTTTACAGCAGCTCTAGAATAAAGTTATTATCCAACTAAAGTTAGTTTTTATTGATTCACTTCCGTTGCAAAGATCATTAGTTATTTACTTAGGGGCCGCTTACACAACACCGTTCTAACAGAAAACCAGAAACAGAAAAGAAGCAATTCCTTTTGTATTATTCAATATATTATAATATATTAACACAATATATTCTATATATTTTTCAGTATACTTAAATTTAATATTGATCATTAATATGGAAATATCTTTTATTTGAGTTAGGGTTAAAAGCGTCATTGCAGCTCACAACCTTCCTCAAAAGATTTTGGTTAGGAAACTATTTCCTGTCCTTGGCAGTAATGGATTACTTTGAGTAGAGGCATTCAGAAGAGGAACAAAGTCATCATAGACCTTTATCTTGACTGTTCCCTACTGGTGGAATGACCTGCCTAATTCCACCTGAGCAGCGGTGTCTTAAGTCATTTCATATAACATCAACTGCTAAAGACACATCTTTTTCATTAAACACTTGACCCATAAAAAACAAAAACAAAAAAAAATCTTTGCTGTGCACATTGTGCTAAACTAAGTGAGAATTGTCCCAGCACATATCTCTGTTGTTGCCCTTTTGTTGGATAAATTGCTTCGATTGTTTTTCCTCTTTTATAAGTCGCTTTGGATAAAAGCATCTGCTAAAGGAATAAATGTAAATGACTAAGTTCATGACAGAAGTTACACCGGTGATAAATTCAAGTCCTTTTCCTTTTAGATGGAAAAAATAATACTTTGAAGTACTTTGCAATCCCGACAATAGTGGCAAAAAACTAATCTGAAAGAATGGGATGTTGTCTTGGTAAAGAAAATTCAAGTCAATAGAAATGAGTGGTCAATGGCAATTGTTGTGAAAACTTTACCAAGCAAAGATGGATTGGTGAGGAAAGCTGATTAAAGTGACTGAGTGTGGCATTCATAAAATCCCAGTGATTCAGGAAGGTTTTTTGGGAGTGACATTTGATGCATGGCTGACATTTGCAGAGCATTTAAAGAAAACGGAGGGTAAGTGCAAAAAAAGTAATAAATGCGATGAGATGTCAGACATGAAAAGAATGGAGAGCTAGTCACTCATCTCTAATAAGTATATCTGTTGTGCAGCTTTTAAAACTTAATCAGTACCAGCCATACAGGTAGAAATGGGTGAAATGCGCTGGAATTAAGAAGGATCCAATTAATGGCAAACTCTTTGGCTGGTTTACAGGGGCATTAGGACTCCCATCCCCAAAAAAGCAGTACTGCAGGAGTTCTGGGAGAATGGAAGAAATCTAAGGGAAAACTTTGGTCAGATTGGAAATAATATAGTTGAAGATTTTGAAGTGTTTCATTTGAGGTTAAGCCCTAAGGTAGTTTTCCAGTGATTGCTCCGTGGAAGATGGTGTCGCCTGAGGTAGACTAGTTTGTGCTAGAGGAAAAAAAGGAAAGCATATGTGGAAATTAGTATGATAAAAGTTTTTAATAATGGAAATGGAGAAGACTATAGCAAATTTATACAGATTTATATGGACGGTGCTAATAATACAGAGACAGAGGCAACAGGGTTTGGGGTGGCAATACCAGGAATGGAAATAAATGGAAAAACATCTGATAAATCAGGGGTATATACAGTAAAAAAAAAAAAGGCAATAACTGCATTATGGTGGGTTGAAAAGGAGGGACAGGACAAAGTGTTGATATACTCAGATACTTCATCAGCTTTAGCAATTTTAAGGTCGTTTCATTCAAAAAGTCGGCAAGATATTCTGTATGAAGTACTTCAGTTGAATACAAGAATAGTAAATAAAGGTAGTCAGGTAAACTTAATGTGGGTTCTAGTGCATGTAGGGATTAGTGGAAATTAGATGACTGATAAGTTATACCAAATAGGGGATTAATGCAAGGTAACATAAATGCACATTACAGTTTTTTAAAAATGCGAACACTCAAATTGGCACTTGAGGCGAATTCATTCTCTCATATACCTAATCTTAAGACCAAGTCTGCAAATCTGCAAGCACATTATATGCTTTACACTCAGTTTGCAATTGTAAAACAAACTTTTTGCAAAATGATAAACATAGTTATGTACATTAGACACATCATTCAAAACTAACAGCTATTGTGTTTCATTTAGAAAACACTGCAATTTAAATACTACAATTATTTCCCAATTACCTACACCCAACGATCATGTGTGAAAACACTTATACAAAAACTGATCACAGAAATCAAAACTTTTAGAAGAAGAAAAAAATAGTTGTACCCTCTTGCATTTCTGTTTATAGTGTAAATATACCTAATTTGATCACTCAGTGTTTTGAGAAACAAATACTTTGCTCACCCTTGCATTTCTGTTTATTTTGTAAATATATACTGAATACTGTTTTTCTCGATTGCTTAAACACATTTCTTGAAATGATGACTCCTCTTCTCGAAACTCTAAAAAGAAATCCATAACCTCTCACCCAATTTCCCATACTTCCTATTTTTAACCCTTGTGCATCAATTAAAAAAAGTTACACAGAGGACAAAAATGTCCATGTCAAAAAACTGCTGAATCTTGGGAGCACAGACCCTTGGCACATTATTGCTGAAGTAAAACAAAATTAATAAGTAAATCCAAAAAAAGTTATATAGGTTTAAGTCTATGAAAATTATTTATGAACATTATTTTATATAAAATATATATTTTATGAAACATGTTGAACTCCAAAACTGATATAAATTCAAAGCCATAAATCTAAACAAGTTGTGTTCCAAATTTGAGGATGATATCTCCAAAAATTAGCTTTCGGTAAGATTTTGTTTGGGCGTAGTAACAGATTTTTCCCATTGGGTGCCAGCAAATCTCCACTGGTGAACACAGTAATTGGCTTTTTCTCTCACAAATATTACAAGCACACAAACACAAACACGTTTTTTTTTTTTTTATTACACACAAACAAACCACACTCAGACATCCATACCAACACACCCACACAATTATCAGAAAGAGCTTTATTGCCAAGTGTGCTTGCACACACAAGGAATTTGTTTTGGTACTGAGGCTTCCAGTGCACATATGCAAATACAGATACAACAAGTAATAGTAATACAAATAGTAATACAAATTCTACGAATAAAATTATAAAAAAATATGAAAGTACTATAAAAATATATGGTCACAGTTGGGTTTTGTCAGAATAAACATTTACAGATAATGAACATATTTACAGTATTTTGTATAGTATGAATAAATATAAATATAAATATCACCTGAATTTTAAAGATATTGCACTAAACAGTGGGAGTATTGCACTTACAGGCATATGCCTTGGGAGATATGTTAACTGTTCAGAAGGGAGATGGCCTGTGGGAAGAAACTGTTCCTGTGCCGAGATGTTCTTGTGGCCAGTGATCTGAGTCGCCGTCTTGATGGTAACAGATCAAACAGGAGGTGTCCAGGGTGAGTGGAGTCTGTGATGATTTTAGCTGCTCTCTTCCTCACTCTGGAAGAGTACAGGTCCTGGAGGGTTGGCAGGGGGGCACCAATGATCCTCTCCGCAGTCCGGACTGTCCGTTGTAGTCTCCTGATGTCTGATTTGGTAGCTGAACCAAACCAGACAGTGATGGAAGTGCATAAAACAGACTCAATAACGGCTGAGTAGAACTGAATCAGCAGCTCTTGTGGCAAGTTGAACTTCCTCAGCTGGCGAAGGAAGTACAGTCTCTGCTGGGCCTTTTTCACAGTGGAGTCAATGTGATTGTCCCACTTCAGGTCCTGAGAGATGATAGTGCCCAGGAACCTGAATGACTCCACTGCTTCCACAGTGCTGTTCATGATGGTGAGTTGGGGGAGTGCTGGGCTGTTCCTCCTGAAGTCCACGATCATCTCCACTGTTTTGAGCGTGTTCAGCTCAAGGTTGTTATAACTGCACCAGACAGCCAGCTGTTCAACCTCCAGTCTGTAAGCAGACTCGTCACCGTTTTGGATGAGACCGATGACAGTGGTGTCGTCTGCAAATTTCAGGAGCTTGACAGTGGGGTCTTTAGAAGTGCAGTCATTTGTGTACAGGGAGAAGAGCAGTGGGGAGAGAACGCACCCTTGGGGGGCGCCAGTGCTGATTGTGAGTGTCTTGGATGTGTGTTTCCCCAGTCTCACTCGCTGCTGCCGGTCCGTCAGGAAGCTGGTGATCCACTGACAGATCGAGGATGGCATGGAGAGCTGGGTCAGTTTGGCTGTGAGAAGACCAGGCATGATGGTATTGAAGGCCGAACTGAAGTCCACAAAGAGGATCCTTGCATAAGTCCCTGGTCTGTCGAGATGTTGCAGGATATAATGCAGTCCCATGTTGACTGCATCATCCACAGACCTGTTTGCTCTGTAAGCAAACTGAAAGGGATCCAGCAGGGGTCCGGTGATGTCCTTCAGGTGGGCCAGCACCAGTCTTTCAAACGACTTCATGACCACAGACGTGAGAGCGACAGGTCTGTAGTCATTAAGTCCAGTGATTTTGGTTTTTTTGGGGACAGGAATGATAGTGGAGCGTTTGAAGCAGCAGGGAACTTCACACTGCTCCAATGATCTATTGAAGATCTGCGTGAAGACCGGGGCCAATTGGTCAGCGCAGGCTTTTAAACAAGCAGATGAGATGCCGTCTGGGCCTGAGGCTTTCCTAGTCTTCTGTTTTTTGAAGACTCTGCTCACGTCCTCCACACAGACCTTAAGCTCAGGTTGGATGGCAGGAGGGGGGGGGAGTGGGAGTGCAGGAGGTGATGGTGAATGTGTGAAGTGCAGATCAGACCGGGTGTGTGGTGTGAATGAGGGCTTTTCAAACCGGCAGTAAAATGAATTTAAATCGTCAGCCAGGTGTTGATTGTCCACAGATCGAGGGGATGGTGACTTGTGGTTGGTGATGTTCCTCAGGCCATTCCAGACTGATGATGGGTCGTTGGATGAAAACTGGTTTTTCAGTTTATCAGAGTAGTTCCTTTTAGCAACTCTGATCTCCTTTGTCAATCTGTTTCTGGCCTGGTTATACAAGATTTTATCCCCACTTCTGTAAGCATCCTCTTTGGCATGACGAAGGTGTTTGAGTTTCCCAGTAAACCATGGTTTATCATTAGTGAATGATAAGAATGTCCTGGTAGGAATGCATGTATCCTCACAGAAACTTATATATGATGTTACAGTATCTGTGAGCTCATCCAGATCGTTGGTAGCAGCTTCAAAAACAGTCCAATCAGTGCAATCAAAGCAGGCCTGTAGATTCTTCTCTGCTTCATTAGTCCATCTTTTTACAGTCCTTATTACAGGTTTAGCTGATTTCAGTTTCTGCCTGTAGGTCGGTATGAGATGAACCAAACAGTGATCAGAGAGCCCCAAAGCTGCCCGTGGGACCGAGTGATACGCATTTCTTATTGTGGTGTAACAGTGGTCCAGTATATTACTGTCTCTGGTGGGACATGTAACGTGCTTTCTGTATTTTGGTAGTTCACGGGAAAGATTTGCTTTGTTAAAATCCCCAAGAATGATTAAAAGAGAGTCTGGGTACCTTTGTTCCGTTTCAGCTATTTGTTCAGCCAGCTGTTGTAGCGCCGCGCTCACGCACGCGTCTGGAGGGATGTAAACATTCACGAGAATGAAAGAGGAAAATTCCAGAGGCGAGTAGAAGGGTTTACAGTTTAAGAAATGTGCCTCTAAATTAGGAGAGCACATCTTCTTCAGTGTTGTTACATCTGAACACCAACTTTCGATAATGTAGAAACACAATCCACCACCTCTCGTTTTCCCCGTTAGCTCCGCGATGCGATCCGCTCGGAACAGCTGGAAGCCCGGCAGATGTATTGCGTTGTCCGGTATGGCTTCACTCAGCCAGGTTTCAGTGAAGCACAAAGCAGCAGAGTTTAAAAAATCCTTGTTAGTGTGGGTGAGGAGAAGAAGTTCATCCGTTTTGTTAGGAAGGGATCGGAGATTCGCGAGATGAATACTGGGGAGTGCAGTGCGCAGGCCACGCTCGCGGAGTTTAACCAGCGCGCCGGCTCGCTTCCCGCGTTTGCGTCTGAACGCGCGTTTGAACAACAACGCTGCCCCTCCGACGAGAATGTCCTGCAAGACGTCCGAATAATCAAAAACTGTAGAAAAGGTTTCTGGTGTGTGTTTCCTAATGTCCAGTAGTTTGTCTTTGGTGAAACTGATTGGAAAAGAATGACTAAACGCAGAACAAACGAACAAAAACAACACAATAGCTGGAGAGCTCCACACCGAGGCAGCCATCTGCGGCGCCATCTTGGATCCATCTTGTTATTGTTGCACAATTTATCCAATTGGCTCTATAATATGCCGAAGTAGAAAACAGGAATAAAGCGAGTATTTGTTTTATAGACCAAACCTGAAAAAATGGCACCATCTGATAAAAATACTAAAAATTAAAATTTTGAAGCCTTGCCAACTGAATGAAAGCCTCTTACCAAAGATTGCATCATTTTATAGTTAAAGGGATAGTTCACCCAAAAATGAAAATTCTGTCAGTATTTACTCACCCTCATGTTGTTCCAACCTCGTAAGACCTTCTTTCATCTTCGGAACACGAATTAAGATATTTTTGATTAAATCTGAGAGCTGGATCACTCCTTCATAGGCTTCTTCAGGGATTGAAACTTGCCAGCCCCGAAAAGTTATTAAAGATATCGTTAAAATAGTCCAAGTGACTACAGTGGCTCAATCTTAAGTTTATCAAACGACGAGAATACTTTTTGTGCGCAAAAAAACCCAAAATAACGACTTTATTTCAACTATTCATTTCCTTCTCTGTAGGCCTCGAGTCAGTTAGCGTAGTGTGATCGCGTAGAGCTAAGTCACACGTAGGCTCACTATTGGCCGACGCTGGTCATGGGTGTGATGCGTGTGACATACAACAACAGAAGCTTACGCTATTATACTAGTGAACTGACTCAAGGCCTACAGAGAAGGAAATGAGTAGTTGAAATAAAGTCGTTATTTTTGTTCTTTTTGCGCACAAAAAGTATTCTCGTCGCTTGATAAACTTAAGATTGAGCCACTGTAGTCACTTGGACTATTTTAACGATATCTTTAATAACTTTTCGGGGCTGGCAAGTTTCAATCCCTGAAGAAGCCTATGGAGGAGTGATCCAGCTCTCAGATTTCATCAAAAATATCTTAATTCGTATTCTGAAGATGAACGAAGGTCTTACAGGGTTGGAACAACATGAGGGTGAGTAAATACTGACAGAATTTTCATTTTTGGGTGAACTATCCCTTTAAATGGCCCTGGGATAAAAAATTGCAGTTTTAATGGGTTTCAATGGGGCCATTTTTGCCCAAAAGGCGCTGAGATGGAGTATTTTGTGTACCTAGTGCAAAATAGATTTTTTAAAGGAAATGGCGGTGAAGTAGTAAAATTCCAATAAAAATACACACCTGTGCCACATTTTATGCAGTTAGCATTAACACAGGCAAAGTGATAAAAAAAACCCTGAAAAAGCCAAAAATGTCCACAAGGATGCACAAGGGCTAAGTCAAAATCAAGCTCTCCACTCAAAACCATTCAATCTTGCTATAAAAACAAACAAAACTTTGTTCTCAGACATGACACACAAGCCCTCAAGAACACACACACTATAATATATTCTTACACACTATTGATCTCCAATTCAAAACTGTTACAAAAACCTACTTTTGGCAATCAGGAATCATTTTACTGCTCAATGTCTATTACAGCATACAACATAAATAGAGCAGATATATGATAAATATAGCAGATACAGTGAAATTCAACAATAAGCTTTAAGAAAAGTTTATTTTCATTACACTACTGTTGAGAGATCTTGCAGTACAAGCAGTAGAAAAAAAGTTGAAATACCAAAGAATTTAACATGAACTTGGAATTGCAATACAATATACTGTCAATAAAAGTACAGTAAATAAATACATAAATTCATTATCCTCTGCCAAATTGCATTACGGTACTGGTAATGACCATTTTGTCCATACTATAGCAGTTTCTTAGTCTTCTGACAAATGTATTTCTCTCCCTCCCCTAGGCAGTTATCTCTCAGTTCTCTAAAAATACTAAATGTAAATACATAAGTAATTGGCTACAAATCTTACTGTTCATAAAATAGTGAAAGTTCTCTCATTTAAAGTACTGCTGTTGTGTACTGTAATTATACTGTATGTGTAAGTAGTATAAAAACCCTGTAGATGAGCCTGTAGACCAACTTTACTCATGGTCATTCCTGCAGAAGAACATGGTCAACTATAGTGCTTTGTATTTCATCAGAAACAAATGTCCTTTGACCCTGTCCCCTTTATTTTTACTTTTTCTATCCTCTTCCTCTTCCTCTTTGTCTCCCATCAGGATCCATTTTCCAAAGCACATAATCCCCCATGGCCCTATTTATGATTATTTGTGATTAGTTTTTTCACTTAATGTTTACACATGTGTGCTATTTGAGTTCACAGTGTGGCACCTGAGGTAAATATGTGTTTTCTGAATGAGAACATGGTTAAACCTGTGCAAAATGTGGACATTTATGTGTAGAGTTTTGCAGAAAACATTTAGAAAATTGGAATTGGAAAACAGGTTGGATAACAGGTGAAATGTGTTAAAAGTTTTGAGAAACGTGTCTTTGTTTCGAGAACTGAATGATTGGTTTTGGGAAATTGGGCCAACTGGACCAGTTATAGTGTGTTTAGCAATAGAGAAAAACGTCTCCGGTTACGACTGTAACCCTAGTTCCCTGAGAAAGGGAACGAGACGATGCGTTGATGATGCGTGAATGCGTCTGAAGCATCTATGTCAACTAGTCCAATGGAAAGAATGAACGTCACGGGCGGGTGACGTCATGACCAGGAAGAGATAAAAGCGATGCAACCGGCATTAGCTTCGAAAATTGCTGAAGCAAGTCGATAACAGGGATGCAGGAAACTCAGGGAACTAGGGTTACAGTCGTAACCTGAGACTTTCCCTTTCGAGGTAACTCGGGATGCGTCGATGACACTTTGGGAACGAGAATTCCCAAATCGGCAAACTTTCAAATGCCTGAGTGTCAGCCTGTTGTAAGCACTACACTAAGCACTAAGCACCTGAGACCCGGGACAGCGTCCAGGTCCAGGCAATAAAACCTGACGAATGTGAGCGGTGAGGACCAGGCCGCCGCTTCGCAAACGTCTAGGAGAGAAACCCCAGATAATAAGGCTTTAGAAGCCGCCATACTCTTAGTGGAATGAGCTCTGACCACCAAAGGGCATGGCTGGTCAGAGGACTCATAAGCAAGAGAAATAGCCTCAACTATCCACTTGTTAACTGTCTGCTTAGAGGCAGGAAGACCTTTCTTGGGTGATCCAAAGCAGACAAATAATTGGTCGGATTTTCTCCACGGAGAAGTCGGATGAACATAAGTGTCCAGTGCTCGCACTGGACACAAGAGGTTCAGCTTTTCCTGGTCCGAAGAAGTAAACGGACGAGGACAGAAAGCCTGCAGCTTAATAGGCCTCGGAATATTGGTCGGCACCTTAGGGACGTATCCCTGTTTAGGGTATAAGAATGCCTTGACCATCCCGGGTGCAAACTCAAGGCAGGTGGGAGAAATCGAAAGGGCCTGAAGGTCTCCGACCCTTTTGAGGGACGAAATAGCTAGCAGAAAGATGGTCTTAAATGTAAGAAATTTCTCTGAAACCTAATCTAAGGGCTCAAATGGAGCCCCAGCAGGCCTTCTAGTACTATTGCAAGGTCCCAAGCCGGGCACCCTAGTGCGAGTTGCAGGTCTCAGCGTCAAGGTGCCACGAAGGAAACGAGTGATCAAGGGATCTCAACCCAAAGATGTACTACCCACCGGGGTGTGGAAAGCCGCAATGGCCACCACGTAGACCTTAAGAGTGGAAGGACATAAACCTGATGCAAAGCGATCTTGCAGAAACTTGAGTACTGTATTAACCGAACAGTTAACCGAATCCCTCTGACGCTGGTGACACCAAGAAGTGATAACTCTCCATTTCAGTGAATATAGTTTCCTCGTAGCGGGAGCTCTGGAGCTTAAAATGGTCTCAACAACCTCGGTTGAGAGACCAGTTTCTATGAGTTGGGCCCTCTCAGAGGCCAAACCCACAGTTTCCAAATCTCTGGCAGGGGGTGAAATATTGTGGCCCCTGCCTGAAACAGAAGGTCTCTCCTGATCGGGATCTCCAAGGGAGGGCCATCGAGGAGATGAATTAGGTCCGCAAACCAAATTCGACTCGGCCAGCGTGGTGGTACTAGCAATAGGCTTATTCCATCCTGGCAGACTCTCTCCAGAACTCCTGGGAGCAGCAACAGGGGGGAATGCGTACAGACGTAGCCTTGGCCATGTCTGTACCATAGCATCCAGCCCCAGCGGGGCTGGGTGAGAGAGGAAGAACCAAAGTGGACAGTGCGTCGTGTACTGAGATGCAAACAGATCCACTTCTGCTTGGCCGTGAAACTCCCATATTTGCTCCACCACCTCGGGGTGGAGTCTCCAGTCCCCTGGCCTCAGCCCCTGCCTTGAAAGGGTTTTTGCTCCTATATTCTGGCCCCCTGGAATATACACTGCCCTCAGACAGAGTATTTTCCTCAGTGACCAGAGGAGGTTCTGGTGTGCCAGTTTGCAGAGTGGACGCAAAAGCAGTCCCCCCTGACGATTTATGTAAGAGACCACCGATGTGTTGTCTGTCCGGACAAGCACATGATGGCCCCTCAGGTCTGGAAGGAAATGTCTAAACGCATTGAAGACAGCCATCATCTCCAGGCAATTTATGTGCCAAGAGAGATGATGACTCCTCCACAGACCCTGAGCTGAGCAGCCTTCCATTACCGCTCCGGTGAGGGAAGCATCTGTCAAGATCGCAACTTGATGGCAAAGAGCTCCTAACACCGGACCCTGGGACAGGAACCAATGTTTCCTCCATATAACTAAAGCGCAGAGACACTGCCGCGTGATCTTGATCGTACTGGGTGGGTTTCCCCTCGGGGAGAACCCTCTGGTCCTGAGCCACCACTGCAAAGGTCTCATGTACAGCAGGCGAAAGGGTATCACATTGGACACACAGACCACACAAAAGCCCCTTTCACACAGTGCGTTGATCCCGGGAAATTGCCGGGAAATTGCCAGAACACCTTCTGTGTGAACGCAAACACGACCCGGGATTGATGCCGGTATCGATGCCGGGTTGGGGACCTAGTAACATTGCCGTGTTCAGTCCCGGAATGCGCGCTGTGTGAACAAAATGCCGTAATCAATGCCGTGTCGTAATGATGGCGCTGAAGCCGGGATCGTTCGCCAGCATGAAACGGTACGTAATGCGCTAGTTTATGATCGAATCAGAGGAAAAAAAATGCAATTCGCAGCTCATAAGCAAACTATAGACGCTGCTGAGACATTACATGTCACATCGATGTCTTTACAGGATTTTTACGGGTTGTGTGTGAACGCACTCTCTGATTACAAAAAATCACTGGCAATGTGAATGAACCAAAGTCAAACGAATCAGGGTCAAATCCCAGGTCATATCCGTGTATTTTCCGGAATCTCTGTGTAAAAGGGGCTCAAGAAAAGTGGTCCTCTGTACTGGAGAAAGCACACTCTTCTTGGCATTGAGCCTCAACCCCAATTGTTGTATATGAGCGAGGACGATATCTCGATGCCGAACCGCTAACTGTTCTGATTCCGCTAGAATCAGCCAGTCGTCTATGTAATTTAGAATGCGTATGCCCTGCAGCCTGAGCGGGGCCAGAGCTGCATCTACGCACTTCGTGAACGTGAAGGGTGATAAAGCTAGACTGAAAGGAAGCACCCAATACTGGTATTCCTTGCCCCCGAAAGAAAATCTCAGGAACCTCCTGTGCTGAGGAAGGATAGAGACATGGAAGTATGCGTTTTTCAGACATGTGACAAACCAGTCCTCGGATCTGATTTGAGTCACGATCTGTTTGAGTGTCAGCATCTTGAACTTGAGTTTCTGAACTGTACGATTCAAAAGACAAAGATCTAGTATGGGACGCAACCCTCCATCCTTTTTTGGAACAATGAAATAACGGCTGTAAAAACCCGACTCTCTGTCGGGTGAGTACACCTGCTCTATAGCTTCCTTTGCTAACAGGGCCTTTACCTCTTGCTCCATTACCAGAGCCTGCTAGTGAAAGTGAAAAGTGAAAGTGACACGTGATGGCCAAGTATGGTAACCCATACTTGGAATTTGACCTCTGCATTTAACCCATCCAAGTAAGTGCACACACATTAGGAGCAGAGTAGTGAGTAGTGAACACACACACTGCAAACGTGGATACACATACCCGGAGCAGCGGGCAGCCTTGAGTGGCGCCCGGGGAGCGATTGGGGGTTAGGTGCCTTGCTCAAGGACACCTCAGTCATATTCCTGCCGGTACTGGAATCGAACCAGCAACCTTTGGGTCACCAGTCCAACTCTGTTACCATTGGGCCATGACTGCCCCAGGGATGCACTAACGTGAGCAACACCCCAGACGAGAACCAAACTGGATTCTGTATCCTCTTTCTACTATCTGCAGGACCCGTAGAGATATATTTGGCAGTAGCTTCCACGCTGCCAGAAAATCTACTAAGGGAACCAGCCTCTCGAGATTGGCCTCTGGTGTAATTGAGACACCCAGTTCAGGGACCTGAAGCATACTGGCAGGAACTACCCGAACTGACTGTTTTTGAACCCCCCTCAGAGGGCGTGAGTCTGACGCAATGTCGAGTTGACACTGCGCCAGAAGCTCGCTGGAGGCCGCTGCACCCCGAAGCACCAAGGGTGGCGGGGTTGGCAGAACGGTCCCCTGAGGGCACCGAGATGGAACGGGCACCGTATACTGAGGTGTACACCGCTCCACCCCGATTAGGGCTGCCCTCATCGGTTTGACGCCGGAGGCATCAGGACCTTTTCTTTTGAGCCGAAGCCTTCTTAGCCTGAAGAACGGTCCTCAGATCCGGCTTCGGCTGAGAGTTTTCGGTCTGTTTCCAGTACTGTTGTTTGCTGTGCTCTGTATGAGGAGCTAGACGGCTGGGGCTGCTCACACCCAGCAGCCCCAGGGGGTTGGACACGGCGAGGGAGAAATTTCCAAAAAGCCTCCGGCTGTTTCTTAGCCTCCTGGAACCTCTCAACGACTGAATTAGCAGCGTCGCCGAAGAAGCCAGAAGGGCTAAGAGGAGCATCTAATAGAAAAGCTCTGTCCTTCTCTTTGAACTCAGCCAGGTTGAGCCAGAGGTGTCTCTCAGTGGCTACAAGGGCCGCCATAGACCGGCCAATTGCTCTGGCGGTCTCCTTAGTAGCCCTGAGAGATAAATCTGTGGCCCGACGAAGTTCTCAAACCTCATCGGGCCCCACTCCCTCACTTCGGTCCAAATCCCCCAGAAGGTCAGCCTTATATGCTTGGAGCACTGCCATGGTGTGCAGGCAGGCAGGCTCCGGCTTGACCTGCTGCCGTATATGCTTTGCCCACTAGATTAGATGTAGTCTTTAATGGTTTAGTGGGCAAAACCAAGGCCTTCAGGGACGATGCTGAACCGGGAGACAGATAGCTCGCAAGCGTCTGTTCTGCCCGGGGCATCGCCCCATAGCCATACTCTCTCAACCCCCTAATATATGATATATACATACATATAATACATAAACTTGAGGGCTGAAAAGACGGGACGAGTATGGCTTATTCCATGATCTAGACAGCTCACTGCGCAGATCGGGAAAAAATGGAAGGCCCCGTGATGGAGGTGAAACATTAGAGGGAAAGAAGTGCTCGTCTAGTTTACTTTTGGGTACTTTTGGCCATGTAATTTATCTACAGCCCTAGTAATTACCTCCACCAGCTTCTCGTACGCTGGGGAAAGAGATGGCGAATCCTCTTCCCCCCTGATTGTGTCATTTTCAATGCTCAATACATCTACCTCCTCGGAGCAAGAGCACTGGAGCATTGGGCAGAGTTTGTACAATTGTTTTGCCATAGTGTTTTTAGACATATAAGTGACAGACAACAGTAAATATAACAGACAGTTTGACACAGATCGCTTGCTGAGGCAACAGAAGCTAATGCCGGTTGCACCGTATGCGCTTTTATCTCTTCCTGGTCATGACGTCACCCACCCGTGACGTTCATTCTTTCTATTGGACTAGTTGACATAGATGCTTCAGACGCATTCACACTGGGGGCGTTCCCAAAGCGTCATTGACGCATCGCGAGTTCTCTCGAAAGGGAACTGTAATGTGCATACAAGTCAAGTCACCTTTATTTCTGTAGCTCTTTACACAATACAGGTTGTTTCAAAGCAGCTTCACTATAGTAACAAATTCAAATTCTGTTATAAACCAGCTCAAACAAGCCAATGGTGTCATCATTCAGTTCAAGTTCATAAGTCAGCTCAAGTTCAGTGTTGATTCAGTTCAGTTCAATAACTGTAAAGATAATCAATTGTGAATACATACTGTATATACAGTGTATTTGTGCTGTAGCGTCTGGACCAATCAGACACACACTAATTATTCCTTATATTTAATGAATAATCCAGCAAACTCACCCTCCCAACAAAGGTCTATGAAACTTCCCCTGAAACTAACATCACAATGAAGCTAACACCACTCAGTGTCCTGTTACAAGTCACATTAAGACTGATTAGACTTTACGACCCCAAAAGGAAATTCCTGAGAGATGTGACACTCACTTAATTCTTACTGAGAAGGAGAAATAAACCCTGTGAATCATATATATATATATATATATAAACACGAGAAATGTATAAACATATATCTAATTTTCCCATCTCATGATTTTCCTTTTATGGGGTTTGGCCTATGTTTTCTTGTAAACTCTAATGGGTTAATGTTTCAGACTTTGCATACTGTGGTTAACCAAAATCATATGTGTGGCATGTTTGGTCTCTATAAACTCCAATCTTTGTTCCCCATTTGTTAATTTGCATTACATTTTGCAAACTTTGTGACGCATGGGTATTATAAGAGTCTTGAAGATTCTTTTTCTTAAACACCCAATGAAATTACAGATTCAAATGTCCTGCTAGAACACAAAGGGTCGTAATATCTCCCTCCAACGGGACAACTTTTTATTGGCTCACACACCTCCAGAGGGTGTGATATCTTCACGCTTTAAAAATCACTGATCACAAGATCACCTCTCTTAGTCCCTTTTCTGAAATTCTGATGTGAAGATGATGCTGCAATAGAAGTGTTCTAAGGACCCCCAAGCTTGTACCAGGCTGCGGCCTTGTCTTTCCATTCACCAAAGATCCTCTGATTCCAATTGGTTCTCTCTCATCAAGACCACGTCAGCAAAGATCAACAGGAGCCTCAACAAATTACATCAGGACAGTTTAATTCAAATGGGCGAGACATGCAAGTATCAAACTTAGTCTCATTATTAGATACATTAAGTATCCTTAACCCTTTTAAAGAAGGGCATGTTAGAACTAAACTGATGGTTTGCTCAAGGCTGTTGATCTGCTGAATTTCAAACAATGCTATAACTTCTTGCTTTCCTGTATTCTGCTACAGCTCTCTTTCCCTTAGTAAACTGTATGCATGTATGTATGTGTATGTTAGAGTAGTTTAAGTGTTTAGTCTAGTTAATAAAATCTTGTTCAGGTCACACGTAAAGTTGTCCGTGTCTCAAGCTCATATCTGGAGTAATCATATCGATTTTGTCTACTTGCTCTTAGTAGTACTTAATAAGAAAGATATTTCCCATGCCCTGGAAATGTACATTTCTATTAATTAATTAACAACCAATATTGAGGGTTCACAGGATGAACTGAGTAATTGGTTGTAATGTTAATGTAGCTATGTCATATGGAGAGACTATGGTCTATTTTATTTTATGTGTGTTTTTGTGTGTATTTGGCACCGTTTGTTTTCCTTTATTTCTTCCTATTTGGTGTTCTTTTGTGATTTGGTTTTATCATGCACATTTTATTTTTGTGACACTTGACCATGAATTAGAGTGTGGGGTAACGCCCCCGTATTTTTCGGGAAGCCCGGATCACAGCTGATTAGCAGATGGACAGCTGTTGGTAATTGCCATGTCAAATCACAGACGGTTTAAAACAAGCGAAGGAACTGAAAACAGTGTGTTTGTGACCCGTGAATCTTGTTGTACAGCTCTGTTCTCCACATTTTATTACTGGACGGTAGTCGCGATTGTTTTTTTTATTTCATTGCCCCGACCATTGCATGGATCATTGTCTGTTCGCGTTGAAGCTGAAGTTTTGTTGAAGTGACGGTCCTGCTGTTAATCTCTGAGGCTGCTGGTATCTTCGTCTTTTCTCTGCTGTGCTGGGATTGCTGCTGTTCTCAACTGCGCTGGATTGTTGCTGCCCTCTGCTGCGCTACAGATCGCTGCTGTTCTCCGCTGTGCTGCCCGGAGCCCTGCTTCATCTGTCCTGGGCTGTGGTGTTGTGGAGCATTGTCCAACAAGACAGGGAGCTAGATTCGTCTACTCCCAGTTTATTGGCGAGTGACGCCCTGTTAAGTTTTGTGCCTTTCTTCGTCCGAAGTTAAGATCTACGTTCTCACCTAAATTGGAGAGTTCCAAGACAGACTGGAACTCTCCAATTTAGGTGAGAACCAGGCTGAACTTTCCAATTCATACCATTATCTATATCGTCTATGCATATTCACGAATTGCAGTGATCTAATTGAGTGTTGCACGATAATAGCTTTCCTAGTGTGGTGTTGTGTTTATGCTGTGTTTATCTACTGTGAAGATACTGGTGGCTCTTTCTCTGTTTGTGTGAGTGTTGTGTTGATGCGCACGACTGATTGACAGGTGGCAATGTAGACGCCGCTGTTCGGTGCGAGACGGACTTGTGTTGAAGGAACCGCTTACGGACTGTGGGTGCCTAACTACGGACTTCCAGTGGATTTGTGAATGTGTTTTTCATATGTCCAGCTTTTAAGTTTGAGTGAGAGAGTGAGTGCACGGCGCACCCTTTCCTTTTATGATCGTAATCAGAGATTGTAATAAATACATTTTTATATTGAAACTGTTGTTTGGGTAATTCTGTTGTGTTGCTCCCACCAAACTAAAAGAACTTGCAAGCAAAAGATAAAGTTATTTTATTTAATAGTCCCATCTCTTCAATTGGGTAGCGTAGTCGGGCTACATTATTTGTATCACAGCTACATCAAGTTAATCCGATTAACTGACCCAAATATTCATAATCAATTATAACAAGTTATGATTGGTTATTAATATTTCATAGAGCTAATTTGCTACAGTGCACATAGATGTACATGTGACAAACTCCTGTACACTCCACTGCATACTGAATATGCAAAAGATACAGTATAGTAGTGTTTTACATTTTTCATATCCGTGTGGCTAATCATTTGTTTGTGTGTAGAGTTACTGCAAAAAGAGCCTTTTTAGAAAAGTTAAAATAGTTTTAAGTGCAGTGCTTGCTTTTGCAAGAGATGTGTGAAGTTTTGCATCTTGTGAGTGTGTTTTGTGTGTAGAGTTTTGAGAAATTAAAGCTTTAGCTTAACCTTCACATCTATCCAATCACGCCCTTATACTCGCTGTATAAAAGATTGGTACTTACACACATTTGAGTTTGCAGATGCTGACACGACAACAACCTCCACCCTCCCCCACCACCAGGATGGTCCTGTCCATACCTCACAGGGGGGTCGGCTGCGCCCCTGCATTCGTCTTCAGGCAGGAAATGCAGATCCTCTACCCTCGGATTATGAACTACGGACGGGGCCTACGCCAAATAACTTTATAAATAATTGCTTGCTGGGCTGTCAATGTATTTATTGACAGCCCAGCAAGCAATGTTACATTATATCTCCTGAGTCTTTCTGGTAGAAATGGAGCCATAGTTTCAAAAACTGTAAGACTTTTTGAACAAATGTAAGATGATAGGACTGTGTGAGGGATGTCAGGAAAAGGAATCAGCAGAGCATATAATCATGAGTTCTAGGAGATAAAGCACAGAGTGAGGTGATGAGGAATAAGCTGAGGGAGATAGGTGTGCAGGAGTTCACATTAAAAAGGTTACTGAGCATGATAGATAGGGCACAGATCAGAGTATGGATGACTTTCTTCAGAGAATCAGAGGTTTTCAATAGGATCTGAAGAGTAATTAGTTGTATGTAAGGGAGGTATTATAATATTAGTCGTATATAGCAGAACAGAGTTATTTTGGAGAACATTTTGTGTGCACGTGTGTGTGTGTATATATGTGTGTGTTTGTTGGGAAAGAGAGGGTAACCAATACAGATTGTAAACCTATTATCTGACGCACACTCTGGAGCAGGTAATGCACCAATAAGCTGGACACTCGCCGTAAAACAAGTAAGAAGAAGAGTCAGCAGAATGTGGGCTGCTCTCTGTGTGACTCATCCACAAATATTATTTTTCTTTGCAATAACGTAATGTCTGTGAGTATACAATATTAAATCTATTGTGTAATACATGTGAGATCATTATCTTGATAGAATCATATTATGATATATATATTTTTTTTAGTTTAATTAACCTTATTTTAGTCATTAATTTTTCAATTTCATCCCAGATAAGTCTAACAAGTCCTGTACAGTTTCATAAAATAATTTTATAATTATAAAATTTAATAATTTATTGATAAAAAATAATAATCCTTCTGCCAAACAATGTAGTTCTGCAGAAATGTTTAGCAGAATAGTTGCCAAGCAACACACACATTAATACTGCTGTAGTTAGGACACAGAAGTGTGTTTTTATAGAGTTTCTTACAACAGCTTTGAACACAGCTCAGCCATTTATAACCAAAAACCAAAACTAACCATTTTATAAAACCGTCTACAACTGTGGAAAATTATAGACTGTTGCCACTCTCTAAAAGCAGACATTCTGCAAAGATCACTCTAAGAAAACAATAAACAATCTTGAAAGAGGTGAGAAAGCTCCCAAGGATAACAGCAAAAGACTCAATTCAATTCTCATTTACTAGTATAACGCTTTTCAAAATACAAATCATTTCAAAGCAGCTTTACAGAAAATGCATGTAAACCCCATGAAGCTCTAGAAACTATGAAAAGTTTTTTTTTTACCACTATCAGAAAAAACACTAAACAAGAATGATCTTCATTAAAGGACAATAAGTAAGAAACCACTGCTGCCAAAAATAATATGCCTCATGTTTTACCCAAATCAGCGTTCACCAAAGCCTCTGGAGAAATGTGTTGTGGACAGTTAAGACAAAAGTTGCACAGTGCTTTGTTTAAAGGAAAATACCACTACACACCAATACCAAAACCTTGTCCCATCTGTAAAGCATGGTGGATGGAGCATCATGGTTTAGCTCTACTTTACTGCCTTAGGGCCTGAACACTTTGTAATCAGTGAAAAAACAATTAAAGACCCCCTGTGGTGAAAATCAAGTTTTTAATGTTGTTTATGTCTATGTGGTGTTTATATTATGCTTTAAGACAAACCATGTGCAAATTAATCAATCAACACCATTGCTGAGTATTTTTTCCTTAAAACTAAAGTTTCCTTTCAGTCAGTCACGTTCAACGTAACGTCAACGTCACCGACATATTGGGATCTCGGCCAATCACCTTCAAGTGTAAACTAAACGAGCCAATGAAGATTGGCGTGCAAGACTTGCCTTTCACTTCGGAGCCTAGCAGTGCTTTCATTTTCTATTCCAGTCTCCTGAGAGTGTGCTACTAAAGACGAGCGTTCTTCAGGTAGAAGCCCTTTGTCCTGGTTTTGTCGAGACAGTGAGTGCCGGGATCTCTACTGCCTGAGTCTGTCACAACAGCTGTTTTCACAGCTTAAGTTGCTGTTTATACAGCCTGTTGCATGGCGGTTTAGTGAGAGTGAGCTCACACTACTTGCACTTTTCCCTGCAGTTGTGCAGCGGTTATCCCCAGATACCCCTTTTCCACCAAAAAAGAACTGGTTCGGAACTGGTGCTGGTTCAAAGTTGGTTCGGAGTTGGTTTTAACTTGCGAACCTTCTCAGAACCTGTTTGTTTTTCCACTGACTAGAGCGCCCAGCAGCGAACGACGTCGTTACGTCACTGTGTACGTCGCCATACATTTTAGCTAGAAATGATACAACATTACTTTGGGATTATCTCTAACTCGTGAACCAAGAAGGCTTTAAAAACAATTGAAATATGTAAGTCTTTTAATCTTTTCCTTTGATACGTAATCTTTTCTGATTAGTTATGCACCCGTCTTGTGTCTTTTTTTTCTTTCCATTTATTTGTTCTATATTGACTGTTATATCTATATGACTGTTTCTTCTTTACTTACATAATGTTTTCAATAAAAAAATAATAAAAAAAAAACTAGAAACGCTTGCGCCAACTTCAAGCATAACAATTACAATGGCGGACTACATCGTGTTTCTGCAAATGTTTCTCCTGGCTTTGCGATCCTATATAATGGTCAGAAAAGATGTTTAGAACACATCTAAACCCGCCCCCAGCCCCCGACGTAAGCATGACGTGGTAAAAGAACGGTTCTAGTCCAGCAAAGAGTTGGTGCCGCTTTGGAACCAGTTTTCCTGGCCGAGAACCGGTTCTTTGGCTGTCGAAACACAAAGAACTGGTTCGCGCGCAGGCACCGGCTCCGAACCGGCTCTCAAAATGCTTTGGTGGAAAAGGGGTAAGTGTGCTTCAGCACTAAAAAGAGTGATTTTCTTGAAAGAGCTTACACGGGTGTGATGTTGCGTCTTTTTTTTAAAAACACCACCCATGTGTTTCTGAGTGCAGTCATTTCTTGGCGCCGGCTGACGGTCACAAGCACTGTCTCACGTGTTTGGGCATTCAGCACACTGAGGCTGCCTTTGTGGATGACCCATGTTCTCACTGAGGGAACATGCCCTTTTCTATGTTGCGGTCGAGACTCCAATACCTCAAGAGAGGTGAAGTCCTCTGACCTATACCCCGATCTAGTTCCTCTTCTGGCCAGAAGAGGGCTACTTTGACGAAGGATCACAGTGAGGGCTTCCCCGCCGAGTCAATCTCCGTGGGCCCCTCACTCCTCTAACACACCGCAACCAGTGGAGCTTCCGAGTGAGCGTGCTGGTCCTTCTCATGGGGGGCCGGTCGTTTCATTCTTGGCTCCCCTGACGACCAGATGTCGATTGCTGCATTGGAGGGTGAGCTGATGTCCTCTGGGTCAAGTCAAGTCACCTTAATTTATAAAGTGCTTTTAACAGAATGGATTGTTTCAAAGCAGCTTTACAGTGATAATAGAAATTACCGTAACAGATTGTTTAGGCTTTACCACAGCTCTAGGACAAAGTTATTGTCCAGCTAAAGATAGTCTTGATTGATTCACTTCCGTTGCGAAGATCATTAGTTATTAACTTAGGGGCCGCTAACACGACACTGTTCTAAGAGAAAAACCCCTAATGCGCTCCGGCCGCCCATCCGCACAAAACAGTGCCTGGTGTCTCGAGAACGCACTCCCTGAAATAGGTTCAAAGGTGAAAACGATTATCCGTTTTCTCTGCGCAAACCTCAAAAACGTAAACCCGCGAAAACGCAGACGGCGCACACATTCGTATCATGTGTTCAATCGATAGGTTCGAAGGTGAAAACGATTATCCGTTTTCTCTGCGCAAACCTCAAAAACGTAAACCCACGAAAACGCAGACGGCGCACACATTCGTATCATGTGTTCAATCGATAGGTATGTGCATTTGAAAATGTGTGTGCGCAGGCGTGTAGTCCTTCTTCACAAATCAACCCTCAACAAACTACTTGTCTGGGCTTAAAAATGTATAATACATACATTTGTCACGTCCGCATAGCCACACAAACCGGAATTATCCAGACAACGGCCTTCACAGGGGAAAGACTAGTTGACAATGGGGATGAAGACTCGGCTGCGTTGCCCCCTTCGGGGGAAAGTACCGATGTCCACACTTGTGGTCCAGGAGCGTCAAACTCAGGGCCAAACGACTCTGAGACGGGTGACCCAAAGACGGAGGAGAGAGCTTTTCGGGAGATGGTGCCCACACCACTCCCTTCCCCGGACGAGGGCCGGGCGGAGAATCTTGTGTTCAGTTCACTTTTTTTCCACCGCTGGTGCCACAGTTAGCAGTACCCAAAACTTCAATAAAAGAGCAATTTCCTCTGTCTTTGGGTCCCAAGAGAGCGTGGTTGATGGTGTGACGCAATGCCTTGCCACCCTCGACCCCCTTTTTTATCGCCAGCGGGCAGCAGAGTGGGCTCCGAGGCCGCTGTGAAGCTGTCTCCCACACACTCCACCTAACACAACACCTAACACGTTTGCTAGATTCTATAACCTTCGCGTAGAGCCGGAATAATCCTGTGTACTTGCCATAGCCTGTAAACACTCGAGACCCCGCTCAGTGTTGGCTTGCTACGCCACTCCCCTCCTATGGAGCGGATACATGCACTTATTTACTCCAGTAGAGTTCCCCAGTTTGGCAAACCCTGTTGAGTTCCTCCACCACCCTCGGCAGTCAGACATGGCGGAGCCTAACAGGCTTAACACTCGTATGCTCTGGTGGAAACTGTGCTAGGCTGGGTGCCATATGTTGTGATCCCTACGGCGATCCCATATGTGTATTATTCCACGGTACGGCTCCCTATGGTGAGCCCATGTCTTTCCCTTGGCAGAGTCTGCTCTGCTGTCCCTGCTGGAGTTGATTCTTATTGGTCTATTTGGCCAGTCCATAAGTGTTATTCCACATTATACCTCCCTACGGGCATCTTCTGCAGCGTTCCCTTTCCCCTGAAAAGGACACGCTTTCCCAGTGTTATCCAATAGTCTCACTGAGTGGGTCATGTGGAACAGCAGTGATAGACACTCTCTGCGTAAGCCCTGTCCCATCCTCCGCCCCAAGTGTTGCGGGGGGATTAGGAGGCTTACGTAGGGCACTGGAAGCGTGTCATTTTGTTAGGGATCCTAATACGTTGGTGATGTTGGTGTTACGTAAACGTGACCAACTGAAAGGTAACGTCTTGGTTACGCATGTAACCCTCGTTCCCTGAGTGTTACTGTTACTGAACAGTATTACAATTGCTCCCATGCAGTCTCTCCTATTATAAATTAAGTTAAGACTACAACATTCAAAGGTTTGGAACTACGTTATTTTTTAAAAGAAAACTGAAGTAGCATTTAATTTGTCAGAAAAATGTTCAAAATGCTGCCAGTATTTCAGTCTCCAAAAAAATCGTGTTACATAATCCTTAAGAAAACATTGTAACATTATGATATTTTTCACACTGTTAAATTTTCTTGCACACAAAGTCAAATTTTGGTTTTAAAAAGGACCAAACACATCTATATATAAACTCAGATTTGGTCTATTGTTGTTTTGCGAGATGAAGGCTATTTCATTTACTGCTGTCTCGAAACAAATCAGGATCTAACTAAGATAAAGAAATAAAGTGAATGGCACAGATCACAACAACATCTAGATAACACAACAGAGTATCTAGTTTGAGAAACTGATGTATTTTCCTCTGTCAAAAAAAAAATAAAAAAAATTTACATTCTACTCTTCAATAAATATTGAGGTATTGTGGGAACTTCAACAAATATGAAATTTAAATTAAGCAGTGCTAAAAAGACAATAGTGTCATTACTCAACTAAATTTACAGTGTTGGTTCAGTTCAGTTTAATGACTGTGTAAAGTTAAATTTTGAAACATGTTCAATTAGGCTATAAGCAGCTCTACAGACAATAGCCTATTCTTTTTTAAGCTTCAGTCAATTCAATGTGTGTTATATTCCTCTCAATGTATTTGAAGTCTTCAATGATTCTGGCAGCTTCTTGCAAAATCATACTTTTCACAGGCCTTGCTAAGCTCTTAGCAACAAGTTCAGAGATTCTGTCAGCAGAGTGACAGAGACCATAGCAAACGTACCATGCTGCCTGTCTCTTTAGATAATTCACACAAACCCCAGTCATCAGGGGGTTAAGTGAAAGGAATAGTTCACCCAAAAATTAAAATCATTTACTCACCCTCATGTTGTTCCAAACCCATAAGACTTCCGTTCATCTTCGGAACACAAATGAAGATTTTTTTTATGAATGTTCCTCCTTTGTCAGCTACACAACTACGATTTTAAAAAAGTTAGTAAAGAGATTTCATAAAACGAATGCATATGAATTGAGTGGTTTAGTCCAAATTTTCTGAAGAGACATGATCACTTTATATGATGAAAAGATTGAATTTAGGCTTTTATTCACATTTAAACATTGATCAGAGAAAATAAACAGAAGCTCAACCGAACCTGCTTGACGCGCGTGAACAAACCTCTTGTGGAAGCTCAAAGGGGCTACGTAACACATGAGAATGAACCTTATTGGCACGTCAAGCGAACATGCTTGAGCTTCTGTTTACCATAACTGATGTGTGGGTTGATTAATATTTCTATGTGAATAAAAGCCTAAATTAAGTCTATTCAGCGTATAAAGCAATTGTGTCTCTTCAGAAAATTTGGAATAAACCACTCAATTCATAGGCATTCCTTTTTCAACCTTTTTATGAACTGTTTGAAGCGTCAAAGTGGAAGGACAGAAATCACTCAGAGATGTGATTAAAAATATCTTTATTTGTTTTACGAAGATAAACTAAAGTCTTATGGCATTGAAACGACAATGTAACCCTATACTTGTAAGTAAATGATGACGGAGTTTTCATTTTTGGAGGAACTAACCCTTTAAGCCCTGAATATTGCTATTCCATTAAAGATATCCACATTGTCTTCTGATCTATTAAAGCTCCAATCGTAGTTGATAAGCAGTATTTTGATGTATGTTGATTACAGATAGTTTGATGGTAAAGGCTGATGTTCAGTGGTGAAATGAATATGCTTTTAAAAACAAACAAAAAAACATTATAAAGAATGACATTTAGTTCTCTGGTAGTGATGGGGGAGGGGATAAAAAATTTCACACTTAAATGTCAGAATTTTGTTAAAAATTCAGTAATGTTATTACCTGGTGTTGTAGTTTTTGAGTGGTATAGCTAGGTCAAAACTTCTATACAATTTGTAATTTTATTTGCATGCATTATATTCATATTTTCTTTGCTTAATTTTCCAAATATCAACTAAACACATCAGGGGATGTGTGTGCTAGAGAGCTCAGACTCTGGATAAATGTGGCTCAAGGGTATCCCTGTGCACCTCTGCAAATTAATCATTCTGACACATTCACGACCCTTCTAATAAGACAGGGGCCACAGAGCTCCCCACCCCACCATCCCAGCCTATGCCGCCTCGCTCCTTCTTTGTTTGGCCCCCTTATCCCAGGAGATCGGAGAGCATAAGTGGGGGAGGACACGGGACAGAGGAATGGTGTGTGTTGGGAAAATGGGGGGTACAGACAGCAAGTGACACCCTCATTCAGAATACTCCTGGGGGACAGAGCCAGGCACAAGACTCCTATCACAGTTTTAGCAGTGCAGCCCCCCACGCTCAACAAAAGCATGTCCTACATGCTCCCCATAATAATAGGGTATTTAGCTAGTGTACTAAAAGTGTAAAAGTGCCCATTGCATACATTAAACAAGAGCAAAAATAATACATATACAAAAGTGCCAATATGAGATTGCTTATGAGCATGCTCATGCAGACTCACCATGTATTTAGGGACACATTGGAACCACCAGGATCAAGAAATAGTGATTAAGGTAATTAAGAGCACAACCTTACAGTTGATTGTACATTAAACTAGAAACTAAAACCATATTTAAAAACTATACACACAAAAAAGTGTCTTCATACAGGACTATTTTTTAAATTAAATATTAAGTCCACAACAGCAGTATAAACAGACAATATCTTGACAGATGGCTGATCCATAGGCTCCAAACTTCTATGCAAATCTTGCAGATTTGTCACAATGAGAATGATAAGAGAACTGACTATAGTTTCCCTAAACTATAAACCTAATTAAAATGTTGTGCAATAATGTGTGTTTAAAAGGTTTACCATTAAATACAACAGTATGTAAAGTGAAACTGGGAAGTGAAACTTTAGCTGGACAATAACTTTATCCTAGAGCTGTAGTAAAGCCTAAACAATCTGTTACGGTAATTTCTATTATCACTGTAAAGCTGCTTTGAAACAATCCATACTGTTAAAAGCACTTTATAAATGAAGATGACTTGATTGACTTGACTAAGAGTAGTCCGTTTTATTTTCTACAGTACTTTTCCCTGTCTATTACCTAAAAGCAGAAAAAGGAAAACTCGGTTTATATCTGTGCACAGCTAGATGTAGTTTTAGTTTCACATGCTAACTCGGATTTATTTGACTGATTTATTAAACATATTGTATGGCAATACGGTGCCATACAATAACCCAGATGTATTTAGAGTTGACAAAAAAAATGTAAATGTCCCCACAAACATTTTATTTTTCATGAATAAAAACACTTACAATCTATTAAATGCTGACAATTTTGTGTACTCAAAAATGTAGATATAATGTAGTTTGTTCGACATTACATTCACTTTTTTTAGTCAGGACATTAATAAATGTTTTATGCATAACTCTAAATACTCTTAAAAATATATATTACCGGATGAGTCCAAAGATGTCTAAAGACTGCTGATAAGACTAAAGCTTGATATATGCATGTGTGCCTCCATTTCAGTTTCCATTTCAAAAAATAACATCTGAGCCATAACCTTTTTTTTTTTTGGTTCCCCTTTGGCTCACAGATCATTGTTGTGGCCTAATTTTAAATGGCAATCTGTCCAAATAAATAATTCATGAAATGAATTAATTTATATTCATGTTTGCTGACATTATTTTTCTTTTTGGCACCGAAAATGAGATGACTGACAATGAAAAAGGGGGTTATCTTCTGACCTCTGTGCTCCTTGTTTTCTCTCTGTATATCCCATATGTGATGGTGCATATTTTCCTGATATTACTCAACAGAGATGCTCAGCATTGTTGAATTACCCCAGCCCAAAAGTGTTTTTTATTAATAAATAAATAAATAATAGCTGCAATTCACATTTCTCTGGCGGCTGTTTATCATGTTTACTTGTTTTTCACACTTAAAATGGTTTTCCACAGCTCACTGTAAATCCTTGTTTTGTCCAGAGTTTGCTTAATACATCTGGCATAACACTCTTATTTGCCAGCCTGGTCTCAATGTTAATAAGTAGGTATCAATATGTAACATTTTCAGGTGCAAAACATACATTTTTGTAGATGCTGAAATGTACAATATGGACATATTGACAACATTTAAAGAAAGGTAAAATATTTACAAATATTTTATATCATAAAGATAGTTGTATAATTTACCTTTTACCATTTTATAGATAAATTGTAGATCCCTTAACCCTACCCCAGAAAACCAAACCAAAGAAAAACAACCATTTTATATAAAAAAGAATATATAAAGTGGACCGAAATGTGCAGGAAAATTACACTTAACAATATAGCATTAAAAATACATTTTGAGCCGTTAATCCCACTCCTACCTCTAAACCATTTCTTAAAAATATTTATTTTTTAAAATATTTAAAAAATATTCTATCTGACATTTGTGTCAAAATTGAGTTAATCACATAATCTTATTCTTTGACAACTTATTTACATTATGTGATTTTTTTGTTGTGTACATTTTGTGACTTTTTTTTATAAAGCTAAAAGCTAAATCCACAAAGGAGAATGCCAAAACTTTGAAGCTAGTGTATCTCAAAAGTGCTTAGAATGCAGATAGAACAGATAATTCCAAGGTTAAAAAAACTGTTAAAAAACATGGCAGATGTGCAAGTCCGACAGTTAAAGGAGCTGTATGTAAGAAATTTATTTAAATTAATCATAAAATGGCCCTGATATGTCACTAGACATTAAGAAATCATGTTCATTTCAAATACTTATATCACTGACAACAGTAGTCCGGCCAGGATATTGTCATTTAAAAAGTGAAGTTGCAGCCCTCAACTGATGTTGATGTTGTCATGTTGTGTTTTGGTCTGATGCGTCACCCTCCACCTATCTACCAATCACGAAGTCAGTAGTGTTGCGGCATCTGGGTTGCCAGCTCTGCTCTAGTTACCACAGCTGCAGCTACAAACGTGTCGGAATCGGATAAAAAAAAGTCTAACGTTGCGAATCAGATAAACTGATAAACTCATAAACTCGTTATGAATCCGAAATACTTCGTGACAAAGTCCGAAATAAAACAAGGATCTGTATAGGAGATGCCTTTGAAAGATGGAGACGGCTGAAAACGGAGAAGAATTTCTGGACAGGTAAGATTCATCTATGTTTGGCTAACTTGTACTTGATGTAAATGGACATTTCAAATATTCATGACAGTCGAACAAAGTTATGCATGTTCGTGCAAAGTAACGTTACGTTAGCTCTTATGGAGGAGGTGGGTCATCGAATTGGAAGCACTTTAGGCGCAATTCCACGGTAAAATAACTTTTTCTAACGTCCATAACACCAATGAAAAGCACACTGTAGCCTATTATGTGAATAATGTGTCCCACTTGGAACGTTTTGTAGCCTACTTGTTTAACATGCAAGTTCTACAGCCTAAAATAATAGAATGACATGTAATCTTTCACATCACATATTTTAGCGTTATGGACGTGTACTGCAGAGTAAGTTAAAAATACAGCTGGTCGCTTTCACTTATAGGCTAGTGTCAGCTAAATGAATAGCTGTGTCTTTGGTATCAATTACACACAGTGACCGAGGCTTGTGCTTGTACTTACGTTAATGACAGATACCTACCGTTAGTATACTAACAGCTACTGTTCTAACAATGTACTGTCACATACGAGCGTACATCTTTACTATTATATTTGGCTAATCGCCATTAGTAAATTTTTGCTATATATAATTACTTTGCAAAACATCTCTCATTTGAAGCATAAACATAATTAACAGAAAAAAAACTTAGCCTACTGTGTAGGACTCGTCACTTGCCATTGGAAGCTTCTGTAGCAGCCTATGTTCCTGCTGTATCCTGCAGCCTATCTGGCAACCTCGAGTCAGGGAGGAGGGGAAGGGGATACACCGCTCTACAGTAATTTGAAGGTGATTGCAGTACCAGTTTTGGCCACAATCCTAAATACTGCTCCTTTAAGTAGAGAGGTTTATGGTGCGTTCATATGTTAAGTCATGTCGAAAAGATCATATTTACGAGTTGAACGCACATGAACGCCACCACAAAGTACTAAATATGAGTGGGAAGCTCTGGATTTTCTTTAAGCCCTGATCTTTCCAATTTGGGGGTGTGTCAATGAGAAACGTGGCGGAATACCACAGTATTAGGTAATTGGCAGTGACATTGTCAAGCTTTTTTATTTACAACAAAATAAACTAATTCCTGCACAAAATATAGTTGCATTGTCATAAAACAATATAATATGTTACAATAAGTTTACGGTGGCTTCATAAATTAATTAAAAACATCAAAAAGCAAAACACACCTGATACACATTCTTTGTTCTCAATTGTCTAGAAGTAGAGTTTAAAAACCGTGCTGTATTTTTGTGTAGTTAAATAAGGTACACCGCCATCTTGCTCCGACAAAAGTGACTTGACGTACCTGACGTCGTAAACAAGACTTCCCAGGAGGACTTGAATGCACCATTAGATAATGGGGTTTGAGTGATTAATTATCAGTATCTAACCTGGTGAAAAGACATTTATTCAATTTTATCCACATTATATTTTATCTGAAACAGCACTGTGAACTTGTAATGATACGTTTGGCCATTAGATTGTAAATGCATTATTATGCAAATTGCAAACACATGAGGAGAGTTCTCTGCATGTAAGACCCACAACTGGCAGATCAATATGCTACTACATTTCTCTCCGATATGGTAGGAAATTAAATTAAATTGAATGTAGAGGATTTTATCTGCCAATTTGTCAATATTGTATGTTACAGTGTGTGTGAAAACGTAAGTAAATATACGTGTGGTAGAACCACACTTTATGTAAAAATACTCATGAGATCATGCATTTACATATGTCTATGCATGTCAATATCATTGACTGGATGTACAAAGCACACGGCCATTTTAAAGGCATTAGCCTTGTCTTCTCTCTTCTTCAGTTCAATTTGTAGAATATTTTTCACTCAAATGTAGAAATGAAATAAAGCATGTATTTAAAGGAACACTCCACTGTTTTTTGAAATAGGGCTTATTCACAGTCTCCCCTACATTAAGATACCTGGGCAAAAGCATTTTTGTCTCAGTGCATGCATTGTCTTAGTTTGGGAGTGCCGACGCTAGCTTAGCTTAGCATAATGAATGGAATCCTATGTTGTCAGGTAGCATGTCTTGAGTAAAAGTGATAAAAAACAAAACAAAAAAAAAACCTAATTACTTCTTGTGGCTTGCGTATTCACAACAAGTACAAATAGCAGTTCAGATTAAGACTAGGCGATTTCCTAGGCAGATATTGACTTGGAACTATATTAGGGTGAATCACAGGCGAAGCACTGCTACTTGGGCGCAGTCATATCACGCAACAGCTGAAATCCCACAACTTCTGTCAACATACCGGCGTGAATATTAGCTGGCTATTTTTCCGACAGTAGACATAGTGAATGGCGATGGACATGGGGGATTTTGTGCAAGATGAAGAGGGTGACTTCTCAGACATACCTCTAAAAGACTCAGACTCAGAACCATACCTCTAAAAATATCAGAGGAGCTGCGTGCAATGGAAATAGACCGACAGAAGGAGGTTGCGATCGCTCAACAGCCTGAGGACGTGAGCCAATTTTTTCACAGGTAACGATAACAGCTAATTTTTTTTTTCAATCATGTTGTTCATGCTAAACAGGTTGAACTCAACATGAGGTTATAACAGATGAGGCAATTTGAACCATACTCTATATACAGCTTCTCACCATCTATCTTACGACTGAATAAAGACACAGATTCATGTAAGGAAGCATAATAAAAGACAACTTACATGTGCACTTTTTTCTGCCTGTTTCTTTGAAAATGGATGGGACGGCCGTATCCTTCAGACGTAGTCTTTCTGGTCCTATATAGCATTTTTTCAACATAATCTATGGGGGTAGAATTGTTGCATTATTCCAAATAAATAGATTATGATCCACAAATAAATGTAAAGAGATTGACAAAAATACATCAAATTCACAAATAAATAGATTAAGATCCACAAATAAATGTAAAGAGTTTCACAAAGAATTATAAAACTCACAAATAAATAGAATGAGATTTGCAAATAAAAAATATATTTACAAATGTTGTTTATACCACAAACACAACTCTGCCTGGCATTTATTTGTGAACCGTTTGTTGTGCATTTGTAAATCACTGCACGCATTTGTGAATCGGTTTCTGTGCATTTGTAGATCCCCTCACACATTTGTGGATTTTGAAACACTTCTAGCGTCGACATGCAGACTAATCCACAAATAAGTGGACTCCACCCACCTTTTACCTAAGCCAATCAGATAACGGCCACATTGAGCTGACCAATCGTAGCACGTTCTCGCTACAACCAATCACGTTATGCTTTACAATCAGAGTGGTCTTGCCCTGAAATAACTTTGCTCGTTCATCTGCATTGACTCAAATAGGAAGTGTAAGGCTATAAGGCCCATAATATTGCTTCAGTAAAATATGTTTAAAATTTGGATTTCGTTAGAGTTAGACCATTAGACTGTGTATCAAGCCAAGACACATTTTTATGAGCCTTTGAAAATGGCAGAGAAACAGCGCTTACGTTATGGGAATAACGCGTTATGGACGCGTCACGTTATTCATGATAAAACAGAAAAGCATCAATGCGTTGCTGACTAATGAATAACTGGATTCATCCTTGTGATAAATACGCGAGTTTGTGTAATATTGGGGAAATTACTGTCACAACAGCTTTTCCCACTTCTTCATGGAAGTTTTAAATAGCAGGTCCGTGGATCTATTGATTAAATATATAACATGCATTTAAAAGTGAAATGCCCAGCAGACAAGCGACTTGAATTTATCCGTTAAAACGCTTGATCACACAAAGAATATTTCATATGAATCAGACTTAATAATATTGTGTTGTAAAAGTTACTTACAGCATCCAAAATAAATGCAAATATGTATTTTTCCGCATTGCATTATCCACTCAAAACCCCATTAGCCTACACGCTGTTACATCTTCAGTGATGGTCAGTGAAAGTCTAACGTTGCGAATCAGATAAACTGATAAACTCATAAACTCGTTATGAATCCGAAATACTTCGTGACAAAGTCCGAAATAAAACAAGGATCTGTATAGGAGATGCCTTTGAAAGATGGAGACGGCTGAAAATGGAGAAGAATTTTTATTTGTTGTGCATTTGTAAATCACTGCACGCATTTGTGAATCGGTTCCTGTGCATTTGTAGATCCCCTCACACATTTGTGGATTTTGAAACACTTCTAGCGTCGACATGCAGACTAATCCACAAATAAGTGGACTCCACCCACCTTTTACCTAAGCCAATCAGATAACGGCCACATTGAGCTGACCAATCGTAGCACGTTCTCGCTACAACCAATCACGTTATGCTTTACAATCAGAGTGGTCTTGCCCTGAAATAACTTTGCTCGTTCATCTGCATTGGCTATAATAGGAAGTGTAAGGCTATAAGGCCCATAATATTGCTTCAGTAAAATATGTTTAAAATTTGGATTTCGTTAGAGTTAGACCATTAGACTGTGTATCAAGCCAAGACACATTTTTATGAGCCTTTGAAAATGGCAGAGAAACAGCGCTTACGTTATGGGAACAACGCGTTATGGACGCGTCACGTTATTCATGATAAAACAGAAAAGCATCAATGCGTGCTGACTAATGAATAACTGGATTCATCCTTGTGATAAATACGCGAGTTTGTGTAATATTGGGGAAATTACTGTCACAACAGCTTTTCCCACTTCTTCATGGAAGTTTTAAATAGCAGGTCCGTGGATCTAATGATTAAATATATAACATGCATTTAAAAGTGAAATGCCCAGCAGACAAGCAACTTGAATTTATCCGTTAAAACGCTTGATCACACAAAGAATATTTCATATGAATCAGACTTAATAATATTGTGTTGTAAAAGTTACTTACAGCATCCAAAATAAATGCAAATATGTATTTTTCAGCATTGCATTATTGTCATGATTCTGCCATCAGGTCTGTGAGTTCTAGTATTTTGGCAGGATCATGACAGACCCATGTTCTGTGTGCAAGCACATGGCCTTGTGTTTGCACACAGAACATGGGTCTGTCATGATCCTGCCAAAATACTAGAACTCACAGACCTGATGGCAGAATCATGACAATTATCCACTCAAAACCCCATTAGCCTACACGCTGTTACATCTTCAGTGATGGTCATTTGGGCATTTCTACATAATATTTATGTCCTATAGCTAGCTATTTGTCACAACGATTGTGCTTTAAAAGACAAAATAATACGTTTTGTAATTTATTACATCGTGTCTACCCCGTGCGAGGCTTTCTACAATGGACAAAGGAGCAAATGTGCAGATGATGTATCCTCCGTAGTTGTGTGTAGTAGCCGCTACAGAAGAAGAAGAACGGGCATCCGTTTACTATCAGTGAATCATCGTGTCGCGCTGCGCGTCCAGTAGACACTATCACGAATTATGAATTTTCATGTAGCCAGCATTGTCAATAAAGAAGATTATACGTCATATATCTTCAGGTAAGAAAACAGACGTCATGGGCAAAATGTGTTAACATTGCAAACATGTTAGTTTTACATGATTTGAAACTGCTACGGCAGGGAAGATAATCGGCTATTTGCTTTTGACGCGCCGCTTGACTCCGGTAGAGAGGGTGTTATCAGGGGCGTCACTAGGATTTTCATTTTTAGGGGGGCTAAGCCCCATTTGAGGGTATGATTTTTTTTTTTAAATTATAAAAAAAGGTAACACTTTAGTTTAGGATCTAATGCTTTACGTAGGGTTTTATAATCACTGTGGTCCCAAATGTGAGGTAGGGCAGTTAGGGTTTCTCCGAGAAAATTTTGATTTCTCTGATCTACATATTTTAAGATGTTTTGAAGGCCAAAAAAATTGGATAACAGCTGATTATTTTTCTCTCCTCATCACCATCACACTCTTTTTCTCTTTGTTTTTATCTTGCCCTGTCTCTTCCCCTCCTAAAGCTGAGCTTTGACTGATATAGGCTTTTCATTTTTGTCTGTCAGTAAAGAAAGTAAACATAGGGTCAACAGATAGGTTGATTTTGCCTATGAATCTTTTTCTCAGACGCGTTTATTTACTGAAAGCTACTAAAGCTAGGTAATTAAGTTTATTAAATGCATTCACAATATGTAGGCTACACATTCATTATTGATCTTACGCCTAATACAGGACCGTAGACAGGGCTTTATAATCAAAGAGGTCCTAAATTTGAGGTTGGTAGGGGGTTCAATTTTTTATTTCTCTGATTTGTGCATTTCAAGACGTTTTTAAGACCAAAAAAAAAAGGATAAGAAATAGCTTTAAAACCATGTGTCACATGCCTGTCCTGTCTTGTGTTGCACATGGGTGTTTGTTATGTTGTGCCATGTGCTGTTTTGATTGTTGATCCCTCCCCCTCGTTATCTGATTAGTGTTTGAGTTGTTCCACCTGTCCCCTCTTGATTTGTTCCCTTTTTAAGTCTCCTCTTGTTTGCAGTCTTTGTCGGTTCATTGTCAGATGTTTCCTGGTTTGGTCTGCGTGTTTTTAGTCAGTGTTTGTTTTGCGTATTCAGTTTTTGTTCTGCGTATTCAGTTTTTGTTCATGTTTCTTCGATTATGTTTTTTCCCCCTTGTGGGTTTTTGCTTTGTGTTTTGTTTTCTTTTGTTAAATAAATCCTTATGCTGCATTTGAGTTCTCTCTCCCCTTTTGTATCGTGACAGAATGAACCGACCACTTTGGAGGACTCAGCAGTATGGGTATCACACTGGGACAGAGATGGAGGTCGACGATTGCATGGATGACGATCTTTTGGACTGCCCGGACTATACCATCGCAACTTTTGGATCTACTCAATTTTCCAGGATCGGGCATGACGGAATGACTCCGGCCTCCAACGGACCCGGTAGAATGAACATTTTTCAGGCTCTCGCTTTTATGGCCAGTCAAAGGGAGGAGTCGGAGCGTTTGGCCAAGGTTTCGGGGAACCGTGGAGGTCGCAGGAGGGAAGGTGCCAGAGGTGAGCTCCAGAACCACTCTCCGCTTCGGTCACTCCTCGATCATCCACCGACGATCTCATCCAGCACCAAATCGGCACGTCGTCATCAGAGACGGCGGAGTAGGGGAAAGTTCTCCAACCTCCCTGAGTGCCCGGAAGCCGGTCCTCAGCAGCCCGCCATTCTCCTGGAGGCCAATCCAGAGACTGTCCACGTCCCGTCTGCCCAGCGAGAGACTGTCCACGTCCCGTCTGCCCAGCGAGAGACTGTCCACGTCCCGTCTGCCCAGCGAGAGACTGTCCACGTCCCGTCTGCCCAGCGAGAGACTGTCCACGTCCCGTCTGCCCAGCGAGAGACTGTCCACGTCCCGTCTGCCCAGCGAGAGACTGTCCACGTCCCGTCTGCCCAGCGAGAGACTGTCCACGTCCCGTCTGCCCAGCGAGAGACTGTCCACGTCCTGTCTGCCTTCCTGAGCCAGGACTATCTGGAGCGGCTGGCTCGGATATTGGAGAAGCCGGTGTCCGGTGTTTCGGAGCTGAACCTAGTGTCTGTTCCTGAGCCTATGCCTGTTCCTGAGCCGGGGGCAGAGCCGGTGCCTGTTCCTGAGCCGGAGGCAGAGCCGGTGCCTGTTCCTGAGCCGGAGGCAGAGCCGGTGCCTGTTCCTGAGCCGGAGGCAGAGCCGGTGCCTGTTCCTGAGCCGGAGGCAGAGCCGGTGCCTGTTCCTGAGCCGGAGGCAGAGCCGGTGCCTGTTCCTGAGCCGGAGGCAGAGCCGGTGCCTGTTCCAGAGCTGGAGCTCATGTCGGTTCCGGACCCAGTGTTTGTGTCTGTGTTTGTGTCTGTCCTTGTGACTGTTTCTGTTCTAGTGTCTGTTCCTGAGCCGGAGGCAGAGCCAGTGCCTGTTCCTGAGCCGGAGCCGGTGTCTGTTCCCGAGCCGGTGTCTGTTCCCGAGCCGGTGTCTGTTCCCGAGCCGGTGTCTGTTCCCGAAAGATCTGCTCCGCCCTGGCCGCCCGAGGGGTCTTCACCGCCCTGGCCACCCAAGGAGTCTTCACCGCCCTGGCCACCTGAAAGACCTGCTCCGCCCTGGCCACCCGAGGGGTCTGCTCCGCCCTGGCCACCCGAGGGGTCTGCTCCGCCCTGGCCACCCGAGGGGTCTTCACCGCCCTGGCCACCCGAAAGATCTGCTCCGCCCTGACCGCCCGAGGGCTCTTCGCCGCCCTGGCCGCCCGAGGGCTCTTCGCCGCCCTGGCCGCCCGAGGGCTCTTCGCCGCCCTGGCCGCCCGAGGGCTCTTCGCCGCCCTGGCCGCCCGAGGGCTCTTCGCCGCCCTGGCCGCCCGAGGGCTCTTCGCCGCCCTGGCCGCCCGATGGACTCTGTGTTTCTCCCTCACTGGCCTATGGACTCTCTGTTTCGCCCTGGCCGCCCGATGTTCCTGTCCCGCCCTGGTCTATCCCTTCAGTCCCTCCAATCAGTCCCTTCCGTTCCACCCTGATGTTTCCTTCCTGCCCCGCCCTAGCCTGATGGAGCGTCTGGTAGCCGCTCCGTAGGGAGGGGGTTATGTCACATGCCTGTCCTGTCTTGTGTTGCACATGGGTGTTTGTTATGTTGTGCCATGTGCTGTTTTGATGGTTGATCCCTCCCCCTCGTTATCTGATTAGTGTTTGAGTTGTTCCACCTGTCCCCTCTTGATTTGTTCCCTTTTTAAGTCTCCTCTTGTTTGCAGTCTTTGTCGGTTCATTGTCAGATGTTTCCTGGTTTGGTCTGCGTGTTTTTAGTCAGTGTTTGTTTTGCGTATTCAGTTTTTGTTCATGTTTCTTCGATTTATGTTTTTTCCCCCTTGTGGGTTTTTGCTTTGTGTTTTGTTTTCTTTTGTTAAATAAATCCTTATGCTGCATTTGAGTTCTCTCTCCCCTTTTGTATCGTGACACCATGTCAGTGGGCAGTAGATTATTTGTCAATACCTGCTCTCTCCTTATCTCCATCACTCTTTCTTTTTTTCTCAGTCTCTTCATCCCTTTCTCTTCCCCTCCTAAAGCTGAGCTTTTTTAATTTACTAAAGGCTACAATTTGTATTATATTCTCAATATGTACACATTCATTATTAATCTTGTGCCTAACATGATGAAAATGGCTTTGTTAATGTTCTTCTCCCCTCACAATGACAGTAAACTAATTATTACGTCACGTACTTTTGAACTGTATATAGGCCAATGCAACGGCCTATTTTCCGTTCAAAATGGCGAAATTAGACAAAACTATATTAGTTTTCCTGATTATTTTTTGTCATTCGTTTAACATTTATAACCTAAAAAAAATGTCAAATATGAAATGTTAAGTTTAGCAACTTACATCTTATCTCGCACTTGACCGTACGCGTCGAGTCGCACTGTTAAAAAAAGCTTCAGCTTCGCACTGAAGCCCCCCTAAAAAGGGCCTAGCGACGCCCCTGTGTGTTATGATGTGTGATGATAATTTTTGTGTAATCCTGAGTTAATAATAAAGAATAATAAATATAAAGAAGCCTTAAACTCCAAAAATCTTTTGGAAACGGGGTGTTTAAACCACACAAAACAACTAATTTTAATGAAGCTCCCATTACAGCTGCTTTCAGGGGTGCAAATATCTAATAAATTAAGATCCAGTTCTCGCCCCGAGTGTAAAGCCTAACGTGATTGGTTGTACTATGATTGGTCAGATCAATGTGGCCGTTATCTGATTGGCTTAGGTAAAGGGTGGGTGGAGTCCACTTATTTGTGGATTTATCTGCACGTCGACGCTAGAAGTGTTTCAAAATCCACAAATGCGTGAGGGGATTTACAAATGCACAGGAACCGATTCACAAATGCGTGAGGGGATCTACAAATGCACAGGAACCGATTCACAAATGCGTGAGGGGATCTACAAATGCACAGGAACCGATTCACAAATGCGTGAGGGGGTTTACAAATGCACAACAAACGGTTCACAAATAAATGCCAGGCAGAGTTGTGTTTGTGTTATAAACAACATTTGTAAATATATTTTTTATTTGCAAATCTCATTCTATTTATTTGTGAGTTTTATAATTCTTTGTGAAACTCTTTACATTAATTTGTGGATCTTAATCTATTTATTTGTGAATTTGATGTATTTTTGTGAATCTCTTTACATTTATTTGTGGATCATAATCTATTTATTTGGAATAATGCAACAATTCTACCCCCATAATAATCCTCCGGTGCAAAATGCTCTTCGCAAACACGATACTGGCTAATTTTGTAGTGAGGTGTTGAAGTACAGATATCCAGAGCAGCTAGCCATCGATTTCTCAGTTCCACATTCGGTGGAAGTTACATTACATTCGTGTATGTCCTTTGCTCGTTCTCACAACCTTTTGCAGGTAATTACAATGTTTGCTGTAACTTCTCAAACTAAACACAATCCAAAAGCGAAGATACTCAGTGCAGGTCAGGTCATGCCGGTATGTTGACGGGAGTTGGGGGATTTCAGCTGTTGGGTGATATGACTGCGCCCAAGTAGCAGTGCTTCGCCTGTGATTCACCCTAATATAGTCCCATTTAATATGTGCCTAGGAAATCACCTAGTCTTAATCTGAATTGCTATTTGTACTCGTTGTGAATACGCAGACCACAAGAAGTCATTAGGTGTTTTTTTGTTTGTTTTTAGCACTTTTACTCATGACATGCTACTTGACAACACAGGATTCCATTCATTATGCTAAGCTAAGCTAGCGTCGGCGTTGCCAAACTAAGACAATGCATGATGCACTGAGACAAAAATGCTTTTGCCCACTTATCTTAATGTAGGGAGACTGTGAATAAGCCCTATTTCAAAAAACTGTGTCGTGTTCCTTTAATGATGCAAGTGTTGTTCAGTTTATGATTGGTTGTTCTTTGCTAAACAGCTGGTCATTACATTCTGATACCACATCAATTCACACACACGTAAACCTCTGGCAACAGTGCCCAGCTGCAACAGTATTTTTTCCATTCATTTTCTCCCACAGGGATTTTTTAAAAGTCTTTGTTTAAGCGTTATAAACCATGAACCAAACCATCCAGGAGATGAATCACAACATTATAAACTTTTATTTCAAGCTAAAATTGTTTTATATATATATATATCATTTTTTGTGCTTGAAATAAAAGTTTGTAATGTTGTGATTCATCTTTGAAAATTGGTCAAATAGTCTGCCTTGTTTTATCGGACAACAAGACTGTTAACAACTGTAATGAGAGAAAGAACTACAATTTTTATTTTTAGTGTTTCATATTTAACCGCATATTTAAACACGTTCCTGGAAAGTCTGGAGATTCTGGATACTCTCTGGTGGACTATGATGCTGGCAAATTACCAGACAATACCCAAAATGCCCTCTTCCTCAACAATCCCAATGCAAGAGAAATGTATAATAAAATATACAGCAAACGCATTTCTCCAGATGTCAACTATAATAGTGCCTCAATTTCATCACCATAAAATTATATATCACGTTCAGGTGTATTATGTTCTGTGTGCAACCTTTAAATCTTGTCTTTAAATGTAGTTTGACTGGAAAAGACAGATACAGCATGAGATTGATATACTGAGATTATACTCACTTTAGTGTAAGCTCAGGCATTACATTTCTGACTCAATGGAGAGCTTTATAACATAGTCCTTACATATTTTAAGTTTGCTACAAAATACTACACAACTTTGGAGTTGTCAGTACATATGTGTATTATTTTTTACTTTAAAGAGCTGTATTTGTTATGTTCAAATATACAGTTTTATTTGTTGCGTGTGATGACTTCAGTACCTGCTTGTCTGGGTCTGGAATTGCTCCAGTAGGGGAGGAGAAGCATTGAACCGTGGGAAGGGGAAAGAGAATGAATGAAAGAAAGAGAGGCATTCTTGAGAGAGCAGTGAAATTGTACCCAGGGTATAATAGACTTCAGTTCCATTGAACGTTTATTAGCCCACCCCCCCCCCAAAAAAAAATTGACTACATATAGTGTTATTTCTACAGCACTTTAACTTCTTCACTTTTTATTTTATGTTTACAAAACAGGAAAGGAAAAGTTTTCAACATGAGCTTGCTTTCTTCCTTTATTCTATCCCTCTTTCATCCTCTTAGATGAACTGGAAAGAATGAAAGTAGTCTCAGACAACAGGTGTTCACACGGTTAATTAATAGTAAAAAAAACTTCCCACACACTTCCCATTGATCAGAGGATGGTCGGACAACCGTCTTTTCTTTTTAGCATTCTCTCTCCTAATGTTTATGGTTCCTGCACCTTCAGGAAATTACCCTTTTATAGGGTCAACACAATAAAAGACCTTTGGGTTTTTTTTCTAGTTGGGAGTGGTTAGTGGGTTAGTGTTTGTGAATGTGTGTGTATATAAGTCTGCATGTGACTTTGTGTGTGAGAGAAAGAGACATTTTAGGTGGGGGAGGCAGCATTTGGTAGTGTTGTCTAATCTCCTACCCGTCCTTTTTGACATTTTAGGTGGGGGTAGTAGTGTTTAATCTACTAGTTCTCTTTTGCGGTCAAAGAAAAAGACCTGAAGAGGTTAATTGGCTCCTCAACCAATATATCACATTGCTGTGAACTCTCTGACCCTTCTTGTCAATAGGAGGCTTTTTCCTCTCTGACTTGATGAATGTGTTTCTTTGGGAGTGTACTACAGAGTAAAATATTTTGGGAACAAAAAGAGAAGTTATGGCAATTTAAATTTTATTTCTGTGGTAATTCATCCTCTTATAACTTTCAGGCCATTAGCAGAGGATAGTGACCACCGTTTGGAAATGTATTTTAGCACATTGTAATTAGTTAAACAAGTCAGTGAAATCAATGTAGAAGGGAGGTTGGTAGGTGATTGTGTGGGAGGGGGGTTGAGGGTGTAAGCTGACAAATTACTGACAAAAAAACAAAAACCACTGACTGTTATGAAAGCACACTGACAAGGGAGGAAGATATGTTCTAAATAGACAGGTGACAAATGAGTTCCAAGGGTCGATTTTCCACTCTTGCCTATACACAGTCAAATTCATCTAACATCCACCACAATATCCGACACCCAAAATATAAGCTGGTAACAGTGGGGAAATCTTATTTTAATACTTGACACTTTCCATTACACTAACTAGAGCAGCAATGTTTTGAGTACCGTGTCTATTTCACAATTGCATATCGTAAATTTGATATGTACTATTTTATTAGTCACTTATTTTTGGTGGTTTGAGTGCATATGTTTTAAACAAAGTGATTGGGAGACGATCAAGAATACAGTGATGGTAGAGGGAAGCAGAAGAAACAAGGATTGCTGAAAAATTATTTGAAAAAAAAAAGGAGTAAAGATATACTGTAAAAAACTACAAAGTATCAAAATGTTAAAATCAAAACTGGGAAAACTTTAATTTAACCTTTAAAAAATATTAATTTGTTTAACAAAGTGAAAACAAATATTTTGGTATTTTTATAGGTATAAGATTAACTAATTCTAAATCGAACTATAATTAATTGTATAATCCCTGTAGGACATCTAATAGTTCCTATTGATATTTCTTTGAATTCATCAGTGACATTATTCCAACACAACAAGGCTTCTGTTAAAGATTACACTACAATATCCAATATAACTTTTAGATTAAGAACCAACAAGAATACATAAACTAAAAAAGAACAGAAAGATAACTGGAACTACGATATAACCTATAAGACCTTAAAATTTAAGTTAAAATTTCAAAAAGTAGGTGCTTGCTGTTAAATACATGGGCAAATGCACTCGTTGAACCATCCTGGTATTAATTACTAATAAGTCAGTTTTTCATGCTGCTCTCATACTGCACCGCTACAACAATAATCTCTGACAACAAAACGCTATTTATAAAAGGCATCTATGAGCTCTGCAGCCGTTAAATGATCATTTATGTGATTCGTCCCCTGAATGTCAAGCGTGTTCATTGTGCCAGCGGGAACGTGGGCTGTGTGACAATCAACGCAGAGGTTAGTTAGGGGAACACAAACCTATCTTTGTTCAGTCTGGTCAGAAAAAAACCCGGATTATTTGCTTGTCTTTTCATCTGCCTTGTGCGGAATACATTATGTGTGTAAATGTTGTTGAACCCCGGCTATTCTCAGCGTAAAGGTCACACACTCCCCTCGACCCAAAACTCCTCCACGGGCTTTGTGTCCCCACTGAGGTGAAAAAACGGGCTATGCCTATAAACTTCACATTTAAAAGTGCTGTCGTATGGCACTGCTGCTTATTTAGGGGAAACAATAGTATTTTGGGACACTTTTTCTAGCAGAGTCTAACGGCAGGAGAACCTGCTTGTGCAGTACGGTTCTGTCACAACTGCTTTTAAAGCGCATCATTTATAATGCAACACTCTAATTAATAATCTGCTGCAAAAGGCTACTGCTCTTTATTTTTTAACATAATCTAGTAATGTGTTCGAACGTGGCTAGCCTACATTCAGCGCATCTGCCTGTCATGTCTTAAATTACATTGTCATTATTTAATTATTACACGGACACGGGCGCAACCAAGTCAAGACGGCTTTCAAAATGGTTAGCGGTCACTCATTGATTACATTTATATTTGTAGGCTATATGTGTAAATATCTTTGTATAAATAATAAAATACTTTTAAAATATTTAGGCATAGGCTACTTTTGTGCACTGTATTTTTTATGAATCCATGTCTTTCATGACCACCCTTACGCAACTGTCGCCTATACCATATTTAAATAAATAAAAGGCAATTTGAAACTACTTTTAAATAGTTGCGTATGCTATAAATTCATTTAAAAGAGCAAATAACACTGAGCGTGTTTTCGATTAAACGGTCATACATACGGTCAACGCTTAAGGCGTTATAACTTAACTGAACAAATTTAAGTTTTGTAACTCACGCTCTGAGGCCATGGTGATGACAGACTCGGTGGTGGCGTGATACTCATCGGCGTCCAAGAAATCATCTAGGGAGGATGCGTCCCCCTGGAAGTCATGATGGTCCAGGAGCTGTTGCAGCGGAGGTGCTTTGGGAAGAAGCTGATTAACCACCTCTCTGCTGATGTTGGGCGCTTGTTTTAAGCGCAGTTTGCTAAGGATTTGAGATTTGATTGTTTCCAGCCGTAAGACTTTGCTCTGTTCTCTCCAAACGCACGCGGAACACTCAGGAGAGTCCACATCCTCCACATCAAAAAGAGAGACTCCAGTATCCGAGGACATCTCGCTCACTGGGGGCAGAAAGAGGTCCGGCTCATCGCTCCCGGACAGTCCCAAAGAAATAAGAACCGTTAAGCACAATAAAAAGTTATACCTTGTCATGATGTGAAATGGTCAGGACCAAAGGTTTTCCTCGTGGCTTTGCGAGACACTGTTGTTTTTATCTTGAGAAATGTTATTCGAGCAACAAATTAGCTATCTAAAACAGGAATAAAGACGCTTTTCAGGAGATGGTGTATTCCATTTTATACGGACAAAGCGACGGCTATATTATTTTTTTAAAAATGTTCCTTAATGCATTTCTATTTGTGCTTTAAAATCTTTTTACCAGCTACCTGCTTCACTGCTGATACCTAAGCATGTCTTTTTCATCTGTACAAATGCGGCTAACAGCCCCCTTTATATATTGCTGCTGCCTAGTGGCGTAATCCGTCTGTATTGGCTAACATTTCAACAAAAGGCTCACAGGTTTGTCACTACATCTAGAGAGAGAGAGAGAGAGAGAGAGAGAGAGAGAGAGAGAGAGAGAGAGAGAGAGAGAGAGAGAGAGAGAGAGAGAGCTTTAACATACCTTTATTTATAATAACACTGTATAGACATACCACAACCAATATTTAACCGTAACAACCTTTATATTTACAAAAATAGTAATTAATTTGAAACAAAAATAAAATTATATATATATATATATATATATATATATAATCTCATACACATATCTATTTTCTCAAATGTACATACGCTATACCCACAAAAACTATCATAAATTTAGCAAATTATTGAATACAATTTTAAAATCTTCATTTAAACTTTTTTTAACAGTCACAAAAACTCATCATAAATTTAATAGCAGCTCATTTTCATTATCCATTATCCACTGTGCACAAAAAAATCATTCAAATCCCAAATTTCAATAAATCGGTACAGATTATTTGTCAGTTTAAAGTGCCCCTTTTTGGAGTCGTTTGGAATTCGAATCTATTTTCGTTGTCACAACTTACTACATTTGCATAATGCGTTCTGCGTGGACAGGACATCTTGCTGTAGCTCGTTCGTGTGGATATCATGTTGTCAAGACGCTGTGCTCTCCGTTGTGAAAGTAAATTCCGTTTATTTTCACTTCCAAAGGATGAGGCTGTGGATAATCAGTGGTTAAAATTCATCTATATCAAGATACCACAGCAGTATAATCCCAAACCTTTGTTTCATTTTACTAACGACTGCTTCTCAAATCTCGGCGATAACGCAGGATTCACAAAACACTTGCTCTAGAAAGATGGGTCAGTACCCAGGGGAAAGTCTTTTCCTTTAGATTATTGAAGTTTTTATGTAAAACGCATTGTAGCTGCACAGCGAGCACAGTGAGAGACTGGCTCACTCATTGGCTGTGCTGCAGCAACTGCACATCCAATGGCGAAGGCGCCTCTGACGTGTGCGCCAATCAGCTATCAGCACGTAGACACAAAGAGCTTATAAAGGAAACCCAAATTCGCCATTATAGCAGATTTTCTCTACTTCAGCGACAACTTTTGTCTCTGTGTCCTCCGGATAAATTTGAAGCTATCGGCGTCGAAACAAGCCTTTTTCTGCCAGAACGAGCCGTCACACAGCGGACTGCGCCTTCACTCACCGTATGCCTGTATCGGTGCTGCGGACGTGTCTAGCTCTCTCTCAAGATGGCGACGCCGCTCTCCCGCTCTTCCTTTTCCCGCGCTACTTCGACCGAAGAGGAAGAAGCGCCTCAGCCAGCGGCAGCCTGAAGGCATGAATGTAACGTTAAGCGAGCCCTCGCTTTCTCTTTCCCGAACTCTGTCATCGGTCCTGTTCTCACAGGCGGACCAGCAGGAGGAGGGCATATGAAATGCATGGGGGGGGCACAATTATTATTAGCCTACAGTACGTATATTTATAATAATCAACTCTAGTCGCGCAGCACGTAATCATCACGTTAAACATATAACCAACAGCAATATGACCAGGTAGCCTATAGCCTACACCACATTACATAGATGCAATGTTATGAATATCCATAAAACACTTGACTATACAACATATTAGATGTAACACCAGAAGCATCTCTCAAACATTGCATTTTAAAGCAGTCAACAAAGATAAGCATTGCCATAAGACACACACACACACACACATACACACGCACGCACACTCGCACAGAGACTTTGAACCTACCGGTACTTTGAGTGGAGGCAGCGCTGTCCTCTCTCCAGTCCCAGTACAGCGGGAGGGGGCGTTTTTTCGAGCAGAACCTCCTCATCAAAGTAACCTTCCACTCGGAAGGAACTGAAGCGAGTAAGCCGGCGAAAACTCGTTTTGAAACAGCTTTCAAAAATGCGCGGTAACTGTTGAGCGGCTTAGTTGTACGTCACGTACGTAGCCTAACGTTCTTTTTAGTAAGGTCGTGATAGGCTGTTGCAGTGTAGATTCCCATCAATCAAACAAAATCACACCATTGTTTCTTTATATTTTTAATGTTTTAATGATAAAGAATGCAACATTAATGAAACACAAAATTAGCAACTATGATAATATAAAAGTTAAATTAAAATTAAATGATCTGTGCACAAGCATTTTTTGGGGCGGGCCCGTGTTGACCCCACCCTCCCCTCTCAGTCGGGTGCCCAGCGTTTCAGCTACCAGGACCAATTCTGATGCAGAGATGCTGAGGATCCTCACCGCGGCTGTTGCGGACCTTGGGCTCGAGTGAGCCTCGCCCCGAGGAACCACCTCGAAGTCGGCTGGACGGCTGGTTTTTGCCGGGGCGCCAGCAGGCCTTCGTCACAGGCCTGCACCATTCATGCGTGTGTCACGTGCTTTGCTCCGAATTACAGAATCTGTTAGCAAAAGGGGCGATTGAGGTGGTTCCCCTCGCGCTAAAACACTCGGGGTTTTACAGCTGTTATTTTCTAGTCCCAAAAAAAGACGGCGGCATCAGACCTATATTAGACTTAAGACATTTGAACAAAGCCCTCATGAGATGGCCATTCAGAATGTTAACTGCCAGACAAATCCTCGTGCAAATTCGCCCAAAGGATTGGTTTTTCACTGTGGATCTAAAAGACGTATACTTTCACATCCAGATAGCCCCCCATCACAGGCCATTCTTGAGATTCGCCTTCGAGGGGCAGGCTTATCAATACACAGTTGTGCCGTTCGGTCTGTCCCTTTACAAAGTGCATGGACGCGGCGCTCTCTCCCCTGAGATGTCAGGGAGTGCGTGTGCTGAATTATCTTGATGACTGGCTGGTGCTGGCGCAGTCGTGAGCCAAACTATTGAAACACAGAGATTTCATCCTCGGCCATTTGGAATGTCTGGGGCTCAAAATCAACTTATCAAAGACCAAACTAACCCCCAGTCAGAGTGTGATCTTCCTCGGCACAGTTATAGACTCTACGATTATGAAAGTGTGGCTCACGCCAGAGCGCGCGCTCTCTATACAACAGCTGACACCCTACTTCAAAGCAGGCGTGTGCACACCGCTCAGAAAGTTCCAGAAACTTCTCGGTTTCATGGCGGCCACATCGCCGGTACTCCATTTGGGTTTACTGCATATGTGGCTACTTCTGCACTGGCTCAAACGCTGGGTGCCTGCATTATGGTGAATCACGGCTGTTTACGAACCCTGATTCCCTGGCGGGCTCAGAATTGGTACCACGAGGGTGTGGTCATGGGTGTGGCCTCCAGGAGGAAAGTGGTTTTCACAGACGTTTCTAACCTGGCTTGGGGAGCGCTGCACGAGGGCAAGCCTGTCTCCGGCCTCTGGTCGAGCGTGGAGCAGAGCTTACATATCAACTGCCTGGAAATGAAAGTAGTTTGTTTGGCCCTGAAAGCATTTCTGTCGAGCCTCAAAGGGCACCACGTCTTAGTGCGCACGGACAACAAGGCGAAGGGACGATCTGGCACCCTCGTCCCGACTACATGTGTGGCCCCTCAACGGGTACCCGGGGACCTCCCTGTGAAGGTCATGAACACTGGACCTGTGAAGGTCATGACTGAGGCTAGAGCCCTGTCTACCAGGCGTCTCTATGCCCTTAAATCGTCAGTGTTCTCCGGCTGGTGCTCGGTTAGACACTTTGAACCTCAGTCATGTGAGGTATCAGTGAATCTCTCCTTCCTTCAAGAGTTGTTAGACGCGGGCCGTTCCCCGTCCACGCTCAAAGTATATGTGGCAGCCATAGCAGCTTTTCATGCTCCGGTGGCTGGCCTATCGCTAGGAAGAAATGACTTAGTCATCCTTAAGTGAGCCAGGAGGATGAACCCTCCCAGGCCTCCTTCTGTACCATCTTGGGACCTCTCCACGGTCCTTGTGGCCCTGAAGGGTCTTCCATTTGAGCCGCTTCAGTCGGTTGATCTGAAACCACTTTCACTAAAGACTGCTCTCCTGCTGGCACTGGCATCTATCAAGTGAGTGGGAGATCTGCAAGTGCTCTCTGTGAGCCCCTCATGTTTGGAGTTTGGAATAGGTGACTCCAAAGTTACTCTCAAATCCAGACATGGCTATGTCCCTAAGGGGCTCTCAGCACCGTTTAGAGCACAGGTTATTACACTATTAGCTCTTCCCCCTGCCGATGAGAATGGGGAGGCTAATCTTCTTTGCCCTATTAGAGCCCTGTTAGAGCTTTGAAGGTCTATATATGGCTGTTTTTTGTCTATATATAATCAGACACGAGGGTATCTGGTCTATTAGTATATTCATTTTGGGGTATGAGCTTAGTGACATCACTATATATATGATTTAGACCTGACGGTGTCCGGTCTTATCAGTATGCATGTATATATATATATATGAATTCTGGCTTGTTTCTGTGAGCCCAGGGGTCCTGGACTTCAGTTGCAGCCAGTTACTTATGGTGCAGCGTTTTACATTGCATCCCCACTGCGTATAGCTACGCAATACGAAGTGACCGTTCTCGAAAGGGAACGTACTCGGTTACTATCGTAACCTTGGTTCCCTGAAAGTAGGGAACGAGTATTGCGTAGCCTAATGGTAAAGTTGGGTTCCCTTTATAGGCTCTTTATGTGTCTACACGCTGATAGCTGATTGGCGCACACATCAGAGGCGTCTTCGCCATTGGATGTGCAGTTGCTGCAGCCAGTCTCTCACTGTGCTCATTGTGCAGCTGCAATGCGCTTTACATAAAAGCTTCAATAATCTGAGGAAAAGAGTTTCCCCACTGCGTATAGCTACGCAATACTCGTTCCCTACTCTCAGGGAACCGAGGTTACGATAGTAACCGAGTACGATAATTATTGATGTAAATATTTTCTACCGGGAGTTCAAAATTCTTAGTTTTGTGTTTTATATTGTGTAGGTCTCCTGCTAACTGGCTAATGCCTTGGTTACGAGTGATACCTCGGTTCCCTGAAGAGGATACGAGACATTGCGTCGAGATGATGCTATGGGAACGCTCTGCGTGATTGCGTCATGAAGCACTTGTAAAATCAGTCCAATGGCGTATAGGCGGGTGACGTTATGGCAGGAAGCTATAAAGCGCTGCCAGACCAAACATTGTCAACTTCTGATAGGTCGAAGCAAGTCGATCACAGGCACGCCGGAAATATGGCAGGGTGACGCAATGTCTCGTTCCCTCTTCAGGGAACCGAGGTTACAGTTGAAACCGAGGCATTCCCTTTTAAGGGAACTCACGTTGCGTCGAGATGACGCTATGGGAACGTCAATACCAACACCACCATTTACCATTTGTGTGAGATCAGGTGAGCACAACAAAGGCAGAATCACCTGGGACCCAGGAGTGAAGCCCAAAAATAGGTTGTAAACCCGATGAGTGTGTGTGGAAAGGAATAGCCTGCCACATCACACACCTCTTGTAGGGATACCCCAAATACAAGGCTACAAACGCACCACGGAGGAAACTGGTTTGTTTCCTGTGCAGGGAGCTCTAGAGTGATCGTGGCCTCAACAACCTCAGTTGAGAGACCTGAGTCTATGAGTTGAGCCCCCTCAGAGGCCAAACCCACACTTCCAGAACTCTGTTCTCCAGAACTCCCGGAAGTAGAACAATCAGGGAAACCATGTAAAGATGCAGTACAGCCACATCTGCATCTCCATATTAGATCCACCACCTCGGGGTGGAGTCTCCCTTCCCTGGGCCTCAGCCCATGCCTCGACAGGATGTCTGCTCCCTGAATCTGGTTCCCAGGGATGTAGAGCCTGAGCCATCATCACCAGGTGATTAAGTGCCAGGTGAGATGGTGACCCGTCCCCAGGCACCGAGCGATCATCCATGATCGCTCCCCAGCCCGTGAGGGAAGCATCCGTCGCAAGCGTAAAGCAACAACAATGAGCTCCCAGCACAGGAGACTGGGATAAGAAACAAGGCTTCTTCCACATAACTAGGACACGTAAGCATGTGAAAGGGGTTGCCCCTCGGGGAAACCATTTGGTCCTGAGCCTCCACTGCAGGGGTCTCATGTACAACAGGCTCTTTCCTGTGTGCGAGAACGACATCTCAATGCCGAACCGCCAACTGATGCAACTGATCGTGAAAGTGTGGGGTGATAGTGCTAGGCCGAACAGAATAACTTGATATTGGTATGCTTTGCCCCCGAAAGCAAACCTCAGGAACTTCCTGTGATATGGAAGGATGGAAACGTGGAAGTATGCTATGAAGGTATTTTTGGTGCAAAACTACTGAACGCCTGTGACAGTGCCGGTTTGCCGTTACAGGGCGACGGACTGTCTGCTCAACAACTAAATCCAGAAGCCAGTCTCGAGAGGCTGGTACCTCTAGTATAATTTTTGACAGCGTGGAAGCTACTGCCAAATATTTCTCGTTGGGTCCATATTTAGAAGAGGGTTGTCATCGGGTCTCGCCCGCCCAGGTTTATGGGGGTCCTATCCACCGTGGTGGGCCCCGAGCAGGTTCTGGTAATGGAACAAGAAGTGAAAACCCTGTTGGAAAAAGGGGCCATAGAATATGTACCTCCCTCCAGCAGGGACACCGGGTTTTACAGTCTTTATAAAATTACCATGCATTTCCATTTTACACTAAGGAACAAATCTCATCCAACCGATTGACTGAATTTACATCTTCAAAAGCAGTTCTGTTAAAAAAATAGAAAATAAAACTTCATGGGTTTGAAGTTATTAAACTTCTGCGATTTGCCGGTGGGGGATTTCCCCCCTCCACAGTAATCAATGCTATAATTAGCCTAAATAGACCATGTCAAATATATATATATATATATATATATATATATATATATATATATATATATATATATATATATATATATATATATTTTTTTTTTTTTTTTTTTTTATTATTATTATTATTTTTTTTTTTTTAAATATGCAACACGCACGTTTAAACAACAAACAATAAAATCTGAACCAGCGCTTCTGCTCCTGTATTGAGAGATAACATGCAGCGCGTTTCAGTTACGATCCTGGTTCCAGTGGCCTTAATACATTGATTCGCGGCTTTTTAAAGTGTCACAAAGCGTTTTGAGGTGGTTTTGAACGAAATATTGAAGTTTATAATTAAGTATTTTGACACACCACGCCGAGTGCGTATTCTAAAATCGGGTTTTATTCTGGCATTGAATTAGAGTTCGACAAACGCGGCGGCGCGTTCACTTGAATTTATTTTTCTCATAACAGCTACAATAAAATCATCTTTTAAAACTGTAAAAGGTCTACTTTTTTCATGTAAAGTAGGCCTACATTCACAATAGGCTAACGACAAAACGTTTTCTCGCTCATGTGAGCGAACACACACTGGAGAAACAAATGTTTGGGCATTGCTCAAAGAGTTAAGACATGGCCGAGTGTTAGAACTTACGGTTCGAACATTGAGATGACACGGGTTCAAAGCCCGATCAAACATGGACTACTGTAGTCAAATTGTATACATTTAGGCTATTAATGCAGACCGATTTGTCTAGTTCTAAAACTCTGTTACACCATTTAGTTTTTTGCTTATATTTATAAAATAAAATTACCATGCATTTCCATTTTACACTAAGGCACAAATAGTATCCAACAGAACGACTTTACATCTGTATAATAATACCAATCGTAATTTCAAAAGCAGTTCTGTAAAAATAAAAAAATAATAATAGCCTAATAATAATAATTATATATATATATATAGCCTTTGATTTTTAAGGTTTTAAGTAAAGTGCGATTTGCCAGGGGGACGGGGATTTCCTTCTGGTCTAAACATCCCTGCTTCTGCTGAATTAGTTTAATCCCCACACCCTTCCCTTCACAGTAATCAATGCTATAGGCTACTTCACCAATAGACCATAAACGTATAAAATAAAGATAGCCTATGCAACGGGCACGTTTAAACGACAATAAAACCAAAACCAGCGTTTCAGTTGTTCATTAGTTCCAGTGGCCTTAAAGCTCCAGTAGGTAGCTTTTGTAAACAAATATTTGTTAAAACTGTCATTATGTCCTCACAGTAGAATATGAGACAGATAATCTGTGGAAAAAATCGAGCTCCTCTGGCTCCTCCCTGTGGTCCTATTGCCATTTGCAGAAATACACAGCTCCCGGTCAGAAACAACCAATCAGAGCCAGGAGGAATGTCTTAGCAGTGTCAATCACGCTCGTGTACGCGCTGATCACCCCTCTCTTGCACAGCGCGAGCGCGTACCGTCGTTCGTGACTCTCCTGTTCGAACTCGTTCATCCAAATGAACGAATCTTTTTTCGAGTCATTTCGTTCATTCAACGAACGAAATGACTCGCAAAAAGATTCGTTCATTTCGAACGAGTCTTTTTCTGAGTCATTTCGTTCATTCAACGAACGAAATTATTCGAAAAAGATTTGTTCATTTTGATGAACGAGTTCAAACAGGAGAGTCACGAACGTGCATCACAGAACAGAGCAAGGCGAGCATTTGTGCTTATAAAACTTAAAGTTTTTTATTTATTTTTGAAATGACCGATCGTTTCGCTAGATAAGACCCTTATTCATCGTCTGGTATCGTTTAAAGCCCTTTGAAGCTGCACTGAAACTGTCATTTGGTCCTTGAAACGTTTGTGTCCTATTGAAGTCCATTATATGGAGAAAAAGCCTGGAATGTTTTCATCAAAAACCTTAATTTCTTTTCGACTGAAGAAAGAAAGACATGGACATCTTGGATGACATGGGGGTGAGTAAATTATCAGCAAAAGTTTTTTTTTAAAGTGAACTAATCCTTTAACGTTATCTTACTAGCTATTTATAACTTATAGAAAGAGTGCAACGTTATAAAGTTACATGTATTGCAAAATACATAATGATTTGAGGACCAAGTTTGTAGTCAAAGTATGGGCAGGCCATAGTCAATGTAAAGCATATTGTTGATGTTTCGTCCCTATTAGTGAATGTTCCATAACTGTTTATAATCTGCCGTCATCGGTGGTCCTGTTTACTAGCCTGCGCGTTCACGGCAGGCTCCGCTGTGGGGGAGCAGCTGTGGAGGGAGGGCTGTAGCGCAGCAGAGAGCAAGAGGGTTGGACCTGGAAGTTGTGCTTGTTCAAATTTTCAGGCTAAGTCAACATTTTCTCAAAACTCCCTACTGCAACTTTAATGCATGCACGGCTTTACAAAATGTCACAAAGCGTTTTGAGATTATTTTGAATGAGACATTGAAGTTTATAATGAAGTGTTTTGGCACACCACGCCGAGTGGCCATATGCATTTTTCTAAAATCGGGTTTTATTCTGGCATGCTGAATTAGTGTTCGACAAACGCGGCGGCGCGTTCATTTGTATTTATTTTTTTCATAACAGCTAAAATAACTTAATAGGCTACTCCGTGATTTTTTGGTCATACAGATAAGAGTAGAGTAGCCTAAATCGTTAAAAACTGTAAACTTTTATTCATATTAGGCTAACAACAAAAGTGTATCTGTCGTCTGTCTCCGGGAACTGCGCGTCACAAATATGAACCGAAAGCCACTTGCCTCAACTCAGTCACGATAAGAAATCGGCTATGTCTAAAGCCTTTAAATCTCTAAATATTTAGGCTAATAAATGTTATCTGATTATGGATTTCTGGGCATGGATCTACCAGCAGGCACGGGATATAGACTACGACGTCAGTCAGACGTTGGATTTTGGTTGAAAATGAAAGTCGGGTTGACCTCTAAATCCAATGTTTGTTTGACGTCAAGCTCCAACGTTGGACAGTCGTTGAATTTTGGTTTGGAATAAACCAAACAAAAAGATGAAATGCATGGCCGTACACTTATTACCAGCTTCACTTAAAACTAACCAGATTTACTTTATTTCATTTCCATTTTAATGAAATCATATTTTGTATTTTAAAGTCACCATGATGGTGGTTAGCGTTTGCTTTAGTTGTGCTCTTGATCCTTGACTCTTTAACATAAAATTTTCTTTTGCTGCTATAATTGTATGTTTATAAAGCACACTTGTAGCTATAAAAGCCATGAGATCAGGTGATGTTGGCTGTTTATTGATGATATCATCATGAAATTGCCTGCATCCCTGATCTTATTCAGTGTTTAATGTTTTGATTATTTGACTAATACTTCTGGTTTTAATGTGGTTTTATTCATATAGAAGTCATTTGATTCTACACCATATCTAGCAGTGTTTAATGACATAATATACTTGTTTTTTTAAATACTATTTAGTGCACACAAATCTTTAATCTATGGCATGACTTAGACACACACAGACATCAAGAAACAGCATATGAATCTCAACAATGGTGACAATCAAACAAAATATCCTGATAATCAGATCAACTCACGAGCTACAAAAAATCCAGCTGCATAATTTATTAATGCCACAATGCATGCTGGGAGATATGGGTGAGTTTTGATTGGTGGTACCCAGCATGCACTGCAGCATAAAGCATTTCATTGATTGTCACCATTGTTGAGAGTCATACGCTGATTCTTGATGTCTAAGTAATAATGTAGAGGAAAAAGTTTAATGCACTAAATGTTTTAAAAATCCTTCATATTATTTGATAAACAACATTGCTCTCTTGCTGTAAAATAAAATGACTTCTGTTATAAAACAACAAAAACACACAAGTCAAATATAATCAAAACATTAGACTCTGAATAAGATCAGGGACTCAAGCACTTGCATGATGACTTCATCATCAACAAACTGCCAACATCACCTGATCTCATTTTCTCTAGTTTTTTTTTTGCCACAATAAATGTGCTTTATAAACGCACAATTATAGCAGCCAGAGAAAATTTTACAATAAAGAGTCAAGGGTCAAGAATCTGACTAAAGCAAACGCTAACCACCATCATGGTGACTTTAAAATACCACTATTGATTTCATTAAACCGGAAGAGAAATAAAGTCAGTCTGGTTAGTAATAAGTGAAGCTGGTAATGCTGTTTGAGTTGTTTACTCCTCTTCTGCTGAAATCTTCACAGATTTAATATGCTGCCATGCATGTCACATTTTTTTGTGGTGCTTATTCCAGCCAAAATTCAACATCTGTCTGATGTTGGAGCTTGACGCCAAACAAACGTTGGGTTTAGACGTCAACCTGACTTTCATTTTCAACCAAAATATGACGTCTGACTGACGTTGGATTAGTTGGAGTCCAACGTCTTCCTGACGTCACATTGACGTACTGTGCCTGCTGGGTGCGCTCCGAAGGTCAACGCTTGCTTCCCCCTCTTTCTCTTACTGGATCTCAGGTCTCTTCTACGGCTATAATGTGATTAATTTGAGATGTTTAACATAAAAAAAAAAAAACTCAATTGATGCAGAACTTTTTTTATATGTAAAAATTATCTACACGTTGCCTCAGCAAACTCGAGATCTGGTCCAATAGATTCTTATTGTATGGAAGGCCAAGAGGGACAAAAACACATGAATTTTAACGCGTATGTCAATACGTATGTATGAAATACGCGTTAAAAATCAGTTTGAACAAGTCAGTGTCATTGGCTGCTGAAGACTTGGGTCTTATCATTTCTGTGAGCTTAGAGGGGTGTACCTTTCATAGACTAGGCTACCACCCGTTTACATGCTATAGAAAACATTGAAAACAACAAAGAAACAGTTCCAAAATTTCAATTTCACCCCCTCTGATTGCTTCTTATATGCCTGACATCAGTAATATCTATGCTTTCATACTAAATGCAGTAGATGTACTAGAATGATCAACATGGATCATCTTCAATTATAATTGAAGTGTTTGTAGCAAGATAGCCCACTGCAGCCTCTTGTTATTCACATTTTTCACCTTTATTTCACTGAAAACTGGCATAATTCTCACAACATGCAAGTGTGTGCAGATTTTAGTGCATCGTTGTCCCAAATATCATTAACCAGATCAAAAATGTTTATGTCCTGTTTATTTTTAAATTATGAACTAAACTCATAAGAAATTAAAATTTCTCGCATAAAATATTACATTTACTGTACCAAATACCACTTTCAATACACAAATTTCACCATATTTTATTACACAATACTTTATTGGAGGACACAACATAAAGTTGATAAAGTAGCATAAAGACAAATGAGATTCAAGATAAATAAAAATGGATCTTCAAAAATACATTAACATCACATTAAACCATTCACAGCTGCTGAAGCCTCACAATGAGTGCCAGAGAATCCTATTCAGTCATATGATACCGAAAACAGATATGATATTGTGTTGGAAAATAATGATTAATTATCACAGCTAGTTCTTGAAACACATCTTCAGATGCACCTAGTTCTTGAAACACATCTTCAGATGCACCTGAACACATCATCAGTGATGTAACCTGGGGTCCTCGGGTGTTTCGGGTCTTTCAACATCAGACACCCTCGCCCAGGCGACCCAGCCACGGCTGATCAGGCCGCGACTTGTCTGGTCCAAAAGTGGTATTTGTAGTAGACAAATACCACTCGCTTGCCCCCATGGTGCTCCTCTACGGATCCAGAGCCATCTCGAGGCTCTCTCGGCTGCGTCGGTGGTGTTCTTGATGGCCCTGCTCCTTGTTGTTCCTGCAATGCCCAGCGCAGTAAAGGCTTTGTGGAGGGAGCGCCCCACAAATCCTCTGCAGCCAACCTCGATAGGCATGCATCTCGCCTTCCAGCCCTGTGCTCGGCAGTCTGTGACCAGATGTTCATATTTGGTCATCTTTCTTTCGTGGGCTTCTCCCAAGCGGTCCTCCCATGGCACGGTCAGCTCCATGATGATAATATTCTTGGTGCTCTCTGAGACTAGAGTGATATCTGGCCTCATAGTTGTGCTGACGATGTGCTGGGGGAATTTCAGCTGCTTCTCCAAATCCACAGAGAGTTTCCAGTCCTTGGCTGATGCCAGGATTCCTGCTGGTGCCTTCCTCCCTGCTTGTGGCTGTTCTCCTGCCCTAACAAATGCGATTGAGCGAGTGGTGTTGCTGCCTCGGCCGCTTTTGCTGATCTCTTTGCTGATGGTGTCTGCAATAGCTTTCAGCACCTGGTTGTGACACCAAGTGTAACGACCCAGGCCGAGCGCTGTTGGGCAGGAGCTCAAAATGTGCTCCAGCGTTCCACGAGCTGGGCACAATTGGCAAGTTGATGTGTCTGCTTTCCCCCACGTACAAAGGTTTGCTGGGCTAGGCAGGACATCGTACACTGCCCGAATCAGGAAGGTTATGCGGTGCGGCTCACTTTGCCAGAGCTCCGTCCAGGTGACCTTGCGGTCCATGGCCTGCTCCCACCTGGTCCAGGCCCCCTGTTGCCCCATTCCAGCAGCTCTGCTCGTCCTTCCTTCCTCCACAGCAGCTCTGACCTCTTCATATATTCGGCTGCGCTTCTCCTTCCCCTTCAACTCTTTATGTCGAGGAGGTGTTGGGAACATCCCAAAGCCTGCTCTGTCTCGGGCCACCACTCCCACAAGCTCTTTGTGCCGCAGTCGAGCCTGTGCATCCAGCACAGCGGCTTGTGCGCTCCACTTCCTCCCTGTCTTCACCAGCACTCCTGCCTGGGCCACCTTTGGGTCGTTGGAGTCTCTATACATCAGCACCTCACGTGCCCAAGTCACTTTAAACTCCTCTTCCAGTGATTTCAGAGGCAACCAGAGCATTGTGGTGTTTCCATAGAGGGCGATGTTGCTGAGACTCCTGGGCAACCCTAACCATCTCCTGAGACAGCTGCTGACCTTTCTTTCCAAGGTCTCCACCGTGGAAATGGGAACCTCATACACAGGTAGCGGCCAGAGTATTCTTGGCAGTATACCAAGTTGGTAAATCCACGCTTTAAACTTGCCGGGGAGGCCAGAACAGTCTGTTGCTCTTAACCAGCTGTCCAGCTCCTGACAGGTTAACTGGACTGATGCGAAGTCTCTGAGGCTACTGTCAAAAACCTTGCCCAAGCTTTTCACCGGCTGTTCTGACAGTGATGGTATCTCTGCTCCTTTGATGCTGAAATGGAACCTGTCCATGACCTTGCCCTTCTTCAGCACTAGCGAACGGGACTTGGCTGGTTTGAACTCCATCCGAGCCAACCAGATGAGCTTTTCCAGCCCTTGGAGTATCCACCTGCCTCCTGGCACTGACTCTGTAGTGACTGTCAGGTCATCCATAAATGCTCTGATTGGCGGTTGGCGGACCCCTCCTCTGCTTTGGGGCCCCCGACACTCAGGCTCTGCCGAATTTGACAATCATGTTCATAGCCACCGCGAATAGGATCACAGACATGGTGCAGCCTGTGATTATTCCCACCTCCAGTGTGTGCCAATCTGGTGTCACACCTCCTGCAGAGACTCTCATCCTGAAATGGTTGTGTAAGGAACTCAGCTTTTTTGGAAATATTAATAATCAATAATATCTTGTTATTATTGATTATAAATATTTGGGTCAGTTAATTGGATTAACTTGATGTGGTTATAAATAAATAGGTTAGTGATAGGATGAAATTGGAAACCGGAAGAGGGTCTATGAGAAGAACCATCAGAATTTCATTTTCACATTTCATTGAATTGAATACTTGCATTTGTAATGGGAACAATTCTTGAAGTTGTTGAAAATTGAAGTCGTTGATGGTTCCGGCAGTGTCAAGTGGAAGTTGGTTGAGCGTTCTCTTTCTCCAGGAACGCATGATTGGTTTGGTCAAGGCCTGGGACTCTGTTGAGGCCACGCCGAGTACCCAGGAGAAGTGAGGAAGTCGGAAGGATGGGTGATTGGAGTCGTTGTTGGTTGGAGTCTTTGTTCCAAAACTCCTGAGATTGTCTTTGGTTCTTTGTGAGAGAGTCTCCTCTCTTTTATGGTTGGGATCCAGGCCTGCTGGAAGGCCTCTTGGCCCCCATGGAAGGGGGAGGGGGGGTTTCCCCGTATCACCCGAGACAGTGTTTGCGGCAGGATGGAAAACCAAGAGAGGGCGGTCACTGTTGCCTGTCTCTGATATAGTCTGAAAAAGAACCACCCCTAAGGTTTGAATGGACTTATGAGTAAGGTGACATGTCCAAGAGGGGAAGCGGCTCTTAGTTGATTTATGGTCTTTGTCCCCAGCGTGCTTAGACTGTTCATTCAAGCTCAAATAGACATAACAAATTCAAATTGCATTCTAAGAGAAGGTGATGTACATCAAAGTATGTGTCATTAAATGAGGATTAATTAGGTAGGAAGAATGATACAGGTGAAGTTATATTGACAGTTGGGTCATTGTGCAACCACATACACCCCAATCAAACATACCATGTTGTTATACCTAATAGTACATGAGACAGTAAATCATCACAGTTTCTGTGAGGCATGTTCCTTCATAGATCAGAGTAATACCGCAAAGTTTATTTAATTAAAGATTGTCTCTCTCTCTTGAGCATGTGGCGCATGTGGCCACATTCCTTTGAGGTCGTAAAAGTCTGTTATCAGTCTTAAAGTGTTTTGTAACCGGACACCCGGCTGACAAAGTAACTTCATTTGTGAGGTTAGTTTTGGGGGAGAGTTTCATAGACCTTTATATTGATTAAATATAGTGAATATGAATAATTAGTGTGTGTCTGAATGGTCCAGACCCTACAGTTGTAATAATCCAAGATCAGATCTGCAATATGATGTGGCACATGGTGCTTGGTCATGGTGGTCTGGACCAGCTTGTGGGGGATTAGGGGTGGCACGGTACATGAAAAAACATCCGAACCGTTCGGTTCGCTTGTCTCGGTTCGGTGCGTGTGTGCGTCGCACGGTTCGACGCATGCGCAGTGTAACCTCGTGCCCGTGACCTCAGACAGTGTGTTTACTTTTCGCGCGAAATAAGGGATGTGTGGACATGACAATGGACATGCATATGAGGCTTGTTGGACTTGAACCAGCGCTGCACAGACCGATCGATGAATAACATCAAAGTACCGCGAGAGCAACGGCTCCGTATGCTTTTCAATCACTCTCGCGGTACTGTGATGTCATAAACCGATCGGTCTGTGCAGCGCCGGTTCAAGTCGAACAAGCCTATAGACAGTAAAAGTGGAGTATGGAGTGCTGCAGGTCTCGTCACGTATAGAAATGGCAAGTGGGAGATATAAGGAAGGCTAACCGGAGTTGGAGGATGCGCCAGCGTCGTATAAGTCCATGTGGGAACATTTTGGATTTCATGTTACCTATGATATTTAAATGTATACAGTGACACCAAGTTTAGATAAGAACTCCAGTCATATGTTTCCAAATACTGCACTTTAATTTCAAGTGAAAAAAATGTATCCTCACTCTCAGGGAATAGAAGCATTGTTGATACTGTTTGTGTTGAGGTTGAACTTATGTTTCACTTTATGGTTATGCCTTTGCTATTGTTATTGTTATAGCCTCATTATAGGCAATTATGTGTAACATATTTTGACTTATTTAAAAGATAGTGCTTTAAGAGTTCCTCTCTTTTTCTATTAAAAGATATGCATTTTTAGCACACAAAGATTAAAATTAACTTGCATTTATCAAACTGTCAACTTCAGTGTAGCTCTTACAAAATGTTTATAAGTCCCTGTAGAGATAGCAATACACATTCTCCTTTTTTGCCAAATAAACAAAAGCATTTCATCAATGTCTTTCTTGCTGTATCAAAATGTCACCTAGCTTTCCTCAGAGATGGTCTCAATAATGTGCGTAAAGTCAAGTCAAATTCAGTTTGTGCATGATTACATGATATACATTTTTTTTTAATACTGTATCCTGAATTGTGGATAATTAAGCTATAGCCTATATCATATGCTGAAGTACATTTCTGGAGTGTTAAAGATTAAAAGAAAAAATAACAACAAGAACCGTACAGAACCGAAAACCGTGACCCTAAAACCGTGATACGAACCGAACCGTGGGTTTTTTGAACCGTGCCACCCCTATGGGGGATAGAGCCATATGCATTGGCTAGGTCTAACCACAGTACCGTGAGGTCTCCCTTGTGTTCACGAGCTTCCCGGATGAGCTGAGTCACCACTCCCGTGTGTTCTAAGCACCCTTGGACTCCAGCAATTCCTCCCTTTTGCACAGATGTGTCTATGTAGTTGTTAGTTAAGAGGAAGTTGGTCAGACGCCTTGCTACTATACTGAAGAAGATCTTGCCTTCCACGCTCAGCAATGATATTATTCTGAACTGATTGATCTTCTTGGAATCTTTCTCCTTGGGGATCCAGACTCCCTCAGCAAATCTCCACTGTTGTGCCACCTTTCCTCTTCTCCAAATGACTCGAATGATCTTCCAGAGTCGCCTGAGTAGCAAGGGGCAGTTCTTGTAGACCTTGTATGGGATTCCACTTGGTCCAGGGGCTGAGCTAGATCGTGCCTTACGCACAACCTCCTGGACTTCTTTCATCAGTGGCTCCCTGCTATCAAACTCCTTGGTGGGGGGAGTTGGATCTACAAGGATGTTGCACTGGCCCAACTCTTCCTCCCGGAGAGGGTCACTGTAAGTGCTGTGCAGATGCTGGTCAATTTCCTCTTTTGAACAGAGCAACTTACCGTCACACTTCTGTCCCAGGAGCTGTTTAGTGAAGCCGAAGGGGTTGGCAATAAACGAAGCTCTCTTTCTGGATCTCTCCTTTCGACGCCTTCAGTGCCATTCTGCTCTGCGCAAGGTCATCAGCCTTTTCCTCAAGACAGCTCTCAACTCCAACTCCAACCATGATTTTATCATATTATTAAATGAACTATAAAGTGCTTGTAATTATGCATTAGATATATCTTTGTATTCCCTTTATGTGTGTATGACTTGTTTGATACCGTTGTGATCCACTTGACCAAACTGAGTTGGTCACGTACAGGAGAATACAGTAAAATGTATTATTCTATGTGCAACAGCTTTCTGCTTAAGAAATGCATCTTTTAACGCCTGTTGTAAAGTATGCAAATGAGATGCATCGACAAGACAAAGAAAAAGTTTTCCCGCTCACAGAACTCCAAGTCGATTGGCCAGTTCGCCCCTGAGGGCGGAAACTCAAACTCTCTTTAAAGTCTTGACCAGCTCTTACTTCTACGCTCTTCCATGTATACTCTTCCTCTTACCTTCTGAGAGAGAGCAAGCGCAAAATGCGGCACTGGCATCTCGAAGCGGCACTTCCGGTGGCATCTCCAGCGGCCATAAGTGCAGCGGCATCTCCAGCGGCCATCAGTGAGTGGCATCTCCAGCGGCCATCAGTGAGATGCTGCTGGATCGTTTTCATTTTCATCAGATCATGTTCCTCTTTCTCACCTTCCACCGTCTACGTAGTTATTTAAGGGGAACGCCATCGTCGATATTCGTCTTGGTTGAAAACAGCGATAACTTTTACGATATAGCTAGTTGGTGCTCTCTAGGGTTGGAATTTGGTGGCAGGTAGGCTAGATAGGTTTATTGATCAAAACGCATAATCTGCCAATAAAAGTGGTTCCGCTTATCTTCTGACAAACGGATCTGATAACTATGTAGTTACAATTTCCAACAAGCAGTGTTGATATTTAAGGGAACGGGGAAAAAACAATCATGTTATGATTTGAACATGATAAAAAAAATCAGAGATTGCAAGTATTCTGATTATTTGTAATAGGCCAACATAATTATTAAATACCATATTCCTTATTAATATGGTATATGTGTATATAAAAGACACATATTTATTAAAAACATACGTTGTTCAGTTGTAGGCTACAGTAGGCCTACAGATATGTTTTTAATAAATGTGTAATAGTACTACTAATATTGTTAATATTTATAATATTATTATTAATAAATTATTAACAATAATATTATAAATATTAACAATATTAGTCAATTAGTCATTAACAATATTAATCAATTATACATTAATTAAATGGATATAGTAGCCTAGTAGCCTTGATGCAGGGCCAGGGGCGGCGCTAGGGATGTTTTCAGTAAAGCCCCGAATGTTTTTATTACCATGCATTGTACGCACCATCACTGAGTTTTCATGTGCATTAAAATATTTTTTATTAGAATTTAATTAATTAAATGTATATCTCTCGACTCTCACATCTACAGTGTCCGTCAATATACGCGTTGTCATTCACAACCGACAAGAACCGCCCACTCAGGCTAGTGCTTCTGACTGACATGTAAACTGGCCAACCATCGATGAGAAGTTCAACGTCTGTACGATCATCCAGCCAATGAAATTAGATATTTTGGAGCCAGGCGGTTTGTTGATGTGTAAGTTAGTAAAATGGGTATATCAAAATTCTTAAAAAAAAGAAAGTAAAACACCCCCAGCCAGCACTAAAACAAGATACAACAGCTTCAGCTGGCATCTGTAACTTTTTAATCATAGTATTATATTTCTTATTCGGTTTTAAATTGTGTCTGATTTACATTTTGATCGTCTAACAGTTAATGGTTGCGCAGCACAGTCATGCCACACACGCGCGCGCACAAAATTAGAGCGTTATATGTTTGGTTAGCATGGCCTGCCTGTGTCAGGGCAACAATTAAATAAAAAAGATAATTAAAGAAAAGAAAATATTTCGCTAACGAAAATGGTTTCAAACAAAGCATCACGGTGTTTACTGAATGAATTTGCTTGTAAACGATTCACTGACCCCACGATTCAAAAAACATTTCTTACTTTTTTTCTAAATGAATCATCTGTTTTGAACGAATCGATTGAATAAACCGACTCACTAATTAAGGCAGTGGCTTGCCGCCATCTAGTGGCAAAGTACCATTCTAATTTTTTCAATATTTCATATTTCTGTATTCCAAATTTGATATTTGATACATTAGCCTCATACGATTATTTATGCAAATTGTAAGTGCTGTGTAATCGCCATCAATTGCTATTGAATTGATGTTGAACTTGACCGGTTCTGTTCCCTTTGTTTGTAAATAGCATCTTGGAATGTTTGATATTCTTACTTTGGAATGTATTATTGCATTGTTGATGAGGGTGGATTGATGTTTCAGTTTAACTCTGTGTGACATTGTGACTTTTAATTTTAATAAGCCAGAAAGATTTACCTTGTTAAAAATATATATATATATATATATATATATTAAACATTTTATTTAAAGTTTATTCCTTGTATCCTGACACATACATGGATTTCTCTGGGCTAAGCCCCGGATATCCACTCACCCTAGAACCGCCCCTGTTAATAATAATAATAACAATAGTATATTGATTAGTTGAATCTAGCTCATATAGCCTATGTTTGTAAAGACGATTTAATTTAAAGAATAACAAATGTTAAATAAAATTACCTTTAAAATGTAAAAACCTTTAAAATGAGTAATTATAATTTTTCACATATAGCCTAGGATGTTCAGTTAGCCTAAGTTTTTATGAAAAAATTGGATTTAATAATTTCCTCTGCGCAGAAACATAACTAATTAAATAGTACATGGATGGGTTTTACTAAATTTAGTTTACCTGCAGTGAATTGAGGCCACTCCGGTGGGAACCCTCCGACGGTTCCCAACACTTGACCGCAGTGTTCGCGGGCAACTTCGTTTTCTCCCTGTACCTCGCTGCGCCCTCACAAACAACCTGACTTTAAACACAACCTGGCAACACCAAGGTGTCCCCGGCCAGACAATACGGCAAAATTGGGTTTTCGCTCCGGAACTCTCCGAGGAGTGGCCCTCTTTTAGGCCCCAGTTCGGGCTTATTGTCCCAAAATTGCTTTGTGTGTGTCGGCTGGCGTGGTTGACCTTTGGGGTGCCAAATTGCTGATGTCGCAGTTGCGTGCCGCAACAATGATACGGGATTCGGAAGTGTCCGAAACTCACACACAGCCAGCGTCAGTAACGCCGGTTGGGTAACCTCGCTTGCCGGATACCAATCAGAGAATGCCGCAACTCACCACAGTGCTCTGGTGAATGCCACCTATAAATACACAAAGGTTAAACAAGTGAAACTTAAAGTGGATTACGGCTTGCTTTTTTAAACCAAATGGATTGATTATTTATGTAGCAATAAGAGTCAAAGGTTTTACAAAATAATAATAAACAAAAGAAAATGATAATGATGGTATTTTATCAAAATAACTTAACCCAAAAGAGAAAATAGAAAATAAAGAAAACCAGATGAAACACAGGAGGAGACAGGCTGTAGTAGCGTGTTTGTGCCACAAGGGTGCGTACTTCCTCAGTGGTGGTCCACCTGACTGAACAGACAAACTTAATTCAAATTAAACTCAAAGAAGTTTAAATTAAATAAAAAAAAGCATGTAAGAAGAATTAAGGAAAATCAGAATAATATCCGATAATAACCAATGATAACAGTAAAGTATCATTAATAATTATGACATAATCAAAAGAGAAAAGTAGAAATAAGCCAAGCAGGATGAAACACAGGAGGAGACAAACCGTAGTAGTGGGTTTTCGCCACAAGGGGGCGCACTTGGCGCAACCTGGTTGAATCAGACATCTTAATTTAAATTTAAATTCAAAGTTGTTTGAACCAAATTTAAATAAGCGTGTAAAAGGGATGTAAGAACAGAATAATATCTGATAATAGTCACGATCGCTGTACAGACAAACTTAATTCTAAATTAAAGTTTAAACTTGTTAAACTCAACTCAAAATAAGCGTGTAAAGGAGTTAAAGATCAGAGTTATATCTGATAATAATCACGATCGCTTCACAGTGTTCGGTGATAAGAAACTAAAATAAAATAAAAAGAAATTAGAAAGCAAATAAACCACAAGAAAAAATGGAAACAGACCAAGTTAAAACAGAAATACAAGCAGGAAAAGTGATACCGACTTAGCAAGGGGATACCACAAGGGGGCGCGTTCCCTCTAAGTGGATACCAGTAACTAAACTGCTTAAGTTAAGTTTTAATCCAAATCTTGTTTGGGCCAAACTCAAAATTAAGTGTACAGTCAGAATAACGTTTAAAGAAAAAGAAGAATCTAACATCCCATAATATTAGCACAAGCAAAGCTGTAAAATATGTATTGAATGTTAGACAGTACAATTTCAAAAATCGCGGGAGAGAATTTTGAGAAAAGAATGACCTATCTACTAGTGTCCACACGATGACGCTATTGCGCTCACAGAGAATGAAGTCAGGGGGGTGGTAATTTGAGAAGTTGAGCACTCAAGGTTGCTCTCCGGCATTTGTTAGCAGAATTACAACCACCCTGCTTCAATGTGATTCAAATCTGAGTGCGTGTCCACGCGTCTGACTTTCTGCAAAATCACAATACAATTTCAAAATCTCGGCGGATTTTTTTTCGGTGCTATACTGCACAAAAAGCGTGTAGCAGGCTTTCTTGACTGCACTACGCGTGAATGTGAACAACTGGAATTATGCGTCTGTCGTTTCGACTCCCATTACACATTATCAATATAGCACTTATGTTTCCAATGTGTTAGGTTTTCGATTGATTAGCTACGTCAATGTTAACCAGAAGTTATCGTTAATCTAAGAATAATATCAGGCCTTTTCACTGACTATACTGGAGAGCATCGTCCATATAGTTCTGGATTTAATAATATTAAAACGTAGTAATGCAAAGGGATTTTCTTCGTCTTTGCAGTTACAAATTTAATACTATGAAACTGCAGTTTACTTTAGCGATTAACAGTGACCAAAATGTTTAGACATATTTAGGGCTGTTAATCGTGCTGAACTGAAATTGGCTTTGTGCCTTTGCGGTCAGTTCAGTCCGGGAGTTCGCGTTGCGCGACTCACGGTTTGAAGCGCGCGTACAAAAATTAAATATCAATATACACAAAGATTGAAACTGAATTGCTCATAAACAAGTTTAAAATGTGCTAAGCATTTTCTCCACCAAACTGTAACGAACCTGGGTCAGGCTTTAGGGATATGTATTAAAAATTATTGATTCACATTTAATAATTCTTCATACGGGTTTGACCCAGATAATAAAAGATGTTAAATCTCCCAAAAAGGGAATACGTTGCCAATCTGTATGAACGACTGAATACAACGGATTTATAATCAATCATCCCACATATTGGCAAAAATAGATCAATTATATCAATAATCAAATTATAACGAATTATAATTCAACATTCCTATACAAATTGTCCAGAATATATAGGTTCTCAGGAAAACCTCTAAGGGAATTAATTTGTCATCGAATAAATCTGTTTGTCCAGCAAACTGATCATGCGATCTTCATCAACTCCTATAGAGAAATTACCCTGAAGAGACTCGCAGGAAAAGACGATCTTTCCGGCCATGAAAGATAGCTTTCCTGTTTTGCAACAATACTATTTAAAGTATTCTACAATTTTAAAGCTTGTAGCTGAGATCAAAACATTAAAGTGACTTGTATGAGCATGAAGACAGAATCAATAAATGAATATAATGAATTTAATAAAGGCAAAATTACGTACACCGGTTATAACAAACAATAAATGTATTTACAAACGCAATAATGGCAACGACACAATGAAAGAGAAAGTGATAGAAAGAGGGAGAAGAATAGAACGCAGAATGGGAGAACCAACAAGGAAAACACAATCTCCCTATAAACAGGGGGTTAACAAATCTTAATGCTTTGAAAACTCAATAACAAATGCTTGCACAATTGCTCTTTGTGTTGTTGCTTCAAAGAAAGCGAGTGTGTGTGGCGTTCCGTGGGAGCGTCACGTGGTCTGCCGATGGGTCTGTAGCGCGCGCTTCGTCACAGGTTTGAATGTCCATGAACGTAAAGTTACCAAAAAAATAATTCAGGCTAAGTTCATTTCACTCGTCGGTGGAAACGAACAAAGGAGAATCCGAAAATGAAAAATAAAAACTTGGAGAAAGAAACAAACAAAAGAAAACGAAGAGAAGGCTTTAAGAGCCTTGAAGGTTCACGAAGGGACGAAGAAGGTACAGTAAGGGCTAGCGCAAAATGCGGCATCGGCATCTCGAAGCGGCACTTCCGGTGGCATCTCCAGCGGCCATCAGTGCAGCGGCATCTCCAGCGGCCATCAGTGCAGCGGCATCTCCAGCGGCCATCAGTGAGCGGTATCTCCAGCGGTCATCAGGCAGCGGCATCTCGAAGCGGCACTTCCGGTGGCATCTCCAGCGGCCATCAGTGCAGCGGCATCTCGAAGCGGCACTTCCGGTGGCATCTCCAGCGGCCATCAGTGCAGCGGCATCTCCAGCGGCCATCAGTGCAGCGGCATCTCCAGCGGCCATCAGTGCAGCGGCATCTCCAGCGGCCATCAGTGAGCGGTATCTCCAGCGGTCATCAGGCAGCGGCATCTCGAAGCGGCACTTCCGGTGGCATCTCCAGCGGCCATCAGTGCAGCGGCATCTCGAAGCGGCACTTCCGGTGGCATCTCCAGCGGCCATCAGTGCAGCGGCATCTCCAGCGGCCATCAGTGCAGCGGCATCTCCAGCGGCCATCAGTGCAGCGGCATCTCCAGCGGCCATCAGTGAGCGGCATCTCCAGCGGCCATCAGGCAGCGGCATCTCCAGCGGCCAGGACTTTCCGGTGCAGCAGCATCTCCAGCAATCAATATTTTTTTATTTTATTAACTGTATTTTAATTAAATAACATTATGTGGCTACCACAGAGTTGCATATCATGTGTAAGCATATCCTTTGTAAATAAAGTTTTGAGTTTCTGATTCTCCATTTCATCAGAGAAAGCTGCAATTGTTCTGAGTAGCCTATGTAATGTTATAGATTTCCAGCAAGAAGTGTCAATATCACTTTAATGTTTCAGAAAATGCTGTTTATTAAATATTAATTTGAAATGTTATTAAATATGAATATAAACGGTTATTCCGTTAATACAGAAATGCGTTCAATTAGTTTCTGATGTGCTGCACAATTCTGATATTAATTCAAATAAGCTGTAGGCCTACAAAGCTGAAATTGCGGCGGCATCTCCAACAGCCAGCTGTCGCTCCAGCGGCATCTCGTAGCGGCATCTCCAACAGCCAATAACGTTACTTTGTCCAGCTGTGGCTGCTGCCAAAGTAAGTGTGATGATACCAGTTTCTGATTAAAAACAGTATACACTCTATCACTCTATAGGCCACAGAATATTAGATATTCCCCCGGTCATTTAAATGTTTGGCCCATCTTGTCTTCTCTAAGCCACACCCTCTTCCTGGGTTTTCCACCGGTAGCCCCACTCACCTGCTGCTGGCCCTACCATAAAACCCAGCCTGGATAGCAGGCTTAGGCCTCCTTATCTCCTGTGACACTTTCTGTGTTAGTATTTGTCCATTTCATTACAGACCTATTCATTTATTTATTTATTTTTTGTTTCATTTTACTGCAATCTTTTCTATCTTGCTATTTTTCCGTTCTGTTGCGATTTGTTCCTTTCAGTTCACCTAGAGACAGAACCTATGAGAGACACCAAGGAAAGCTAAATAACAGATCGACCACCGAGCAGCTAGCGTCACCACGTGACCCACTAGGCTGCCGCCCTGTCAAAATCTTTATTTAGGCCCTGCGCTGACCTACGCAAATTGTCCCAATCTAACTGTCTGCATCAGTTTGCCAAAATTCTCATAGACGGCATAGCCTGTATTAGCATAATTCGTTAACCGTAGAACGAACTTGCATTGGTCTCTTTGTGTGTGCTGTGTTTATCTCGCCTACAGTGAACCAGTATGTCCCGGGCATCCAGTCCCACATCCCACTGGGACAACCTCGAGATATGGCTGACAGCCATGACGGCCACCTTCCTGCCCAAGGACGCTGGGGACTCAGAGCCCCCGAGCCAAGAGCAGCTGGACGCCGACTTGGACAAGCTGATGGAACACGATCCTACCCAGAGCTACAACTACAAAGACTGGGCCAAAATCGTCGGAAACCTCGCTCACACCCTCGTCCCCCAGGCACGGCTCAGCGAACGACACAGCATCAACCTGGAGCAGGAAGCCGCAACGCTAAAGCTTCAAGCGGAGGAGGCCCGGAGGAACCAAACCCATGCTCAGTCTCGTCTGGACCAGCTACTCCTTGAGACCCACGACCAGCGCGGGAAAAAGGATGCAACAGACCCAGAGCTACAAGAGGAAGTGGAAAGACTCCAAAAGGCCCTGTCTGATCTTCGTCTGGACACAGACCAAAGAGAGCAGTCGGAGAAAGAAACCAGAGAGGAACTCGACGGAAAACTCCGACAAGGTGAAGCTCTCCTTGCAAGAGCAGAGATTGAACTAAAAGAAAGAGACGCTAAAGCCAAAGCCTGTGAAAAACACTTACAAGCGGCCCGAGCTGAAATCCAAGAGCTTACTCAGCAGAGACACGATCTCAAAGATGAACTTGACAGTGTTCACAGAGAGTTGAAACACTCTTATAGACTGCAGAATGACCGGGAAGGGGAAACGCACACCACAAAGTTTCCCCTAACCAGCAGGTCCGTACCTTTCAGCCACGAACTCAGAGCTGAAAGGGGGGTTGAAAGCCCATTGCTCAAGATGTCACCAGTCAGCTTCCAGAGAACCCCTGCCGCTAACCACGGCATGGCCCAAAGAACTCGACAAGCTGGCCAGAAACATCCCTACTTTCACCCCAAACCCTGCAGGCGGCCACGACATCCATGCCTACCTCCAAGACATTGACTTTCATTTACAAACTGTCGCCAAGGTTACCACATGGGACAGATTGTACCTGCTAAGAATTACGTCTAGTCGTGACGTTCTTAGACAGTCAACAAGAGACAGTCAAATCGGATTACGAGCAGCTGCGACAGTCCCTCATGAGAGAATTCTCTGATCCAGAATCAGAACAAGGGCTCATCACCGCCATGGACCTCAAGCAGACAAGACTTGAAACCCAACAGATCTACTACGGCCGACTCCGACAAGCCTACTTCGGAGCACGGAACGAGCCAGGTATGGAAGAGGATTTCAACTTCAGAACTCTGTTTCTCCGAAATCTGCATCCCACAGTGAGTCATCACATGGGCGTCCTGGCCTGTCCACGGACCATGTCTACCCAACAGCTACGAGACTTGGCCCACAAAGCTTACACCAAGCGAAAGACTGTGTCTGAAAAGACTGTGAAAAACCCCACAATCCACTCTGTCTCTGAGCACTACTCAGAGCTGCCTCTAGAGGGCACCCCACAACACCACAGACCTTTTTACAGAGAGTCAAGACCGTTCCAGGCCAGCAGAGGGCAGCACAACCGCAATGGTGCTCGTCCGAAGCACCAGAGCGGGCGCTTTGAAAGATTCTGGGACCGGCAACACCCATCCAACAACCCAAGGGGTGGAGCCACCTGGGAAGCCAGCCGGCGACCCAGAAATAGCCGATCCCCATCGTCCGGAGCATCAAGCCCAGAAAGCCGGCATCGGAACCCCTCTCAACGTGCCACTGGTTAGCCCAAATCTGAGCCCACATCAGATCAAAACAGTGCAGCCACGTCAGAGAGGGCAGAGATCCTGAAGGTGCTCAAAGAGATTCTGCACAGAAAATCTCACAAGGAAGACAACAGGGACGAGCCAGACATCCTGTCTAAGTGTAAGTTCTAAACCAAGCACCCAGAACACTGCTCGTCAGCCACAGACCACAGAGCTAACTGTCACGTCACAAAGTGACAGCATCACCCAGCCACCACAGCTGACAGCTGCACAGCCTGAGCAAGACAGCACAAGTTCCAACAACTGGGACCAAAATTCCAAAGGACCAGGAAATGCTGTTCTGGCTACCAGCTTCCGCAGCGAACCATACGAGACCAGCCCTAACCACCCATCATTCACCACACCAGCCCCGACGCCAAGACTCCTGGGAAACCTGGTCGAAAAGGGGGTGGCCCGGAAACTGTACCTAGCCATCGATTTGGAAAATGAGGTGAGCCTTGAAGCCCTGCTAGACAGTGGCTCAGACTTTACTTTAATGTCAGCTCAACTCTTTGAAAGACTCAGTGCTAAAGCTAAGAGACAAGATCGAACTCTGACTTCTCAAACGTGTGAGCTGAATTTGCAGTCATACAGCCAGAACGACATCCGGCTCGAACAGGTAGCTCCTATTCACCTGACGATTGGTTCTATGAGTCTGATCCACCCAGTGTACATCTCACAAATGAACACTTACCCACTTCTAATTGGCAAAGACCTGCTAGATCGCTTTGAACCTTTACTGGACTTCAAACAACTGAAAGTTTGGGCTCAAGTGCGGGAACCCCTCCCCCTCCAGTCACACAGGTCAACAAAGCCAGACTGTCAGGTCACAGAGGTCTCGAGAATTCCCGCAGAGCCAGACTGTCAGGTCACAGAGTTCACGGGAACTCACCAAGCCAGCCATGAAGACACAGCCTCAGCACCAAATGAAGGTTCGAAGTCGCTACCCTGCACCTTCCAGCTCACCAAAGACTGTAACAAGTCCATGAACACTATGAGAAACCACCTCTCAGACCCCTCCAACCACCCACGCATGTCGTCTGAACCCACCGATAACCGGTGCCCCAGACAACGACAGCACGCCAAGAACATTCCGCGTTGTGCACGGCTTGTGATGTACCAAGGCTTGTGATGCCATGGTGCAAAAGGGGGGTCATGCCAATGTATGCCCATGACGCACCATGTGCTGCATACCGCAGCACCACACTCACTTACGAGACACCGAAGCAAGTGGCATACCGGCGTCCTCGAAGCAAAAAGACTGTCCCAGCCAACCAAGGACGGCACTTGCTGAAATTTTTCCTCCCTTTCTCTCTCCCTCTTCCTTTTGCCTTTACCAGGATGTTAATGTGGTTCGTCATCCTGTGCCTTAAGCCAACCAGAGGGCAGCCGCAGTCGGACATCATCTCAGCAGGTCCGGCATCAGGCATCGTCCTGAGGGAACAACCGGGACTCCTGATCACCAACTGCAGGACCCACACCCAGAAAGTGTATGTTCGGCTCGACCCCCGTAACGTCTACAGGGCCCATTACCCCAGCGCAGTAGCCCAATACAGCTGGGCAGGTGCCCGATGGACAGAGGACTCCCTCACTCACGCTGAGGCCGATATTGAACACATGCTCAACCAACTTGAGAAAATGACTGTCACACAAGCGGAGTTAGGTGGACACAACCGCCACTCCAAACGGTTCCTGGGAGCTTTGCTCGGAGCCGCCGCTGCCGTCGGAACTCTGTTTAACATTGGTATGTCCAGTGTCAACGCAGTAAGCCTAGCCACCGTGAGGCGGCATGTGGCTGAAATTCAGACTGAGATCCCACAGCTAAAACAGCAACTCACCACACAGAGTGCATCCCTGCAGACCATCGGCAAGACATTGAAAGGAACTGTGGTAATTCTCAACACTCACAGCGTTCTGCTGAACCAGACAGTGAACTCCATGAAACAGCTGTTTACTCTCTTCCAGAATGACTTTGCTCAAACTCAGCTGTTCACAGCCATGATGAGAGACATGCTGCGGGAGGTGAGCTTCTCCATTGACAGCCTAGCCATGGGTAGAATCCCACCGTACCTGATACCCTTAAGCCTTGTGCAAACCGTGCTGGCTTCCGCCAGCACCATGCCAACTGACCCTCTACAAATACACTTTACCTACTCTCTAGGTAGCGCCATCCCACTCTACGTCGACCCCAAGCAGAGGGAAGTGGGTTTTCTCCTGAACCTACCCATCATAGAGTCAAGCCGAATCTACAGACTCAAGGACATTGTCAATGTCGGGTTTTGGAAAAGTAACACTCACTTCAAGATCCGCACTCCAGACGTGATGGCTTATCACGACAGCGACACACAGCTGTACCTGGCCCCAAACCTGCACATGTGCACCCTAACCAAAGACATTCACTATCTCTGCCCTAGCAAACCCTTCCTCAGAGACAACACTGACGGAATCTGCGGGTTGCAACCCATGATCAGCGACACACGCTGCCCTGCCGAGGCCAAGCCTCGAACTCAAGTCACCGAGACACGAGCAGAGATTGTAGGCGACAGGTGGCTCGTTAACACCCCAGTGCGCACAGCTACACTCACCTACGACCAACATGACACTGCCACCCGTGTCACCTTGCTCAAGCAGAGCATGTGGATCCAAGTACCGAAAGGTGCCATCCTCCACCTGGGTGACCTGGCATTGTACCATCTTCCAAGCGAAGAGTACGAATCAGAACTGGAAATCCCATCCTTCTTCAAGAACCACAATTTCACCCTAACTCCAGAACTCCAGATTGCGAAAGGGGGGTCCCAGCTAATTGACATTGCTCCTATCGACACAGCCCTCCAAGCTTTGTCTCGACTGCCCATCTTGACTACCTCACCTGTTCTCCAAGCCTGGACCGCAGCTGACACGGCACTCTGCCTCTCTACAGCAGTCGGCTACACAATGACCCTGGGCCTGGCCTTCATCCTGTTTAAAAGAGTCAATGAGATGCGTGCGTCCATGACCAAGCACAGAAACGCTTTTTCTCCAGGCTTCAAATGGAACCTGCGAAAAAAAGGTACCAAGACAGAGATCATGTCAAATCTTATCGAAATGGACCTTCAGCCTGAGGAACCAAAGGCGGAGGACAAGTAGGAAACACCTGCTACACGACCGTCATGATTCACCTGCCATCCGCCCATTGTGATGAGTGTCGTCCAATGATGTCCACAAAGGAACTCCATCCGACGAAAAGGGGGACTGTAGCATATGCGTCTGGATGAATCATGATTCATGTAAGCTGAATCATCGTGGTTAATGAACACATTTTTGCTAAGTTTCCTTAAACTCGCAAACTGTGACTGTCTAATAATTAACCAGCTCAGCGCCAAAAAGTCTGGGATAAGATTGTGTTCTGACCCTTTTACGACCAGCGAGATTCAACTTAAAAGGTGAAACTAATATATTATATAGACTAATTACATGTAAAGTGAGATATTTCGAGCCTTTATTTGTTATAATTTGGATGATTATGGCTTACAGCTTATGAAAATCCCAAAATTAGAATATTGTGAAAAGGTTTTCATAGCTGTAAGCCATAATCATCAAAATTATAACAAATAAAGGCTTGAAATATCTCACTTTGCATGTAATGAATGAGTCTATATAATATATTAGTTTCACCTTTTAAGTTGAATTTTCTGAAATAAATTAACTTTTGCACGATATTCTAATTGTTTGAGTTTCACCTGTAATATAAGCTAAGTACTGAAAAAAAAACGGTTTTACCCATATCAACAGCAACCTGTTTTAAAAGATATTTTAGAAAGGCATGGTCTCTTTTGAGCCTTTGCCAGTGATGCTTGATTTCCTTCAAGACAACATACTTGATAACCTAAAACCAGGTGATAACCTGTACAATGTAAAATTGTCAACATCAAATGATGTACTAGCCTACATATTACAGTATTGTTTCAATACAAGACATACCAATGGCCACGCGCACCTTTCTGTCTTTGGGCACTGGATGTTCCTTCCTCACCGAATCAAAGGACTTATTCGATTAGCTTGCGTTGATATAAGGACTGGTCTTCCTTCTCTGCTGTAAAACAAAAAAAGTCTCTACTTACTCTGTGTGCAATTACTATTGTTCTTAAAACATATAAATTAAGACGGTTATAAATAAGTTATTTTACCATACGATTCAGGAGAGAGCATTTGATGAGTAAATACTGATTGAAATATTGTAGAAACTTCACCTGGGAAGGGCTGATCACGGCAAGATTCGCTGCGACTCACTAGTACTGGAGCTCTACTGAGGGTTGGCTCTTAAAAGAGCTGTTGAGTTTGATGTTGTAGAGATCTTAAAAAAGGACTAAGTAATCCTGCAAGACAGAAAGGAAGGTAATTTTATTACATTACATGCAAGTAGAAAGTTTATAAATAACAGTAGGATTTATTTCTGTATAGAGTGTTGCATAAATAAATGTTAAATGCATTTATGAAATAAGTTTACTGATATGTGGGCATGATTAAAAGTATGTCATTAATAGCAAGCAATAATCATATGAATTTGTTTAAAAATAACATGATTTACATGCAAACGGGACAGTTATCAGCAGTATAACTGATCTGATCATGACAAAATAATAGAGTATCTGATGTCGTGTGTCAAGTCAGATTTGCTTTTCCACTCTTGCAAACAGACAGAGGTAGGTCATGAGGTGTGGAGAGACATCATGTATCATTGGAACATGAACAGACAGGGTCCAATTTGTAATAATTTTAAACAATACAATGCAATTAATATAAACTTTCTGACAGTGTGTGGGGCATCCGCAACTGATTTGCAAATATCGCAATAAATATGTACAGGAATTGGGGCAGTAGCCAATGACAGCACTAGGAGTAAAAGCTGCAGGATTATGTACGAGTATACAAATATGTATGAGCATTGTATGAATTTGAGAACTTGTTAAATCTTGTAAATTATTAAGACTTAGAGACTATGTTTGTACTGATTGGGCTATGGGTTTTGTAAGAAAAGGTTTAAGTAACAACAAATGCTTGATAAAATGTTTGATTACAGGTTAAAACCAACACATACATACCATTGTGAATATTTGCCTTTGCAGCTTTTCATCAAACGAAAAGTTTGTTTTTCTCCTCAAACAATAATGAGCTGACTGATTCTGAAAGCCCCTTTTGGTCTTTTCAGCTGAAAAAAGAGAAAATAAAATATCATTATGTATAATATATAGGATTATTTAAAGGAAAAATTACAGATTTACCTTACAATTTTTGGATTTTAAATTATTAGGCATTAAAAGCATGGTAAGTGTTGTGGTTACTATGCATTTACAACAAATATTACTTTAAAACTGCAAATACTGTGGTAAAAGCATGGTAAGTTTTGTGGTTACTGTGCATTTACAACAAATGACACATTAAAATGGCAAATACTGTGGTAAAAGCATGGTAAGTGTTGTTGTTACTGTCTTTTTACTATAAGTTACCCATCACAGTAAAACTAAGGTTACTGTGGTAAGAGCATGGTAAGTGTTGTTTTTACTGCGCTTCTACTACAAATACCACTTTGGAACTAATTGTACTACTTTGAACCTAATATGAATATATATCATATATGATTAACTGATAGAAGGTCTAGGCCTATAGCACGTCACGTGACAGACAGTGTTTAATCACGTTAGTTTAGTAATGTGTTTTGAATTAGAAACCAATGAAACGCAAAGCCTCCGTGGAGATGACAGATATAATGCAGTGACTGAACATGAGAGAGCTAACCTGATTAATATCGACAAACAGAAAAGACATTATAACATACATTATTTGGACAGTGTATTTACGACTACTTACCAACATCTGGCACACGTGACCTGAAGCCAAACATCGCGATGTGTTCGGAATGAGACTTCTTCAGCGCTATTTCCTACTGATAAAATTTGCGTCTGTTATTGGTTTCCCACAGGTTTCCCATTGAAAGCAATGGAGTTCCTAATGCATCATAGAGTGACGCCAAGGGGCGCCTTCGGCGTCTGCTAGGGCTGTAGTACTCGAGTCCGGTCTTGGACTCGAGTCCGGACTCGAGACCGTTTTTCTATGGTCTCGGACTTGTCTCGGACTCGCTGGTATTCGGATTCGGACTTGTCTCGGTCTCGGCCACTGGTCTTGCCAAACATGGCTTTTGGTCTCGACCGAGTCCAGATGTCTTTATATTATGTTAATAATATTGGAGGGAAAGTGAAACACTGAGCATGCAGCATGAGAAAGATATGATACATCATGAGATGCGCAATATCTGACATGGAGTGGGTAAGACATGATTTTGACCACTTCATTGAGTTTTGAGAATTTGTTTTGTAGAAAGACTCTTTTTAAAAAGATTTTCGTTTTGTATAAATTGTATCTTAATTTTGATCAATGTTTTATCAACCAATTGCCTGTATTTAATAAATAAGAAGCAAATATATATCACCAATCACACACTAGATTATCTTCGCACGTCACGCTCAGCATCTGCGTGCTGAAACGTTAATTTTCATTGATTCACGAAGATGTCCGCCAATTCTGCCGTTATCAAATTTGGTTTTAGAAATCACAAGGAATTTCTCAGCGCTGCGCTTAAAAAGAAACACAGGTCAGACTGCAAATTCTGCAAATCAATAATTTCGGAAACTTGTGGGGCAACATCAAACTTCATAAGACACCTGCAGAGGAATCATACATTGCCATAAGTTAACTGCAGAGCTTGAGCTGCTTAGCCTTGACTATGTGTTAACATTAACAATAGCTGACATAGCAGAAGATAAAGGTAATGTTCTTGGAAATAAAGTTATCTTAACTTAACTTACGTCTGGCATGGTTTCATGAGGTAAAAAAATTCAAACGATTATGGTATAACCTTACGCAATTGATTATCGTCGTGTTTGTAATGACATTTGTGGTTGTGCTCAGTCTTTTTACAAATTAATGTTAACGTTAGAGTTAAGTAAACTTTGCATAACGTCATGCTGCCATAAAGTTGGATTAAATGTATGGTGGTAGCTAGCTGTGTGTGTGTGTGTGTGTGTGTGTGTGTGTGTGTGTGTGTGTGTGTGTGTGTGTGTCATATTTGCGTGAAAGGTGGTTCATTTGGGTAATGTTGTTATGTTGTACCTTGGGTGCGTTTCCCAAAACCAACTATGGTCGCAAGTTCCGTCGTTACCAATAGAGTTCAATGGAAATTGCGATCATAGTTGGCCAACGATGCTTTTGGGAAACGCACCCCTGATTAGTTCAATGATCTCTCTCTCGAGTTTGGTTCGGGTTTGGCCGGGTCCGAATCTTTCGTTCTTCCTGTCAGTCCCAAAGAGACTATGCTGTCAGTACCGGAAAGAGAAATGATTAGTTCATCTCGAGTCTTTTCGGGTTCGAGTCGTTCGTTCTTCAAGTCACAAACCCATTAGGCTGAGTGCAAAAACAGAAATGATTAGTTCATCTTTCGAGTCGGATCTGAGTCCTTCATTCTTTTGTCACGTGACCGCTGGTATTGCGCTACAAATACAACATTAGATTCGTATTATTGACTGCGTCTGAATGTATATTGTTTAATTAGATTAGAAGATTATATGATATCAAGGGGTACTATAGGGGATCTATACTTAAAAATCCTGGGTGTTGTGACACTGTTTTTGCTTTAGATCAACAAATAATAACCCCAAATGATTGTCTTGATAATGTCATGCATAAGACTTTTTTTTCCCTGTCCTGGACTCGGTCTTGACTCGGACTCGAACCTTTTTGGACTCGGTCTTGTCTTGGACTCGAACCTTTTTGGACTTGGTCTTGACTTGGACTCGACTAGTCCTGGTCTTGGACTTGTCTTGGACTCGACAAAGGTGGTCTTGACTACAGCCCTAGCATCTGCTATGTGACGCCTCGGGCGCTTGACCCTTCTTCAGTTGTTGATGCCTTAGGAGTGAGAATGGGTTGGTATTCTAGGTTATTACCTGAGGAAGTTTTTTGTCCAATAATTAGAATCTCTGTTTTTTCAGAGTTAAGTAGTAGGAAATTACTAGTCATCCAATTTTTTATATCAGCTATGCATTCAGTTAATTTGGTGAACTGTTAAGTTACGTCAGGGCTTGAAGAAATATAGAGCTGAGTATCATCAGCATAACAGTGAAAACTAATGCCAGGCTTCCTAATAATATCTCCTAAGGGTAGCATGTACAGAGTGAACAGGAACGGTCCTAGTACTGAGCCTTGTGGTACGCCGTACTGAACTTTTGATCGATAATACATCTCTTCATTTACTGCTACAAACTGATAACGGTCAGATAAGTATGATTTAAACCATGCTAATGCAATTCCACTAATGCCAACATAATTTTCGAGTCTATTTAAAAGAATGTTGTGATCAATAGTATCAAATGCAGCACTAAGATCGAGTAACACCAATAGCGAGATACAACCACGATCGGATGATAAGAGCAAATCATTTGTGACTCTAATGAAAGCTGTCTCAGTACTATGGTCCAGTCTAAATCCTGACTGAAAATTCTCACAGATACCATTTCTTTCTAAAAAGGAACATAGTTGTGAGGATACTGCCTTTTCTAGTATCTTTGACAGAAAAGGTAGATTTGAGATCGGCCTGTAATTGACTAATTCTGTAGGATCAAGTTGCGGTTTAATTATAGCCAGCTTAAAAGTTTTCGGTACGTATCCTAGTGACAAAGATCCTCTTCTCAATATCATTAATTCATCTATGACCTCTGGAAGCATCTCTTTCAATAGTTTAGTTGGTATATGGTCTAACATACTGATGAGCGGCCGGATCGCATTAAATAATTCTGTTAAAACGGTGTCGTGTTAGCGGCCCCTAAGTTAATAACTACTCGGTTACTCACGTAACCTCAGTTCCCTGAGTTAGGGAACGAGTATTGCGTAGCTATACACAGTGGGGGAAACTCCTTTTCCTCGATTTACTGAAGCCTTTATGTAAAGCGCATTTGCAGCTGCACGGCTAGAACATGAGCGTCTGGCTCGCTCATAGGCTGCGCTACGGCAACTGCACATCCAATGGCGTGGGCGACCAATGAGATCACTCTGCGTCATACACGTCAGAGCCCGCCAAGGGGGCGTGACCTCAGTCTATAATAGTCCCCGAATTCGCCATTATAGCAGGTTTAACGACTGAAGCAACAACTTGCCATGTTACTATAGTGCGGCTGGCTACGCAATACTCGTTCCCTAACTCAGGGAACTGAGGTTACGTGAGTAACCGAGTAGTTCCCTTTCGAACGGTCACTTCGTATTGCGTAGCTATACGCAGTGGGGACGCCATGCAAAGCGCCGCACTGAGTAACTGGCTGCCACTGCAACTCAGGCCCCTGAGCATACAGAACAAGCCATAACCGCATAATTATGTATAAATAGACAAGACACCGCCAGGTCTAAAATAGTACACATCAGTAGAAATAACCCAACATACTACACCAATGAACCCAGACACTGTCGGGGTTATTAGTATATGAACATATAACCAGTCAAGTGGGTTTATATATGAAATTATAACCGGCCAAAGCGGGTTTTATATATGTATGGAATATAACCGGCAAAGCGAGTTTTATATGTGTCATATAACCGGCCAAAAGCGGGTTTTATATATATGTAAATATAACCGTCAAAAGCGGGTTTATGCATGAAATACAACCGGCCAGCAGCGGGTTTTATATAAATATATGAATGTGATACTGCACAGTAATATATGACAAGACCGGCCACCGACAGGTCTTAATCATACCGAAAGCACCTTCGCCTGCAGGGAAGGCACTTCCCTATTATAGAAACTCATGAATGTCGAAGGCGAGGACCAGCCGGCCGCATCACAAATATCACTAATGGGAATGTCAGATGACCAAGCCTATGACGAGGCCATACCTCTGGTCGTATGGGCCTTGATACCTATAGGGCAAACTTGACCCGCTGCGGTATAAGCCATAGAAATAGCATCCACTATCCATCTAGACAGTCTTTGCTTAGTGACTGGATCCCCCTTGGATCTACCACCAAAGCAGACAAAAAGCTGTTCTGATTGTCTAAAAGATGCAGAACGCTCCCGATAGATACTCAGCGCTCTAACAGGGCAGAGAAGATTAACCTCTCCATCCTCTGCAGAAGGAGGGAGGGCTGATAATGTCACCACCTGTGCTCTGAACAGTGTTGTACAGTGTAACCATGTCTGGGCTTGAGGATGACTCTGGAGTCATCTGGACCCAACTCCAAACATGCAGGGCTCACAGAGAGCGCCTGCAGATCTCCCACTCGCTTGATTGATGCCAACGCCATAAGGAGAGCGGTCTTCAGCGAGAGGGTTTTTAGATCAACCGATTGGAGCGGTTCGAAAGGCAGACCTTTCAGAGCCCCCAGGACCATGGAGAGGTCCCAAGGCGGCACAGACGGAGGTCTGGAGGGGTTCATTCTCCTCGCACCTTCCAGGAATCTTACGACCAGGTCGTTTATTCCCAGTGACTGGCCAGCCGTCAGAACATGATGTGCCGCTATGGCTGCCACATACACTTTGAGCGAGGACGGGGAGCGACCCGCGTCCAGCAGCTCCTGTAAGAATGAGAGAACCACAGATATCTCACATGACTCTGGGTGAGCCTGATTTTTCAAGCACCAGCTGGAAAAATCTGACCATTTTGAAGCATACAGGCGCCGAGTCGACGGGGCCCTGGCTTCAGATATAGTGCTTAAAACCTTCTCAGGAAGGTCCTTGGGTACCCGTTGAGGGGCCAAACATGGAGGGCCCATAAATCGGGTCTCGGATGCCACAATGTTCCGTTCGCCTGTGTGAGGAGGTCTTTCCTCAGTGGGTCAGGCCATGGGATTGTGTCCGATAACTGAACCAGTTCCGGGAACCACGGTCTGTTTTTCCAGAGAGGGGCCACCAGAAGGACTGGGCACCCGCTCTCTCTGACCCGTTTGATGACTTGTGGAATCATCGAGACGGGGGGGAAAGGCATAAAGAGGACGGTTGGGCCAGCGCGTCCCTGTTCTTCGAGAAGAACAATTTGCAGTGGGTGTTGATTCTCGAGGCGAAAAGGTCTATTTCGGCCTCGCCAAACACCTTCCATATCAGACTGACCGTCTGTGGGTTCAGGGACCACTCGCCGAGGGGAGTGTTGCCCCGTGAAAGCATATCCGCGCCCACATTCTGGACGCCCGGGATATGCGCTGCTCTCAGAGAGCTCAGGTTGGTTTGTGCCCATATAGAGGAGGTCTCTCGCCATCGCATGCAGGTTCCCTGACCTGATGCCCCCCTGGCGATTCATGTAGGCCACCACTGACGTATTGTCTGTGCGGACTAAGAAGTGGTGACCTCTGAGGTTCGACAGAAATGCCATCAGGGCCAACCCAACTGCTTTCATCTCCAGACAGTTGATATGTAAGCTCTGCTCCGTGCTCGACCAGAGGCCGGATGCAGGCATGCCCTCGCGCAGCGCTCCCCAACCCAGGTTGGACGCATCTGTAAGAACCACTTTCCTCCTGGAAATTGTTCCCATTGTCACCCCCTCGTGGTGCTTGTGAAACTGATAGCTAACATTTTGAACGGCCGTCTCATGAGAGCTTTGTTGAAATATCTCAGATCTAGAGTGGGTCTGAGGCCGTCTGAGGCTAAAAGTGCTATATAAATGAAGGTGACTTGACATACATGTTGTCAATTTAGATGATTTAACGAGTTTAGAAAATTCTTCCTCTCCTATAGCAATGAATGAATCGAATTGTTACGATCTCTTATGACCTTGGGTCAAAAGAGGCAACATTGAGGTTGTGATAAAACTGTATTGAGAGTGGCAAGAGACAACACGTAACAAAGTAATATGAAAGAAATATAATTTATTTAACAGAAGAGAAATAATTATACGACAAAATGTACAATAATAATAATAGTGGTGAATATAAACAAAGAAAAATAAGCAAGATATTTACAGATCAAAATATATCAGATAACTAGATAATCCAAGAGAAAAAGGGACGCAATTAGTGAAGCCAAAGAAATAAAAAGAACAAAACAAAACTCAGTCTAACTTGTGATCAAACCTCTAATCTAACTAATAAACAAAGAAAAGACATACATCTTCAGCGTCAAACGCCCTCACTAAATTACTCTGACTAACAAACACAAAACATTCAAAGGGTGGCATTCACTTGCTTACCTGGTGTATCTATACATCGAGTTTCCTAGGTGTTGTTTTGTGTAAGTCACGTGACATTATACCTGTTCACATTACTCTTTGTATCCTCAAACCACGCCATAAAAAGGGCAGAAAGAAAACGTAAAGGGAACGTGTCACAATAATATTGAAAACGAGATGGCAAAAATAAACAGGATAATAAAGGTAACAAAAAAATATAAGGCGCGTACAAGGCAACAAAACAGAGCGACAAGAAAACAAGCTGCTCTCGCGTTCCTTTCAGCGTCCTTTCAAATGCTGGCGGGAAACTTGATTGGCTGAGGGGGAGGTGACATCACACCATTGATGGAAACGGACAGCTCTCTCAGCCAACAGCAGATCAGCAGTGGAGCGAGCCTAAAGATGTGAGAGTGAGTGAGTGAGTGAGAGTGAGAGTGAGAGAGAACAGCCACAGGGACGTAACAGAATTTTTCGTCAGAGAGACTACAATGCACCGTCTGATGCGATACTGTGGTAGACGGTTGCATAGTTATAATTTTTTCCCTGATATTATCAATCTTATAAGTGAAGAAGGTCATAAAGTCATTACTGTTGTGCAGCTTGCAAACTTCTGGGCTTGAAACTTTATTTTTCGTCAGTTTAGCAACTGTTTCAAATAAATACCTAGGGCAGGGGTTCTCAAAGTCTATATTCTAAGGTCCAAATCAGAATTTTCATCAGTGTCAAAGGTCTGAAACTTATGGGGGGGGAGGGGGGATTGTTCGGTTTTTGTTGACGGGGAGGGATTTGGATGGGGCTTACATGTGCTTCATGAGGCACGCACGCACGCACATTTGCGCACACACACGTAAGGTCGCTCTCTCCCTCTCTGCCGTGCTTTCTTTTTCATCTTTTTCATTATCTACATGTATATTAAAATCACCAACAATTAGGACTTTATCTGCAGCCAGTTCTAACTCTGATAGAAAGTCAGCAAATTATTTGATAAAGTCTGTTTGGTGCCCTGGTGGCCTGTATACAGTAGCCAGGACAAATCTTTAATGTGATTTATCATTTGCACTATATATTGTTACATTAAGCACCAACACTTCAAAATAATTATATTTGAAACTAGACTTCTTAGTAATTTTGAAAATATGACTATAAATTACAGCAACACCTCCCCCTTTGCCTTTCAGACGAGGTTCATGTTTATAACAGTAATCTTGTGGGGTGCACTCATTTAAAATAATGTAATTGTTTGGTTTCAGCCAGGTTTCTGTGAAACACAGCACATCTAGTTTATAGTCTGTAATCATATCATTAACAATAAGTGCTTTTGAAGTAAGGGATTGAATATTCAGCAACCCAAGCTTTATCATTTGTTCATTTGTATTATTTATGTTTTTTATTTGTTGAACATCAATTAAATTTTTACCCTTAGATGGGTTTGGAAGTTTTTTGTATTTCCTAATTTGGGGAACAGACACAGTCTCTATTTGATGATATCTAAGTGAAAGAGCCTCTATGTGAGGGGATTTATCTGACCTTGGTGACGTGAGACAGCTGGCAGACAGTTAGTTTAGCCAGTTTGTCTGCTTCCTGACCCGAGCCCCAGATTGTCATGTTTGAGCTCTAAGACTATGTGCCATATTACTAGAGAGAAGAGCAGCACCATCCCAAGAGGGATGAATACCATCTCTTTTCAACAGGTCAGGTCTGCCCCAAAAACTTTTCCAATTGTCTATGAATTCTATATTATTTTGCGGACGCCACTTAGACAACCAGCCATTGAGTGATGACAATCTGCTAACTCTCTCATCACTCCTTCGAACAGGAAGGGGACCAGAGCAAATTACAGTGCCTGACATCGTACTTGCGAGTTTTGGTTTGATTTCAGTGATTAATTTTAGTGATCTCCGACTGGCGAAGTCGAACATCATTAGTGCCGACGTGAATAATAATCTTAGAGAATTTACGATTAGCATTAGCCAGCACTTTTAAATTTGCTTTGATGTCAGGCGCTCTTGGCTCCCGACAAACATGTGACTATGGTGGCTGGTGTCACTATTTTCATGTTCCGTGTAATAGAATCGCCAATAACTAGGGCACATTCAACAGGATTCTCAGTGGGTGTTTCACTGAGAGGGGAGAATCTGTTTGATGTTTTAATCGGAACGGAAGAGCGGTGTTTTGTCCCGCGACTACAGCGCCTCACAGTCACCCAATTACCCTGCTGCACGGGCTCTACTTCAGCCGGAACCGAACAATGTACAGTGCTCTCTAAGCTAGTCGCATCCAAAGCAGTATCTAAAGCCCTTGCACTCAATTAAAGTTTGGATGCGTGCATCTAGTTCTGAAATGTTCTCCGTCAGCCTGACTATCTCCCTGCATTTATCACATGTAAATCCTGTGCAGACGGAGAAAGCTATGCTATACATGTTACATGAAGTGCAAGTCACAATAAGAGGAGAAGATGACATGACTTACCATGTTTGTTGATTGATTCTACTTACCACAGCTTTGATGGATTTGTAAAAGGCATGAGCACGCGAGCTAAATAAATAAAGAGCGCATGGATGGCACGCTAACAGGCTAGCAAATTAGTAGCTTGTTGTGCTAACAATGATTTAGATTGAAGCTAGCGATGTCAGGTTAATATGTGATGTTGAGTAAGTTGTATTTAACAGTATAAACAACAGGGAATGGTAGTAAATAATGATTCAAAACAGAAAGATATACACCGCCACAGACACGAACCAACAGCAAGGCAGACAGGAGCAATCAAGCAATCAAAAAGTCACCTGTGAAAGTCACCTGTGTGTTCTACGTTACACTACTGTGACCATGCTAAGGCCATAGCTGTCACAGACTGGTTGACGCAGGAAGGCAGCAGGATCTACTTGCAGCAGTGTTTATTTAAACAGACTTGAATACTCACAGACGGGATTCAAAGGAAACATGAACAGAACAACCAAGCATGTATAGCAATAACAACAGACTGAAACACAGGCTTAAATAAACAGAACAAATAAGGGAAATGAGACACAGCTGGGACAAATTAACTCCTAATGACAGGGACAGGGATTAAATCAATGAAACACAGGTACAAACTGAGTGTCACAGGCAAACATAACAAACACGAAACGTGACAATAGATATTTTAAGAACATGTCCAGACAGAGCACAGCTGATACAATATAGAACAAATCAAGCTATTTAACTTAATCAAATAACAAGTCAGTTGTGTATTTTGCTAAATATTCTTCATGTGTATATCTGTAATATTTAATGTTATTATATTTACTCTGTATTTTCTGTTTCTATAGAAAACCACACACTAAATACAACTAAGGACAACCATTCAATCCTTGTTAATAACTGAGTTGTTGTGGTGACAAATAAACAGGTTGGTCGGTGCAACACTTCACAATTCAGCTTTCAGACCATACAATGCAAATGCAAAAATGAAAAATTGAAACCAGACATTTATTTTTCTTGTTTTTCCAGTTACATTATCAATGGATAGTTGCCTTTTTCTCCCCTTTTTTAAATTTTACTTGTGCTAAATTGTGACTTCAGAAACAAACATTTGAATAAATGAAATCTAACTGATTTTCTATTTTTCGTCTTGTAATTTGCGTACATTAGCACGGGTGTGGCCGTGGAATAACTGTACTATCATTTCATTGATGCAACTGCTTTATTTACACTGCATGCACCAATAAACTGGGTCCCACTTTATATTAAGTGTGTCCTTAACTATTATATTCTAACATTGAAATAATGAAATAATTTGATACAATGCACTTATTGTGTAAATACATGTTTTTACATTGTACTTGTATTTTAAAAGTTCAAGTTTTTATCAACTTTGACTGTGGTCTAAAGTCAAACCTTTCCTTAATCATAAAACTCTACAGATGGCGGTTCATGATTTTATCACCTCACGTTTAGGCCCTGTTTACACGAAGGGAAAACGCAGATATTTCCCTGCGGTTTGGCCTCTCATTTACACGAAAACCCATTTTTTTTCGATTATTATTAATCGTTATATTTTCACCATTTAGTCTCCTCGCTCCTCTCAGGAACCTGATGACCAGGTCGTGCTTCCCTACCGACTTACCTTCGACGGGGTCATGATGTGCGGCAATGGCGGCAACATAGACCTTAAGGGTGGAGGGAGACAGCCTTCGCTCCAACCCTTGCTGAAGGAAGGAAAGCACAACGCTGATCGAGCATCTCCGGGGGTCTTCACGGTGAGAAGAGCACCAGTCGACGAAGAGGTTCCACTTCAACGCATAGACGTGTCTCGTGGACGACGCTCTAGCGGAAGTGATGGTAGCCGCCACCGCTGGTGGAAGGGTACTCAAACCTACCTTGAGCCGTCCAGGAGCCACACGTGGAGGCTCCAGAGATCGGGGCGAGGGTGCCACAGGGTGCCCCATCCCTGAGAAAGAAGGTCCTTCCTCAGAGGAATGGGCCAGGGAGGTGCTGTCGCGAGGAGTGCAAGTTCGGGGAACCAGGTCCGGCCGGGCCAATACGGCGCGACCAAAATGACCTGCTCCTCGTCCTCCCTGACCTTGCGCAGGGTCTGCGCAAGAAGGCTCACTGGGGGAAACGCATATTTGCGGCCCGGCGGCCAGCTGTGCGCCAGTACATCCGTGCCGAGCGTGCCCTCGGTCAGGGAAAAATACAGGGCGCAATGGGTCGAGTCGTGAGAGGCAAACAGATCTATCTGTGCGTCCCCGAACTGGTCCCAAATCAGCTGAACCGACTGGGGATGGAGTCGCCATTCTCCAGGGAGGGGCTGAAGCCGTGAGAGCTCGTCGGCTGCACAGTTCAGGGCTCCGTGAATGAAAATGGCTCGAAGCGACCTCAGATTCTTCTGACTCCATAGGAGGAGGTGGCGGGCGAGTTGTGACATACGGCGGGAGCGTAGACCACCTTGATGGTTGATGTACGCTACAGTAGCGGTATTGTCTGAGCGGACTAGTACGTGTTGACCCCTGAGCAACGCCCAGAAGCGGTGCAGGGCAAGGCGTACTGCCAACAACTCGAGGCAATTGACATGCCATAGCCGCTGGGGTCCTGTCCAGGAGCCCGCAGCAGCATGTCCATTGCACATGGCGCCCCAGCCCATGGTGGAGGCATCTGTGGAGACCACAACATGCCGGGAAGCTCGTTCCAGGGGGACACCCGCCCTGTGAAAACTGAGGTTCGACCACGGGGTGAGGAACTGACGGCAGGTCGGAGTAACTGGTACTCGGAGCGTGCCTTGTTGCCATGCCCGCCTCGGGACTCGGTCGCGAAGCCAAAGCTGAAGCGGTCTCATATGAAGCAATCCGAGCGGCGTGACCGCGGCCGACGAGCTCTCGACGACCTTCGTGAAGGTGCGAGGAGACAGGGCTAGCCCAAAGGGGGAAAACCGCGTACTGGTATGCCTGCCCCTCGAAAGCAAACCGTAGGAACGGTCTGTGTCGAGGAAGAATGGAGACATGAAAGTAGGCGTCCTTCAGGTCGATCGCTGCAAACCAATCCTGGGGCCGCACGCATTCGAGAACGCGTTTGGCGGTGAGCATCTTGAACGGCAGCCTGTGAAGGGAGCGGTTCAGCACGCGCAAGTCCAGGATTGGCCGTAACCCACCGGTTTTCTTGGGGACAATGAAGTAGGGGCTGTAGAACCCAGACCTCATCTCGGCTGGAGGGACAGTCTCGATTGCACCCTTCGCCAGCAGGGTGGCAATCTCTGCTCTCATGACGGGGGCATTGCCACCGACCAAAGAGGAGCGGACTCCCCTGAAGCGGGGAGGAGACCGTGCGAACTGAATCGCAAGCCGAGCCTGACGGATCGCGCGATCCAGCGGGACAGACGGGGAAGCTCTAGCCAGGCTCCCAGGAACTGAACCGGTGGGATCACGCGACGACAGGCGTCCCCCCCGGAGGGGCAGCGAAGCGGAGTAACTGGCCCAGACGTGGACGGCATAGCGGCCCGGTGTGGGGGCACAGTTAGCAACCGCGCCCTGGCAGAGGGGGCTAGGGGAGGACCAGGCTGGTCGTCCCGCGGGGGCCTGCTCTGCCAGGGGTCTGGCGACAGAGGGGGACAGGGGCGAAGCGGTCCGTGGACGGCACGCCATGTCAACCACCTCTGGGACAGAGGGGGACGAGGAGAGCACGGCTAGAGGGCGGCGCTCTGTGTCGTCCGAGAACTCTGTGTGCTCAGAGACGGGAGAGTCAGTTCTTTGCGAATAAGGATTCTTCCCGGCCCTCCACCGGGGAAAGGAGTGGTCCTGCTCCCAACTCCTGGAAAGAACTGAGTCCCATCTCTGAGGAGCCCCTCTCAAGAGCGCCACCTAACCCGGCGCGTAGGGGGGGGCGGGGCTGGAGAGGGCTGTGGCATCCGGCCGCGGCCTCCAGAGCCGGCCCGGGTGAACGGGCGGGGTGGGAGCCGCGGGGGGGCGCCCTCGGCGGTGGGCAGACCGAGGGACCTGAGCGGACGGCGGGGCCGTCGGGACAGAGTCGACCTCAACCTGCTCCATCCCCGAGGAGCCCGTCTCAGGAGCGCCGCTTAACCCGGCTTGTAGCGGGGGACGGGGTTAGAGAGGGCTGTGGCGTCCGCCCGCAGCCCCCAGAGCCGGCCCGGGTGAACGGGCAGGGTGGGAGCCGCGGGAGGGCGCCCTTGGCGGTGGGCAGACCGAGGGATCTGAGCGGACGGCGGGGCCGTCGGGACAGAATCAACGTCAGTCTGCTCATGGACGGCTGAGAGCTGTTGGGCCAGCCCTCAACCGCACCGCCGAAGAGGCCGACCTGGGATATGGGAATGTCGGACAGACGGGTCCGGGCGACATCCAGCACATCAAACAGGTACGGCCACCGAATGGTGAGCATCACCTGACCCAGGGAGCGTACGGCCACTTTCGTCGCTCGGAGAGCAAGGTTAGTGGCGGCGCGCAGCTCAGTGAAGAGCCCTGGGTCAGTCCCGCCCTCATGCAGGTCCATGAGCATCTGGGTCAGGTAGACCAGCAGAATGACCATGGCACGCAGTGAGGCGGCCGCCAGTCCTGTGGCGCTATAGGATCTCGCCACAAGCGTAGACGAAAAACTACAGGCCACGGACGGGTGCTTAGGATTGCGCCGAGAAGAAGCACTCTGAGGACACATAGCATCGCAACAGAGCGTTCAGCCGGGGGAACCCCAGTGTACCCACGGGCAGCGGCCCCATCGAGGGGAGGAAAGGCGGATGAGATCAGCGAATGGCCCCTGATCTCATCATGCACGTCCGGGAAGAACGGTATTGGGGTTTGCCGTGGACGAGGGTCGGCGGCCTCACCCAAAAACCAATCGTCCCGGGAAAGCATGGCCGTCATCTCCGGATCAGACTCGACGAGTCGTCACTTCCAGGAAAATCAAACCCACCTAGTGAAGCTGCTACAAACATAATATCATCCTCTGTAGCTTCAAATGAAACACACGGGCCACCAGAGGGTAGACCCGTGGGAATCACCTGTTCACTAGCGAGCACCGTCATTGAAGAGGGGGGCTGGGGTCGCGGACACATAGTCGGCGCCTTGTTCCAGACCGAAACCCTCAGGTCACCCTGGCCACCAGCCGAAGATCGGGGGGTGGATGAGGGGACTCTCACTCATGTGAGTTCACCGAGTCTCGACCTTAATGACGCGATGATCATGTTTCCATGGAGAAAACATGAGTCATCCACGAGCGCTGCTCTAGCATGATCAAGCCCAAACATACCAGACAACGCTCGTGCCCATCAGAGTCCGATACCAAGCTGCCGCACCATTCATTTTTTTTTTTTTTTTTTTTAATGCACGGGCGAGCCGTCTTTAAAAAGACGTGCCGCGTGCAAGCTCTTTTAGTGAGAGAAAACTCAAGTGTTGAAGCACCCGGGGAGACACGCACCGACTGGCAGACCACTGCAACAGATCAGCAGGAAGCACGCGCTCGCCGTAGATCGCCGTCACACCAATACTCAAGGTACTCGTTTGTAAAGCTGACAATTCAGAGATGGCTTGTGGAGAGAAGAATACACTTGGCTCCGAAGCGAAAACATATACTGCTGTTGCGGACTTCCTCCTTTTATACCCACGAGGTGGGGCGGAGTTACGTCATGCAAATTCCGCAGACCCATGGCATTTCTTTGCCATAGGCTCGTTTTGTAATACTCGAAGCTGATAGGCTTTCTAAGCGAAACCCCATTCGTCGCCATCCGACGTAACTCGGAGTGACAACGAAAGGGAACCTAAAATTCTCGGGACAGCAGCATTTGTCCAAATTTCAATCTTAACCGTTCTATTTCATCAGAAACAATCTTAAAACAGGGCTTTAAGTGTAAAATACCGAACTTGTCCTTTAAAGCTAGAATATCCACTAATGTGTTTATTTTCAAAAAGGCATGAGTGGAGAAAAACAAGGCAATTTTATCTGTATCTAAATTCTCATAAAACTGCAATTTAAATCCTGACCTGACTTGATCTGCGCACGCGAATTGTGTTTGGAGCTCCGTCGAATTGATTCATAATCCTTGATTTTCTTCTTGTAGCGACAATGACTTTTGTAGGGAAATTATTAACTCAAAGGGGGAATAATATTCATGAGATGATGAATATGCATTATCGTATACACCAATTAGATTATCCCAAATAGGGAATAGGTTAAACCTCACCGTATATGAATCATTAACACGATTGCTCGTATTAATTATTAATATAGGTCGGTAAAATCAGATCAATTATCAGGGTACACTTTGATATGATTCAAACTTAGTTTATCATGCACTCGTTCGTTTACCAGCCTGTAAACATCAAAAATACCCTTCCTGTGGCCACCAGAAATGATATTTTCATGTAAGGCACTTTAGATATTTTAATATAAATCAAGTAGAGCTCTGTAACATAAGATCGTCATCTTCAGGGACTTCAAATTCATAGAACAATGGGACAGATTCAATTCAAAAGATTATGGAGTTTAATAAAACAAGACTAAAGATTACATAAACTACTTAAATCACGGAGGAGTAAATATGCATAATAAAAACAAACAATTAACAAATACAAAAGAAAGATTGCAATATGAAATATTGGAGAGAGAAAGTTAGAGGGTGAGAGAGAGAGAGAGAGAGAGAGAGAGAGAGAGAGAGAGAGAGAGAGAAATCAGTTCAAACAATTCAAACGAGACCCAAAGGCTTTCTTAGGCGTATCTAGACAACCTTAAACAGCACTTAATTTTAGATTGTACGTTACTTTGATATGGTCCCTTTGGTGTAGCTGTGTTACAAAAGAAACAGGCTGATGTCTGGAGTTTTGTTCGGACGGAGGTAGATGCTGCGATCTCTTTAGCTCGTACGAAAGATGCTTAATCTTAAATTCGTTTCGTTCGTGAGTACACTGAACGAAGGAGAATTATCAAACTGAGGTAGCTCAAGAAAAGAAAGAACTTAGATTAAAACAAAGTAGGAAAACGACGCGGAACTCCGGGCTGGAGTTCGCAGGGAAGTTGGGATCTCTCTCTCTGGCGTAGTGAAAACTGCTAGCACTGAGGAGACCTGGCGCTCCTGGTTTTGAAGGCGCTCGAGACACGCCTTTCGTACGCGTCTGATCCAATCGTTTGGGAGGAGGCGTGTCGGCAAACCTTGTGGTTCGCGAAGTACACGCCTTCTGGGTCATGTGCATAGCGGATTACAGATTTAGTAATAATACACTTCTAAACTAGGATTAATAAAATATGCCTCATATTGCATTTTGGGTTAGTGATTCGATCTTATTCGATTTCTCTGATTCCAATCATACCACTCGCGGCATTCCTAGGGTTAGTAAAATGCAGATACATGATTTTTCGTGATTAAACGAATGTCAGACTGATCACATATCATACAAGCTTACAGTTATATCAAGTAGGTCACAAGGGAATCCTGAACACAACCAGAAAACATTTGTACATTTGAAACGTTAGCTTAACTACACGTGGTTCAGAATGATTGTCTCGTTGTGTGTGTGTGTGTGTGTATGTATATTCAGAGTTCGTCGCGTGGTCAGTCACGCGTTGGACTCCTGATCGTCTTCAGTTCCGTGTATGTGTGTGCGTCCTTCGAATTTGATGAGTTTTAAGTCTAGATTACAATGAACAGTGTGGCTCATTACACAAGGTTTTCTGTGTTTGTGAGGTGTCGTGCAGAGGGGACACCACGGGATCTCCAGCCAGAGAGGCGCCCCTGTCGAGTCACATGTGGTAAGACAGAGGATCCTGTGATTACTTATCAGCGAAAAACGCCGTGGGGGCACTTCTGGCATCAGTAATTTAATTAAGTCCGAGCACCATTTGCTTTGTGTGTGAATCTGTAACTTACAAAGTCCCATGACATCTGTTTTTGTCACAATCTGAAGAATGGAGGAGTGTTTACTTAATTAGAATCTTAGTTGATTAAAACCACATGATTGCGCTGATCATCTGATTATTGCTACATTCCCCCCTTGATGGTTCGGCAGGACCCGTGTGGGTGGGTCTCGTTGAACCATCACGACCGCATTGGTCAGGTGGCAGGTAAATCATGGAGGTTGGATGCTGCAGATGATTGTTAGGGCTGAGGGCTCAGCTCTATGAGGTTTTCCGTTTTCTCTAGCGGGGAGTCTTCTTTCCGAGGGCCCCTACGGAACCCTCCGGACATGGCTTGGGTGAGCCTGGCTGTTGAGGCTTGCATCTCGTTGAGTCGTCGGTACAGGACGTAGGCCAGGCCCAAGGTTAGGACGTGGCCGATGATCGTTGAAATGCACACGGCAGTGTCAGCGGCGGTCCAGGCTTGGACAACAGGTGAAGCGTTCAGGATGGGCATTATGGACAATGCTTGGAGGGCTGTGTCGAGGGGTGCGATGTAGATGATCTGTGACCCCCCTTCCTGAATCCATTTTTCCAGTTCTGGATCGAAAGTGAAGTTGCGATCCTTAAAGAAGGGTGGAATCTCTAGTTCGGATTGGTATTCTTCGCTCGGGAGATGATACAAGGCTAGGTCGTCCAGGTGGAGGATAGCTCCTCGTGGGACTTGAATCCACATGGTCTGGTTCAGCAGGTTGACGCATGTAGCGGTGTCGTGCTGATCGTAGGTCAGTGTCGCCGCCCGAACTGGAGTGTTAACGAGCCACCGATCCCCCACGATCTCAGCTTGCGTCTCGGTGACTTGGCTGCGAGGTTTAGCATCTGCCGGGCAGCGTGCATCGCTGGCCAGATGTTGCAGGCCGCAAATCCCATCAGTGTTGTCTCTTAGGAATGGTTTGCTTGGGCAGAGATAGTGAATGTCTTTGGTGAGGGTACACATGTGCAGGTTTGGGGCTAAGTACAGCTGTGTGTTACTGTCGTGATACGCTACCGCTTCGGGTGTCCGTACCTTGAAATAAGTGTTGCTCTGCCAAAATCCTACATTGACAATATCCTTGAGTCGGTAGATTCGGCTTGATTCTATGATGGGTAAACTCAAGAGGAATCCTACCTCTCGCTGTGCAGGGTCAACATACAGTGGAATGGCACTGCCCAAAGAGTAGGCAAGGTGGATTTGTATCGGGTCCGTGGGTGTTATGGCAGAAGCCAGCATGGTTTGCACCAGGCTTAGGGGTATCAGGTATGGCGGGATCCTACCCATGGCTAAGCTGTCCATGGAGGAACTTACTTCTCGGAGCATGTCGGTCATTAATGCCGTGACCAACTGTGTCTGGGCAAAGTCATTCTGGAAAACTGTGAACAGCTGTTTCATGGAGCTCACAGTTTGATTCAACATGACGCTATGAGTGTTGAGTATTGTCACGGTTCCTCTTAGGGTCTTGCCGATGGTTTTCAGGGATGCACTTTGTGTGTTGAGTTGTTCTTTTAACTGTGGAAGTTCCGTCTGAATTTCGGCTACGTGCCGTCGCACCGTGGCTATGTTAACGGCGTTGACACTTGACATACCAATGTTGAACAGCATGCCTACGGCGGCAGCAGCTCCGAGCAACGCTCCCAGGAACCGCTTGGAACGTCTGTTGTGTCCTCCCAATTCAGCTCATCTTCTCGAGTTGGTTCAGCATGTGCTCGACATCGGCTTCGGCGTGGTTGAGGGCGGTTTCTGTCCATCGGGCACCTGCCCAGCTGTACTGGGCTACCGCTCTTGGGTAGTGCGCAAGGTAGACATTTCGAGGGTCGAGTCGCACGTACACTTTCTGCGTGTGCGTTCGGCAATTGGTAATCAGCAGTCCAGGTTGATCCCTCAGTACAATGCCCGAGGCCGGTCCTGGTGAGATGACGTCGGCTGGCGGCTGACCTCTGGTCGACTGAAAGCACATGATGGCAATCCACAGCAGCATCCTGTTACAGGCAAGAGAGAGAGGTATGGAGGAAAAGGAGAGAGAGAAGGGACAGGTCAGCGAGGTTTGTGTGGGACATCTTTTCGCTGCGATGACGGCGGTTGAGTTTTAGTTTTCATTGGCCCCGTCCTGTCTGCCCCTACTAGGGGCCACATGTCTTTTAATCTGATTGCGGTGGACCCATTTGAGAACTGGTTCTCTCGGTCCCCGTTTTAGCTGGATTTGGTATGCAACGGGGGAGAGTTTGTTCACAATTTCGTGAGGTCCCGTCCAGTGGGGCAGGAACTTCTTTGACAACCCCTTGGGTGGCAGGGCGAAACTGTAGTACAGGACTTTGTCGCCCACGTTGAGTTCCTGGTGTGATGCCTTTCGGTCGTAATATGCTTTCTGCCCTTCAGCGCTGGTTTTCAGATGTTGCTGGGCGAAAGCGAAAGTTGTTTTCAAGTGTTTATGGAGCTCGTCCAGGTACTGGGATGTGGTGTAGGCGGTGACGAGGTTGTGGTCTCCCGGTTGATACAACAGGTGTAATGGCAGGGTCATCTGCCGCCCGGTCATGAGTTCAAACGGGGACACCTGTGTTGATTCCTGCGGTGTGGCTCGGAGGGCCATCAGCACGAGGGGGAGTTTCACATCCCAGTCTTTCTGATTAGCCGATACGTACTTTCTTAGCATGTGGACCACCATTCGATTCGATCTCTCTACCTGACCAGACGCAATTGGATGTTGACTAATGTGCAGCTTAGCTTGTACCCCTAGACATCTCCAGATCTTTTGCATGATCTCGGCAGTGAAGTGGGTACCTCTGTCTGAGTTGACTCTTAGTGGCAATCCGAACCGGGAGAAGATGTGGTTCATCAGGAGATATGCCGTTGTCTGGGCAGTGTCGTTAGGTGCTGGCAAACACTCTACCCACTTGGTAAACTGACACACCACCGTGAGAAAGTACTTGTTGCCTCTTGTTGACCTGGGCAGAGGTCCTACCCAGTCAATTTGGAGGTCTGACCATGGGAACGTGATTCCTCTGCGTTGCAGTGGGGCTCTGTGATTTGGGTTTGATGGTTGGAATTGACAGCAGACCAAGCATTCTCTCACATACTCTGCCACATCTTGTTGCATGCCTGGCCAGTATGCCACCTGTCTAAGTGTCTCATACGTGGCTTTGGTACCGTGGTGTCCAGCATAGGGTGTGTTGTGGGCATGCATTAGCATTACCCCTCTTTGGCAAAGTGGCACCACGAGTCTAGGCGGTGTGATGTCATCAGTGCCAAACCATAGAATGTTGTCCCGCACACGCAACATATGTCTGGAGTTATGTAGATGTCTGAGGTATGAGTCAGCATCGATGTCTGATGGTGAGATCGGGTGGCAGGCGGGGTCAGAGAGGTGGTCAAGAATTGTCTTTATGGCTGTGTCTGTGGCTTGCATATCCGCAATATCGTTGTTGGAAATTTGCGGAGTTAGCGATAGCATTTGTGAAGCTGGTGCCGTAGGAAGCAAGGGCCTTTTGCTGCGGGTTAGTGCCGCAACAGCGGGGGTGGGTAAGGGGGTTTGGGGGAGACCACAGCTCACCGTGGAGGGCGCCAGTTTTGGCAAGCGCATCGGTGTGGTCATTAAAGTCTTTGTCTTGGCCTGGCAGTTTAGAATGTCCCTTGACCTTCTTCCAGTACACGGTGACATCGTATGTTGTTGTGATGTTATCACATTCCTGGAACAGGTGTTGGTGTTTGACAGGCTTGTTGTTTGCCGTTTTGAAACCGTTTTGTTGCCAGATTGGGAGATGGCAAACAAAACTGAGTCTGGCATAGTTAGAGTCTGTGCATATGAGAAGTTCTCTGATGTTATGGGCTGCTGCGATTTGCAGAGTTATGAGAATTGCTGCTACCTCTGCATATTGTGATGATTGGGGGCCCAGTTTAAAGTGTCGTGGTGGGCATGGGTGGTTGTCAACCCACAGTACCCCTGCACCTGCCTTCAGTATGCCCTCGTGGTTGTAGGAGCATCCGTCGACGTAAGCCGTGGGCATGCCGTTGCACACATTGCTGTCAAAGTACCTGTGACAGGTCAGTGGTGGCTGTTGGGGCTCTGGTGTGTTCAGCATCGTAGCAGGTGAGTTGTCAGAGCAGTTTTGACATGCAGCCAGGCTGTTTCCCAACGCTGACTTGTGATTTTGTGCATATCGGGCCTCGACATCACGTCCTTGGAGAGCCATTAACCACGTGGCTATGCGTGCATTGGTTACTACGCCATCTCGGATGCGTTGGCTGTTGAGGAACATTACAGGCTGGTGGCAAGTGTCTATTATGACTTTCTGTGCTCCAATGTAGCTGGAGAAACGCTGTATGGCCCATACTGTACAGAGCAACGCTTTTTCGCAGTCTGAGAATTTATATTCTGGGGGGAGAAGTGTCTTGCTGGCATATGCGACCACCTTCTTGTCTTGGTCGTGCTGTTGGTATAGGCCAGCACTGAGACATTGGTCAGAAAACCCAGCTTCCAGATAGAATTCCTTTTGAGGATCGGGGTAAGCGAGACAGGGAGCTGTGCATAAATGTCTTTTTAGTTCTGTCATGGCATGTTCCCTTACGAAGGGAACTCAACGATGCGTCGATCGACGCCATGGGAACGCCCCCAGCGTGACTGCGTCTGAAGCATCTATGTCAACTAGTCCAGTGGAAAGAATGAGCGTCACGGGCGGGTGACGTCATGACCAGGAAATGATAAAAGCACATCCGGTGCAAACCGGCATTAGCTTCTGTTGCCTCAGCAAGCGATCTGTGTATATACTGTCTCTGTCTATTTATTGTTGTCTGTTGCAATTTATTCGGAAACGTTATGGCGAAACAAGTGTACAAGCAGTGTGTTCCTCCCTGCCCGCGTTATTTAACGGGTGGGGACACACACGAGCTTTGTGTCATTTGTTTGGGAGTGGAGCATGCGGTCTCAGCCTTCGAGGAGGCTGAGTGTCAACACTGTGAAATGCTACCGCTCCGCATGCTCCGCTCTCGCCTGTCACTCTTTGATGTAAAGAGTGGGCAGGCTCGCGATCCTCAGGGATCAGGACCCGCGTCTGCCGAGGCGGCGCGGAGAATGCATTCCTGGGGATCGCGGAAGGATCTTTCGGAGGGGTTGGAGACGGGTCTCTTGGCCTTTTCTCCTTCCTTACCCGGAAGATCCAGCGCTCTCCCCCCGGTGTCGTAAGCACGCTCTGCGGTTTCTTCCGCCCGGGGAGAGAGCCCTCCATTACTTCAATGCTCTTCCTCCGAGGAGGTCGATGTTATGAGTATGGAGAGTGAAAGCACACACAGGGGGGAAAAAGATTCACAATTTATTTCCCCAGCATATGATGAGCTGGTGGATGTTATGTCACGGGCTGTAGAAAAATTAAATATTGTATGGCCATCTGAGAATAAAGGCGCTCGTCCTAAAAGTAAATTAGATGAGCGCTTTTTATCATCCACTACATTATCTCCACCACGAGAGCTTCCCTTTTTTCCCGATCTTCACAATGAAATATCGAAATCGTGGAATAAACCTTACTCTTCACGACTTTTTAGCCCTCAAGTTAACACTTATTCGAGAATAAGAGGGCTAAAAGAGTATGGTTATGAGGCGATGCCCCAGGCGGAACAGAATTTAGCCAGCTATCTTTCGCCTGGTCCCGCATCGTCCCTGAAAGCCTCGGCTTTGCCCACTAGACCGCTTAAAGCCACCTCGGTTTTAGTGGGCAAAGCTTATACGGCAACAGGTCAAGCTGGAGCATGTCTGCATACAATGGCAGTGCTACAGGCGTATCAAGCTGACCTGCTGGGGGATCTGGATAGTAGTGAGGGAATTACTCATGACGATATTCGAGAACTTCGTCGTGCTACCGATCTTTCTCTCAGGGCTACTAAGGAGACCGCCAGAGCAATTGGGCGGTCTATGGCAGCCTTGGTAGCTACTGAGAGACACTTATGGTTAAATCTGTCAGAGATTAAAGAAAAAGATCGAGCTTTTTTATTAGATGCTCCGCTTGAACCTTCTGGTCTCTTTGGCGACGCAGTCCACGCGGTCGTCGAGCGATTTCAGGAGTCTAAGAAGCAAGCTGACGCTTTTAAAAAGTTTATCCCTCGCCGTGTCCAGCCCCCTGGGGCTGCTGGGCGTGAGCAGCCCCAGCCGTCGAGCTCATCATATCATGTGCAACAGAAAGAGAGTGTTTCGTCTCGTGCACCTCCACATAAACAATGGAAACAGGCGCAACACTCTCAGTCGAAGTCTTCTAAGTCGAAGCCGGATCTGAGGACCGTTCTTCAGGCGAAGAAGACTTCGGCTCAAAAAAAAAAAAAAAAAAAAAAAAAGAGGTCCTGACGTCACTGGCGTCAGACCTGTGAGGACAGCCCCGACCGAAGTGGAGCGGTGTACACCTCAGAATACGGTGCCCGTTCCACTTCGGGGTCCTCACGGGACCGTTCTGCCAACCCCGTCACCCTTGGTGCTTCGGGGCGCAGCGGTCTCCAGCGAGTCGCTGATGCTATGCTGCGGCACTGCATCGGTTTCGCGCCCTCTGAGGGGGGTTTTAGAGCAGCCAGTTCAGGTAGTTCCTGCCATTATGTTTCAGGCTCCGGGACTGGCTGTCTCGTTAACACCAGAGACCAGCCTCGAGAGGCTGGTTCCCTTAGTAAATTTTCTGGCAGCGTGGAAGCTTCTGCCGAATATTTCTCGTTGGGTCCTGCAGATTGTAGAGAAAGGATACAGAATCCTGTTTGGTTCACGTCCTCCTCGTTACAGCGGGGTGTTGCCCACAGTGGTGCATCCCGAGCAGGCTCTGGTAATGGAGCAAGAGGTAAAGGCCCTGTTAGCGAAAGAAGCTATAGAACAGGTGTACTCACCCGACCGAGGTCGGGTTTTTACAGCCGTTATTTCATTGTTCCAAAAAAGGATGGAGAGTTGCGTCCCATTTTAGATCTTCGTCTGTTAAATCGTTCAGTACAGGAACTCAAGTTCTAGATGCTGACACTCAAACAGATCGTGACTCAAATCAGATCCGAGGACTGGTTTGTCACGATAGATCTGAAGGACGCTTACTTCCATGTCTCCATCCTCCCTCAGCACAGGAGGTTCCTAAGGTTTTCTTTCGGGGGCAAAGAATACCAGTATTGGGTACTTCCTTTCGGTCTAGCTCTATCACCCCGCACGTTCACGAAATGCGTAGATGCAGCTCTAGCCCCGCTCAGGCTGCAGGGCATACGTATTCTGAACTACATCGACGACTGGCTGATTCTAGCGGAATCAGAGCAGTTGGCGGTTCGGCACCGAGGTGTCGTTCTCGCTCATATGCAGATGTTGGGGTTCAGGCTCAATACCAAGAAGAGTGTGCTTTCTCCAGTACAGAGAACCACTTTCCTTGGTGTGGTATGGGATTCAGTGACGATGCGGGCCACCCTATCGCCCGTTCGTGTAGCTGCTATCCTGTCAGCCACAAAAGAGCTGAAGCTAGGCCAGTCACACACTGTAAAACAGTTCGGGAGACTGTTGGGTCTTTTGGCAGCAGCGTCCAACGGGATACCTTTTGGCCTGCTGTACATGAGGCCTTTACAGTGGTGGCTCAGGACCAGAGGGTTCTCCCCGAGGGGAAACCCACTTCGTATGATCAAGGTCACGCGGCGTTGCTTTCGTGCCTTAGTTATATGGAGGAAGCACTGGTTCTTAACCCAGGGTCCGGTGTTTGGAGCTCTTTGCCATCGAGTTACTATCTCGACAGATGCTTCCCTCACCGGCTGGGGAGCGGTAATGGAAGGCCGCTCGGTTCAGGGTCTGTGGAAGAGTCATCATCTCTCGTGGCACATAAATTGCCTGGAGATGATGGCTGTCTTCAATGCGTTGAAGCAATTCCTCCCAGACCTGAGGGGTCATCATGTGCTCGTCCGTACAGACAACACATCGGTGGTCTCTTATCTGAACCGTCAGGGGGGTCTGAGGATCCTCCTGTGGTCTCTGGGGAAGGTACTCTCCCTGAGGGCAGTGTATATTCTTGGGGACCAAAATATTGGAGCAGACATCCTGTCGAGGCAGGAGCTGAGGCCAGGGGATTATTTGGGAGTTTTACGGCCAAGCAGAGGTGGATCTGTTTGCGTCTCAGCATACGACGCACTGTCCACTTTGGTTCTCCCTTACTCACCCAGCCCCCTGGGCTGGATGCTATGGTGCAGACGTGGCCGAGGCTACGTCTGTACGCATTTCCCCCTGTTGCTCTGCACCCAGGAGTTCTGGAGCGAGTTCGCCAGTACGGAATAAGCCTACTGCTAGTAGCACCACGCTGGCCGAGTCGGATCTGGTTTGCGGACCTGATCCATCTCTTAGACGGTCCTCCCTTGGAGAAATCCCGATCAGGAGAGACCTTCTGTCTCAGGCCGGGGGCACAATATTTGGAGATTTGGAACCTGTGGGTTTGGCCTCTGAGGGGGCCCAACTCATAGAGAGTGGTCTCTCAACTGAGGTTGTTGAGACCATTCTAAGCTCCAGAGCTCCAGCTACTAGGAAACTATATGCGCTTAAATGGAAAGTTTTTTTCTGTATGGTGTCACCGACATCAGTGGGATCCGGTTAACTGTTCTGTGAACACAGTACTCGAGTTCCTGCAGGAGCGCTTTACGTCAGGTCTATGTCCTTCCACGCTTTAGGTCTACATGGCGGCCATTGCGGCTTACCACACCCTGTGGGGGGTACATCGTTGGGTTGAGACCCCCTGATTTCACGTTTCCTTCGTGGCACACTGCGGACCAGGAAAGGCTGAACCTCTTGTGTCCAGTGCGAGCACTGGATACTTATGTTTATCGGACATCTTCAATGAGGAAGTCCGACCAGTTATTTATTTGCTTGGATCACCTGAGAAGGGTCTTCCTGCTTCTAAACAGACGGTTAGTAAGTGGATAGTTGAGGCTATTTCACTTGCATACGAGTACTCTGACCAGCCGTGTCCTTTGGCGGTCAGAGCTCACTCTACGAGGTGTATGGCGGCCTCTAAAGCCTTATTACTTGGAGTTTCTCTTCAAGACGTGTGTGATGCGGCAGGCTGGTCCTCACCGCTCACATTCATTAGGTTTTACTGCCTGGACCTGGATGCTGCCCCAGGTTCTCAGGTGCTTAGTGCTTAGTTACAACAGACTAACACTCAGGTACTTGGAATTCTGGCGCTTTGGGTATTCTCGTTCCCATGGCGTCGATCGACGCATCGTTGAGTTCCCTTCGTAAGGGAACGTCTCAGGTTACTATTGTAACCATAGTTCCCTGAGAACAGGGAACGAGACGATGCGTCACCCTGCCATACTTCCTGCATCCCTGTGATCGGCTTGCTTCGGCAATTTTCGAAGCTAATGCCGGTTTGCACCGGATGTGCTTTTATCATTTCCTGGTCATGACGTCATCCGCCCGTGACGCTCATTCTTTCCATTGGACTAGTTGACATAGATGCTTCAGACGCAGTCACGCTGGGGGCGTTCCCATGGCGTCGATCGACGCATCGTCTCGTTCCCTGTTCTCAGGGAACTATGGTTACAATAGTAACCTGAGACGGTTTGTCTCATCAAACTTTTTTTTCTAGTTATTATTAGGGGCCAAGCACCGAAGGTGCGGAGGCACCTATTGTATCTGTTCCGGTTCTTATTATTAGGGGCCAAGCACCGAAGGTGCGGAGGCACCTATTGTATCTGTTCCGGTTCTTCTTCTTATTATTCTTATTCTTCTTTCTAACTTCTTATTATTATAATCTTCCGATTCTCACCAAAATTGCACCAGATCACCTCCAGGCATTGGCGACAAAAAGTTATGGAATTCAAGTCGATTCGTCAAACCGCTTTCGATAAACGCGCAAACAAATTTTACGTAGCGCTGGCAAAAACAGACGTAAGGCTGTATCTCCACAACGCTTAATCGTATTCAGACCAAACTTGGTACATGTCATCACAAGCATGACCTGAGGTTACATGCTGCGTTTCGGCGCAGTGCCACCTACTGGTCCGGAGATATGAAAAACGGCTATTTTCGCTCATAACTTCTGAACGGTTTGTCCAAAAATTATATTCTCTAACTAATCAGTCTCTTTAGATTCAGGGCGTCATGCCGAGTCGACTGATATCCAATTTTCCCAGATCGGCCATTTTGGCTGTCGGCCATTTTGAATTATGTGCTAAAATGCTGTATTTTTTGAACGCATGAACGAATTGTTACGAAACTCGGTATGGGTCATCAGTACGATGCCCTGAAGGAGCCTGAGAAGTTTCGAAACAGCGCCACCTAGTGGTAAAATTTATTTTTCAAATGCTTATAACTCTGGCTGTGGTTGACTTATTATCACGGGAGTCATCTCGTTGAGGTCCTGAATCGTTGCCGAGTCCAGAGATACCAAAATGGTAGGTTTCGACTTACGGTTTGTGTAGCGTTGTGATTTAGCGCTTAAAAAACATTTGCTGATATCTTCGAAACCGTTAGTCCGATTGAGACGAAACCACCGTCAGAAGTACGCAATCATAGCTTCTTAACGACATGCTAATGCCCAAATGTGAAAATATTGATAGTAAGGGGTAGTAAAATTCAATAAAAGTCGTGTGTCAGTCATTTTTTACGTGTTTTTTCATATAAATGTCTATAACTCCGAAGCGAATTGAGATATTTTCATCAAATTTGGCACACACATGTATGGGCTCAGTCTGAGGACACATGAAAAAAATTGTGGGATTTTGCCTCTTGTTGGCGCTATAATAGAAAAAAACATGAAATTCCCATTGACTTCAATACAGTTTTGTGATGTAAAATGCTATACTTAATGAATGCATTGCTGTAACATTAGGAAACTCATAATTTGCCACCAGCACCATCCCCTGAAGGTACTCAAAAGATTTCGAGACAGCGCCACCTGTTGGTCAAAAGTTAAAATTAAAATTCCAAAAATGCTAATAACTTTTGAAAAAATATGCTTATTGTAATGACACTGGTCTTAACAGATTCCTTGGGTCATGCTGAGAACATAGATACCAAGTTTGACGTATTTGGACGAACTTCCTGTCCGCCATATTTATTTACTTTCAAAACCTTCTTTTTCGAACTTCTCCTAGACCATTCGTCTGATTTTCACCAAAATCGAATCATATCATCTCCAGACCATGCCGACTAAAAGTTATGGATTTCGTGACGATAGACGAAACCGTTTTCGTATACCACAGCATCAAAGTTGAGGCATGCTGCCAAAATGACTATTTAGGCTTTATCTTTGCAATGCCTTCACATTTTGACACCAAACTTTGTATGTGTCATTGTCACCTCACTCTGATCACAATGCATTGATTTCATAACTGCGCCACCTATTGGTCGAAAGTGATAATCCATTAAATCATTTTATAAGTTACTGACACTGTATATATAATTTAAGCCATTTTGCCTAAATTCATCTTTAAATGTCTTTAATTGCTCCTTGCTGCTGTCGGTCTGAAACTTCCAGCCATGTTGGCATGTCTTGTCGTCTGCGTTTGCGCTTGGCCCCGGAATGGCTGCTTGCAGCTATATTTATTATTATTCTTCTTACTCAATTTCAATATCTAACTCCTCCTAGAGCTTTAACTCTACAAACTCCAAACTCGGGTCAGACCTTCAGACTGTTCTGACTTAGTGTGCTATATCTTTTCAGACTGATTTGACTTTCAGATTTCTTAAAAATTAATATTAAAAACCACAAAAATCCCATTGACTTTCATTGCAACATGTTCAAATTGAGCCAAGGCTACGGTGGCCCAGTAGTGTACAACACAAAAACTCAAATCTAAACTCCCTGAAGCCCTAGACTCAATTAAACTACCATTCTATATGTACTAATGAACTTTATCTATCTATCTATCTATCTATCTATCTATCTATCTATCTATCTATCTATCTATCTATCTATCTAAATCTTTCTTTCTAACTAATCTATCAATCTTTCTTACTAATCTATCTTTCTTTCTTTCTGATTAATCTATCTTTCTTTCTTTCTTTATTTCTAACTAATATATCTATCTTTCTTTCTAACTAATCTATCTTTCTTTCTTTCTAACTAATCTATCTATCTTTTTTCTTTCTAACTAATCTATCTTTCATTCTTTCTGACTAATCTATCTTTCTTTCTTTCTTTCTAACTAATTTATCTTTCTTTCTTTCTAACTAATCTATCTATCTCTTTTCTTTCTAACTAATCTATCTTTCTTTCTTTCTAACTAATCAATCTATCTTTCTTTCTTTCTAACTAATCTATCTTTCTTTCTTTCTATCTAATCTATCTATCTTTTTTCTTTATAACTAATCTATCTTTCTTTCTAACTAACTAATCTATCTATATTTCTTTCTTTTTTCTAACTAATCTATCTTTCTTTCTTTCTTTCTAACTAATCTATCTTTCTAACTAATCTATCTTTCTTTCTTTCTAACTAATCTATCTATCTTTTTTCTTTATAACATATCTATCTTTCTTTATAACTAATCTATCTATATTTCTTTCTTTATAACTAATCTATCTTTTTGTTTCTGACTAATCTATCCATATTTCTTTCTTTCTAACTAATCTATCTTTTTTCTTTCTAACTAATCTATCTTTTTCTTTCTGACTAATCTATCCATATTTCTTTCTTTCTAACTAATCGATCTTTTTCTTTCTGACTAATCTATCCATATTTCTTTCTTTCTAATTAATCTATCTTTTTTCTTTATATCTAATCTATCTTTCTTCTTTCTAACTAATCTATCTATCTATCTATCTTTCTTTCTTTCTTTCATTCTAACTAATCTAACTAATCTAACTATCTTTATTTCTAACTAATCTAACTATCTTTATTTCTAACTAATCAATCGATCTTTCTTTCTAAATAATCTAACTATCTTTATTTCTAACTAATCTAACTATCTTTATTTCTAACTAATCAATCTTTTTTCTTTCTGGCAAATCTATCCATATTTCTTTCTTTCTAACTAATCTATCTTTATTTCTTTCTAACTAATCTATCTATCTATCTATCTATCTATCTGTTACTATATATATATCTTTCTTTTTAACTAATCTATCTTTCTTTCTTTTTAACTAATCGTTCTTTCTTTCTAACTAATCTATCTTTCTTTCTAGCTAATCTATTTTTCTTTCTAACTAATCTATCTTTCTTTCTTTCTTTCTTTCTAACTAATCTGTCTTTCTTTCTAACTAATCTGTCTTTCTTTCTAACTAATCTATCTATCTTTTTTTCTTTCTAACTAATCTATCTTTCTTTCTAACTAATTGTCACGGTTCACCGTCACCTCATGCACTACAGTCCCCAGAATCCTCTTTGGCACACCTGCAATCACTTCCTCTGAATTACCACCTGCACCTGGTTACAATCAACAGCCTCATTAACCCCAGCATAAAAACACTCACCACAGCCTCACTCACGGTCAAGCCTCCAACAGGAACAGACCATTTCCCGTTGTCCTGCTAAACCACTAAAGAAGTCCAGTTCCAGCCAAGTAAAGTATACTCACCTGTGAATTACTAACCTCTGCATTCCTGTTCCACTGCCTCCAGACATCCTGTTCGAGTCCTTGCTTCCTGAAACCCCGTCTGGATTCCTGTCCCTTTGAATCCTGGATCTTCCTGAGTCCTGGTGTTCACACTGAGTTATCTCTCCCACGACGACATCTGTAATAGAAAAGACACGGATAAAGATCTGCCATCGCTTGACATAAAGTAACCTGAAGAGGATCTGCTCACCTGTACTCTGCCCCGCACGTAGTGATCCACCTCGTATCTGCACCAGCACTCTGAGAATACTCACCCTTGCACTTGTCACAATTAATAAAGTTGCGTTTGGATTCACTTACCTCTGTGTCCTTGCCTGTATCCTGACACTAATCTATCTTTCTTTCTGACTAACTTATCTATCTTTCTTTCTTTCTTTCTTTCTTTCTAACTAATCTATCTTTCTTTCTAACTAATCATTCTATCTTTTTTCTTTCTAACTAATCTATCTTTCTTTCTTTCTTTCTTTCTTTCTTTCTAACTAATCTTTCATTCTAACTAATCTATCTTTTTTCTTTCTAACTAATCATTCTATCTTTTTTCTTTCTAACTAATCTATCTTTCTTTCTGACTAATCTATCTTTCTTTCTAACTAACTAATCTATCTTTCTTTAACTAATCTATCTTTCTTTCTTTCTAACTAATCTTTCTTTCTAACTAATCTATCTTTTTTCTTTCTAACTAATCATTCTATCTCTTTTCTTTCTAACTAATCTATCTTTCTTTCTTTCTAACTTATCTATCTTTCTTTTTAACTAATCTATCTATCTTTCTTTCTTTCTAACTTATCTATCTTTCTTTCTAACTAATCTGTCTTTCTTTCTCAATAATCTATCTTTTTTCTTTCTAACCAATCTATCTTTTTTCTTTCTAACTAATCTTTCTAACTAATCTATTCTTTCTTTCTTTTTTACTGATCTTTCTTTCAAATCGATCTTCCTGTCTTTCTAACTAATCTTTCTTTCTATCTTTCTTTCTAACTAATCTTTCTTTCTAATCTATCTTTCTTTCTAAATAATCTTTCTTTCTTTCTAAATAATCTTTCTTTCTAACTAATCTTTCTTTCTAATCTATCTTTCTTTCTAACTAATCTTTCTTTCATTGAAACTAATCTTTCTATCTATTATTTATCTATCTTTCTACCTAATCTTTCCTTTCTAACCAATCGTTTTCTTTCTTTCTAACTATTCTTTCTTTCTAACTAATCCATCTATCAAACTTCAAACTACTTCAAACTACAAACTTATTCAAACTCTCTGGTCCGGCTTTCTCAAGCCAACTTAAAGTTTGTCTCATCAAACTTTTTTTTCTAGTTATTATTATTATTATTATTATTCTCACTCAATTTCTATATCTAACTCCTCCTAGAGCTTTAACTCTACAAACTCCAAACTCGGGTCAGACCTTCAGACTGTTCTGACTTAGTGTGCTATATCTTTTCAGACTGATTTGACTTTCAGATTTCTTAAAAATTAATATTAAAAACCATAAAAATCCCATTGACTTTCATTGCAACATGTTCAAATTGAGCCAAGGCTACGGTGGCCCAGGAGTGTACAACACAAAAACTCAAATCTAAACTCCCTGAAGCCCTAGACTCAATTAAACTACCATTCTATATGTACTAATGAACTTTATCTATCTATCTATCTATCTATCTATCTATCTATCTATCTATCTATCTAAATCTTTCTTTCTAACTAATCTATCAATCTTTCTAACTAATCTATCTTTCTTTCTAACTAATCTATCTATCTTTCTTTCTAACTAATCTATCTTTCTTTCTTTCTAACTAATCTATCTATCTTTCTTTCTAACTAATCTATCTATCTTTCTAACTAATCTATCTATCTTTTTTCTTTCTAACTAATCTATCTTTCTTTCTAACTAATCAATCTATCTTTCTTTCTTTCTAACTAATCAATCTATCTTTCTTTCTTTCTAACTAATCTATCTTTCTTTCTTTCTATCTAATCTATCTATCTTTTTTCTTTCTAACTAATCTATCTTTCTTTCTTTCTTTCTTTCTTTCTTTCTAACTAATCTTTCATTCTAACTAATCTATCTTTTTTCTTTCTAACTAATCATTCTATCTTTTTTCTTTCTAACTAATCTATCTTTCTTTCTGACTAATCTATCTTTCTTTCTAACTAACTAATCTATCTTTCTTTAACTAATCTATCTTTCTTTCTTTCTAACTAATCTTTCTTTCTAACTAATCTATCTTTTTTCTTTCTAACTAATCATTCTATCTCTTTTCTTTCTAACTAATCTATCTTTCTTTCTTTCTGACTAATCTATCTTTCTTTATAACTAATCTATCTTTCTTTCTAACTAACTAATCTATCTTTCTTTCTTTCTGACTAATCTATCTTTCTTTATAACTAATCTATCTTTCTTTCTAACTAATCTCTTTCTTTCATTCTAAATAATCTATCTTTCTTTCTTTCTAACTTATCTATCTTTCTTTTTAACTAATCTATCTATCTTTCTTTCTTTCTAACTTATCTATCTTTCTTTCTAACTAATCTGTCTTTCTTTCTCAATAATCTATCTTTTTTCTTTCTAACCAATCTATCTTTTTTCTTTCTAACTAATCTTTCTAACTAATCTATTCTTTCTTTCTTTTTTACTGATCTTTCTTTCAAATCGATCTTCCTGTCTTTCTAACTAATCTTTCTTTCTATCTTTCTTTCTAACTAATCTTTCTTTCTAATCTATCTTTCTTTCTAAATAATCTTTCTTTCTTTCTAAATAATCTTTCTTTCTAACTAATCTTTCTTTCTAATCTATCTTTCTTTCTAACTAATCTTTCTTTCATTGAAACTAATCTTTCTATCTATCTATTATTTATCTATCTTTCTACCTAATCTTTCCTTTCTAACCAATCGTTTTCTTTCTTTCTAACTATTCTTTCTTTCTAACTAATCCATCTATCAAACTTCAAACTACTTCAAACTACAAACTTATTCAAACTCTCTGGTCCGGCTTTCTCAAGCCAACTTAAAGTTTGTCTCATCAAACTTTTTTTTCTAGTTATTATTATTATTATTATTATTCTCACTCAATTTCTATATCTAACTCCTCCTAGAGCTTTAACTCTACAAACTCCAAACTCGGGTCAGACCTTCAGACTGTTCTGACTTAGTGTGCTATATCTTTTCAGACTGATTTGACTTTCAGATTTCTTAAAAATTAATATTAAAAACCATAAAAATCCCATTGACTTTCATTGCAACATGTTCAAATTGAGCCAAGGCTACGGTGGCCCAGGAGTGTACAACACAAAAACTCAAATCTAAACTCCCTGAAGCCCTAGACTCAATTAAACTACCATTCTATATGTACTAATGAACTTTATCTATCTATCTATCTATCTATCTATCTATCTATCTATCTATCTATCTATCTATCTATCTAAATCTTTCTTTCTAACTAATCTATCAATCTTTCTAACTAATCTATCTTTCTTTCTAACTAATCTATCTATCTTTCTTTCTAACTAATCTATCTTTCTTTCTTTCTAACTAATCTATCTATCTTTCTTTCTAACTAATCTATCTATCTTTCTAACTAATCTATCTATCTTTTTTCTTTCTAACTAATCTATCTTTCTTTCTAACTAATCAATCTATCTTTCTTTCTTTCTAACTAATCAATCTATCTTTCTTTCTTTCTAACTAATCTATCTTTCTTTCTTTCTATCTAATCTATCTATCTTTTTTCTTTATAACTAATCTATCTTTCTTTCTAACTAACTAATCTATCTATCTTTCTTTCTTTCTAACTAATCTATCTTTCTTTCTTTCTAACTAATCTATCTTTCTTTCTTTCTAACTAATCTATCTATCTTTTTTCTTTATAACTAATCTATCTTTCTTTATAACTAATCTATCTATATTTCTTTCTTTATAACTAATCTATCTTTTTGTTTCTGACTAATCTATCCATATTTATTTCTTTCTAACTAATCTATCTTTATTCTTTCTAACTAATCTATCTTTTCTTTCTGACTAATCTATCCATATTTCTTTCTTTCTAACTAATCTATCTTTTTCTTTCTGACTAATCTATCCATATTTCTTTCTTTCTAATTAATCTATCTTTTTTCTTTATATCTAATCTATCTTTCTTCTTTCTAACTAATCTTTCTTTCTTTCTTTCTTTCTTTCTTTCTTTCTTTCTTTCTTTCTTTCTTTCTTTCTTTCTTTCTTTCTTTCTTTCTAACTAATCAATCTATCTTTCTTTCTAACTAATCTAACTATCTTTATTTCTAACTAATCTAACTATCTTTATTTCTAACTAATCTATCTTTTTTCTTTCTGGCAAATCTATCCATATTTCTTTCTTTCTAACTAATCTATCTTTATTTCTTTCTAACTAATCTATCTATCTATCTATCTGTTACTATATATATATATATATCTTTCTTTTTAACTAATCTATCTTTCTTTCTTTTTAACTAATCTATCTTTCTTTCTTTCTAACTAATCTATCTTTATTTCTTTCTAACTAATCTATCTTTCTTTCTAGCTAATCTATTTTTCTTTCTAACTAATCTATCTTTCTTTCTTTCTAACTAATCTGTCTTTCTTTCTAACTAATCTATCTATCTTTTTTTCTTTCTAACTAATCTATCTTTCTAACTAATCTATCTTTCTTTCTTTCTAACTAATCTATCTTTTTTTTCTGACTAACTTATCTATCTTTCTTTCTTTCTTTCTAACTAATCTATCTTTCTTTCTAACTAATCTATCTTTTTTCTTTCTAACTAATCTATCTATCTTTTTTCTTTCTAACTAATCTATCTTTCTTTCTTTCTGACTAATCCATCTTTCTTTCTAACTACCTAATCTATCCTTTTTTCTTTCTTTCTTTCTTTCTTTCTAACTAATCTCTTTCTTTCATTCTAACTAATCTATCTTTCTTTCTTTCTAACTAATCTCTTTCTTTCTTTCTAACTAATCTATCTTTCTAACTAATCTATCTTTCTTTCTTTCTAACTAATCTATCTTTCTTTCTAACTAACTAATCTATCTATCTTTCTAACTAACTAATCTATCTATCTATCTATCTATCTATCTATCTATCTATCTATCTATCTTTCTAACTAATCTATCTTTCTTTCTTTCTAACTAATCTATCTATCTTTTTTCTTTCTAACTAATCTATCTTTCTTTCTTTCTTTCTGACTAATCTATCTTTCTTTCTAACTAACTAATCTATCCTCCTTTGTTTTTCTTTCTTTCTAACTAATCTCTTTCTTTCATTCTAGCTAATCTATCCATATTTCTTTCTAACTAACTTATCTATCTTTCTTTCTTTCTAACTAATCTATCTTTCTTTCTTTCTAACTAATATATCTTTCTTTCTTTCTTTCTTTCTTTCTTTCTTTCTTTCTTTCTTTCTTTCTTTCTTTCTTTCTTTCTTTCTTTCTAACTAATCTATCTTTCTTTCTGAGTAATCTATCCATATTTCTTTCTTTCTAACTAATCTTTCTTTCTTTCTAACTAATCTATCTATCTTTTTTCTTTCTAACTAATCTATCCATATTTCTTTCTTTCTAACTAATCTTTCTTTCATTCTAATCTATCCATATTTCTTTCTTTCTAACTAATCTTTCTTTCTTTCTTTCTAACTAATCTATCTATCTTTTTTCTTTCTAACTAATCTATCCATTTTTCTTTCTTTCTAACTAATCTATCCATATTTCTTTCTTTCTAACTAACTTATGTATTGTTCTTTCTTTCTAACTAACTAATCTATCGTTCTTTCTTTCTAACTAATCATCTTTCTTTCTAACTAATCTACATATCTTTTTTCTTTCTAACTAATCTATCTTTCTCTCTTTCTTTCTGACTAATCTATCTTTCTTTCTAACTAACTAATCTATCCTTCTTTCTTTCTTTCTTACTAATCTCTTTCTTTCATTCTAACTAATCTATCTTTCTTTCTTTCTAACTAATCTCTTTCTTTCATTCTAACTAATCTATCTTTTTTTCTTTCTAACTAATCTTTCTTTCTTTCTTTCTAACTAATCTATCTTTCTTTCTTTCTTTCTAACTAATCTATCTTTCTTTCTAACTAATCTACTTTTTTTCTTTCTTTCTAACTAATCTATCTTTCTTTCTAACTAATCTATCTTTCTTTCTAACTAATCTATCTATCTTTTTTTCTAACTAATCTATCTATCTTTCTTTCTAACTAACTAATCTATCTATCTTTCTTTCTTTCTAACTAATCTATCTTTCTTTCTAACTAATCTATCTATCTTTTTTCTAACGAATCTATCTTTCTTTCTAACTAACTAATCTATCTATCTTTTTTCTTTCTAACTAATCTATCTTTCTTTCTTTCTGACTAATCCATCTTTCTTTCTAACTACCTAATCTATCCTTTTTTCTTTCTTTCTTTCTTTCTTTCTTTCTTTCTTTCTAACTAATCTCTTTCTTTCATTCTAACTAATCTATCTTTCTTTCTTTCTAACTAATCTCTTTCTTTCTTTCTAACTAATCTATCTTTCTAACTAATCTATATTTCTTTCTTTCTAACTAATCTATCTTTCTTTCTAACTAACTAATCTATCTATCTTTCTAACTAACTAATCTATCTATCTATCTATCTATCTATCTATCTATCTTTCTAACTAATCTATCTTTCTTTCTTTCTAACTAATCTATCTATCTTTTTTCTTTCTAACTAATCTATCTTTCTTTCTTTCTGACTAATCTATCTTTCTTTCTAACTAACTAATCTATCCTCCTTTGTTTTTCTTTCTTTCTAACTAATCTCTTTCTTTCATTCTAGCTAATCTATCCATATTTCTTTCTAACTAACTTATCTATCTTTCTTTCTTTCTAACTAATCTATCTTTCTTTCTAACTAATCTATCTATCTTTTTTCTTTCTAACTAATCTTTCTTTCTTTCTTTCTGACTAATCTATCTTTCTTTCTAACTAACTAATCTCTCTATCTTTCTTTCTTTCTAACTAATCTATCTTTCATTCTTTCTGACTAATCTATCTATCTTTCTTTCTTTCTAACTAATCTATCTTTCTTTCTAACTAATCTATCTATCTTTCTTTCTTTCTAACTAATCTATCTTTCTTTCTAACTAATCTATCTATCTTTTTTCTTTCTAACTAATCTTTCTTTCTTTCTTTCTTTCTGACTAATCTATCTTTCTTTCTAACTAACTAATCTCTCTATCTTTCTTTCTTTCTAACTAATCTATCTTTCTTTCTTTCTAACTAATCTTTTTTTCTAACTGATCCATCTTTCTTTCTTTCTTACTAATCTTTCTTTCTTTCTTTCTTTCTTTCTTTCTTTCTTTCTTTCTTTCTTTCTTTTTTCTTTCTTTTTTTCCAACTAATCTCTTTTTTTCTGTCTTTCTTTCTAACTAATCTATCTTTCTTTCTTACTGATTTTTCTTTCTTTCTAACTAATCTTTCTTTATTTCTTTCGTTCTAACTAATCTTTCTTTCTTTCTTTCTTTCTAAATAATCTATCTTTCTTTCTAACTAATCTATCTTTCTTTCTTACTTATCCATCTTTCTTTCTAACTAATCTTTCTTTCTTTCTAACTAATCTATCTTTCTTTCTTTCTAACTAATCTATCTTTCTTTCTTTCCAACTAATCTCTTTCTTTCTTTCTTTCTTACCGATCTATCTTTCTAACTAATCCATCCATTCTTCTTTCTAACTAATCTATCTTTCTTTCTTTCTTTCTTTCTTTCTTTCTTTCTTGCTGATCTTTCTTTCTTTCTGACTAATCTATCTTTCTTTCTTACTGATCTATCTTTCTTTCTAACTAATCTTTCTTTCTTTCTTACTTATCTATCTTTCTTTCTAACTTATCTATCTTTCTTTCTAACTAATATATCTTTCTTTCTTTCTTACTGATCTATCTTTTTTCTAACTAATCTATCTTTTTTTCTAACTAATCTATCTTTCTTTCTAACTAATCTATCCATCTTTCTTTCTAACTGATCCATTTTTCTTTCTTTCTTTCTTTCTTTCTTACTTTCTTTCTTTCTAACTAATCCATCTTTCTTTCTTACTAATTTTCTTTCTAATCTTTCTTTCTTACTGATCTATCTTTCTAACTAATCCATCCATCCTTCTTTCTAACTAATCTATCTTTCTTTCTTTCTTTTTTCTTGCTGATCTTTCTATCTTTCTGACTAATCTATCTTTCTTTCTTACTGATCTATCTTTCTTTCTAACTAATCTTTCTTTCTTTCTTACTGATCTATCTTTCTTTCTAACTTATCTATCTTTCTTTCTAACTAATATATCTTTCTTTCTTTCTTACTGATCTATCTTTTTTTCTAACTAATCTATCTTTTTTCTAACTAATCTATCTTTCTTTCTAACTAATCTATCCATCTTTCTTTCTAACTAATCCATCTTTCTTTCTTTCTTTCTAACTAATCTTTCTTTCTTTCTTTGTAACTAATCTATCTTTCTTTCTAACTAATCCATTTTTCTTTCTTTCTGACTAATCTTTCTTTCTTTCTTTCTACCTAATCTTTCTTTCTTTCTTTTTTCTTTCTTTTTTCTTTCTTTCTTTCCAACTAATCTCTTTCTTTCTGTCTTTCTTACTGATCTATCTTTCTTTTAACTAATCTTTCTTTCTTTCTTTCTTACTGATCTATCTTTCTTTCTAACTAATCTATCTTTCTTTCTAACTAATCTATCTTTCTTTCTAACTAATCTATCTTTCTTTCTTTCTTTCTAACTGATCTATCTTTCTTTCTAACTAATCTATCTTTTTTTCTAACTAATCTATCTTTCTTTCTAACTAATCTATCTTTCTTTCCAACTAATCTATCTATATTTCTTTCTTTCTAACTAATCTATCTTTCTTTCTAACTAATCTATCTATCTTTTTTCTTTCTAACTAATCTATCTATCTTTTTTCTTTCTAACTAATCTATCTTTCTTTCCTTCTTTCTTTCTGACTAATCTCTTTCTTTCATTCTAAATAATCTATCTTTCTTTCTTTCTAACTAATCTATCTTTCTTTCTTTCTTTCTAACTAATATATCTTTCTTTCTTTCTTTCTTTCTTTCTTTCTTTCTTTCTTTCTTTCTAACTAATCTATCTTTCTTTCTGAGTAATCTATCCATATTTCTTTCTTTCTAACTAATCTTTCTTTCTTTCTAACTAATCTATCTATCTTTTTTCTTTCTAACTAATCTATCCATATTTCTTTCTTTCTAACTAATCTTTCTTTCATTCTAACTAATCTATCCATATTTCTTTCTTTCTAACTAATCTTTCTTTCTTTCTTTCTAACTAATCTATCTATCTTTTTTCTTTCTAACTAATCTATCCATTTTTCTTTCTTTCTAACTAATCTATCCATATTTCTTTCTTTCTAACTAACTTATGTATTGTTCTTTCTTTCTAACTAACTAATCTATCGTTCTTTCTTTCTAACTAATCATCTTTCTTTCTAACTAATCTACATATCTTTTTTCTTTCTAACTAATCTATCTTTCTCTCTTTCTTTCTGACTAATCTATCTTTCTTTCTAACTAACTAATCTATCCTTCTTTCTTTCTTTCTTACTAATCTCTTTCTTTCATTCTAACTAATCTATCTTTCTTTCTTTCTAACTAATCTCTTTCTTTCATTCTAACTAATCTATCTTTTTTTCTTTCTAACTAATCTTTCTTTCTTTCTTTCTAACTAATCTATCTTTCTTTCTTTCTTTCTAACTAATCTATCTTTCTTTCTAACTAATCTACCTTTTTTCTTTCTTTCTAACTAATCTATCTTTCTTTCTAACTAATCTATCTTTCTTTCTAACTAATCTATCTATCTTTTTTTCTAACTAATCTATCTATCTTTCTTTCTAACTAACTAATCTATCTATCTTTCTTTCTTTCTAACTAATCTATCTTTCTTTCTAACTAATCTATCTTTTTTCTAACGAATCTATCTTTCTTTCTAACTAACTAATCTATCTATCTTTTTTCTTTCTAACTAATCTATCTTTCTTTCTTTCTGACTAATCCATCTTTCTTTCTAACTACCTAATCTATCCTTTTTTCTTTCTTTCTTTCTTTCTTTCTTTCTAACTAATCTCTTTCTTTCATTCTAACTAATCTATCTTTCTTTCTTTCTAACTAATCTCTTTCTTTCTTTCTAACTAATCTATCTTTCTAACTAATCTATCTTTCTTTCTTTCTAACTAATCTATCTTTCTTTCTAACTAACTAATCTATCTATCTTTCTAACTAACTAATCTATCTATCTATCTATCTATCTATCTATCTTTCTAACTAATCTATCTTTCTTTCTTTCTAACTAATCTATCTATCTTTTTTCTTTCTAACTAATCTATCTTTCTTTCTTTCTTTCTGACTAATCTATCTTTCTTTCTAACTAACTAATCTATCCTCCTTTGTTTTTCTTTCTTTCTAACTAATCTCTTTCTTTCATTCTAGCTAATCTATCCATATTTCTTTCTAACTAACTTATCTATCTTTCTTTCTAACTAACTAATCTATCTTTCTTTCTAACTAATCTATCTATCTTTTTTCTTTCTAACTAATCTTTCTTTCTTTCTTTCTGACTAATCTATCTTTCTTTCTAACTAACTAATCTCTCTATCTTTCTTTCTTTCTAACTAATCTATCTTTCATTCTTTCTGACTAATCTATCTATCTTTCTTTCTTTCTAACTAATCTATCTTTCTTTCTAACTAATCTATCTATCTTTCTTTCTTTCTAACTAATCTATCTTTCTTTCTAACTAATCTATCTATCTTTTTTCTTTCTAACTAATCTTTCTTTCTTTCTTTCTTTCTGACTAATCTATCTTTCTTTCTAACTAACTAATCTCTCTATCTTTCTTTCTTTCTAACTAATCTATCTTTCATTCTTTCTGACTAATCTATCTATCTTTCTTTCTTTCTAACTAATCTATCTTTCTTTCTTTCTACCTAATCTATCTTTCTTTCTAACTAACTAATCTCTCTATCTATCTTTCTTTCTAACTTATCTATCTTTCTTTCTTTCTAACTAATCTATCTATCTTTTTTCTTTCTAACTAATCTATCCTTCTTTCTTACTGATCTATCTTTCTTTCTGATCTATCTTTTTTTCTAATTAATCTTTCTTTCTTTCTTTCTTTCTTACTAATCTATCTTTCTTTCTTACTGATCTATCTTTCTTTCTAACTAATCCATCCTTCTTTCTTTCTGACTAATCCATCTTTCTTTCTAACTAATCCATCCTTCTTTGTTTCTGACTAATCCATCTTTCTTTCTTTCTTTCTAACTAATCTATCTATCTTTCTTTCTAACTAATCTATCTTTCTTTCTTTCTAACTAATCTTTCTTTCTTTATTTCTAACTAATCTATCTATCTTTATTTCTAACTAATCTATTTCTAACTAATCTATCTTTCTTCCTAACTAATCTATCTTTCTTTCTCTATGACTAATCTATCTTTTTTCTAACTAATCTATCTATCTTTCTTTCTTTCTTCATAACTGATCCATCTTTCTTTCTTTCTTACTAATATTCTTTCTTTCTTTCTAATCTTTCTTCCTTTCTTTCTAATCTTTCTTTCTAACTAATCCCTCTTTCTTTCTTTCTTACTAATCTTTCTTTCTAACTAATCTATCTTTCTTTCTAACTAATCTTTTTTTCTAACTGATCCATCTTTCTTTCTTTCTTACTAATCTTTCTTTCTTTCTTCTTTCCAACTAATCTCTTTTTTTCTGTCTTTCTTTCTAACTAATCTATCTTTCTTTCTTACTGATTTTTCTTTCTTTCTAACTAATCTTTCTTTATTTCTTTCGTTCTAACTAATCTTTCTTTCTTTCTAAATAATCTATCTTTCTTTCTAACTAATCTATCTTTCTTTCTTTCTTACTTATCTATCTTTCTTTCTAACTAATCTTTCTTTCTTACTAATCTATCTTTCCAACTAATCTCTTTCTTTCTTTCTTTCCGATCTATCTATCTTTCTTTCTAACTAATCTATCTTTCGTTCTTTCTTTCTTACTGATCTATCTTTCTAACTAATCCATCCATCCTTCTTTCTAACTAATCTATCTTTCTGTCACGTATAGGAGAGAGGACCCAAAAGCAAAGGGCAGTTTGACAAAGTTTAATAGTTCAGGCAAAATAACACAGGTGGCACATAAGGCGAATAAATCCAACTGAAGATAGTCTCATCCAAAGGAAAACGGAAAGTCTTTCAGTAATAGAACAGAAATGTACGGTCAAGACCGGCAACGAGAAACTCCCGGAGGATGAGACAGGCTGGGTCCGTAGGGAGCACGGGAACGCCAATCCTTGACCACTCACGTTAGCTGAAGAAGTAACAAAGCAGAGACAAGGTAATACGGTAGACAGATTGTGGCACGCACCAGACAAGACACGACTCGACCGGGCTTGGTTCAGCAGGCACACAGGTACGTAACATATGGCAATAATCTGACAAAGAACAAAGGACAGGGAAGACTAGAAATAGAGAGTCCAATCAGAGAAAGTGGGAACCAGCTGGGGAGGAGAAGAGGGAGAGTGATGAGGTGATGAGAGACAGCTGAGAGCGGCAGAGATAATGAATGGGAATGTGTGTGTGTAATTGGATGTAATAAAGAGTGTGACCAGGAGAGGGTGGTAGAGTGTAAGAGGACACCGGGATCATGACACTTTCTTTCTTTCTTTCTTTCTTTCTTGCTGATCTTTCTTTCTTTCTGACTAATCTATCTTTCTTTCTTACTGATCTATCTTTCTTTCTAACTAATCTTTCTTTCTTTCTTACTGATCTATCTTTCTTTCTAACTTATCTATCTTTCTTTCTAACTAATATATCTTTCTTTCTTTCTTACTGATCTATCTTTTTTTCTAACTAATCTATCTTTTTTTCTAACTAATCTATCTTTCTTTCTAACTAATCTATCCATCTTTCTTTCTAACTGATCCATCTTTCTTTCTTTCTTTCTTTCTTTCTTACTTTCTTTCTTTCTAACTAATCCATCTTTCTTTCTTACTAATTTTCTTTCTTTCTAACTAATCCATCTTTCTTTCTTTCTTTCTAACTAATCTATCTTTCTTTCTTTGTAACTAATCTATCTTTCTTTCTAACTAATCCATCTTTCTTTCTTACTAATTTTCTTTCTTTCTAACTAATCCATCTTTCTTTCTTTCTTTCTAACTAATCTTTCTTTCTTTCTTTGTAACTAATCTATCTTTCTTTCTAACTAATCCATCTTTCTTTCTTTCTGACTAATCTTTCTTTCTTTCTTTCTACCTAATCTTTCTTTCTTTCTTTTTTCTTTCTTTTTTCTTTCTTTCTTTCCAACTAATCTCTTTCTTTCTGTCTTTCTTACTGATCTATTTTTCTTTTAACTAATCTTTCTTTCTTTCTTTCTTTCTTACTGATCTATCTTTCTTTCTAACTAATCTATCTTTCTTTCTAACTAATCTATCTTTCTTTCTAACTAATCTATCTTTCTTTCTTTCTTTCTTACTGATCTATCTTTCTTTCTAACTAATCTATCTTTTTTTCTAACTAATCTATCTTTCTTTCTAACTAATCTATCTTTCTTTCCAACTAATCTATCTATATTTCTTTCTTTCTAACTAATCTACCTTTCTTTCTAACTAATCTATCTTTCTTTCTTTCTTTCTTACTGATCTATCTTTCTTTCTAACTAATCTATATTTTTTTCTAACTAATCTATCTTTCTTTCTAACTAATCTATCTTTCTTTCCAACTAATCTATCTATATTTCTTTCTTTCTAACTAATCTATCTTTCTTTCTAACTAATCTATCTTTCTTTCTTTCTAACTGATCCATCTTTCTTTCTTTCTGACTAATCTTTCTTTCTTTCTAACTAATCCATCTTTCTTTCTTTCTTACTAATCTTTCTTTCTTTCTATCTAATCTATCTTTCTTTCTTTCTAACTAATCTATCTTTCTTTCTAACTAATCCATCTTTCTTTCTTTCTGACTAATCTTTCTTTCTTTCTACCTAATCTTTCTTTCTTTCTTTTTTCTTTCCTTCTTTCCAACTAATCTCTTTCTTTCTGTATTTCTTACTGATCTATCTTTCTTTCTAACTCATCTTTCTTTCTTTCTAACTAATCTTTCTTTCTTTCTTTCTTTCTTTCTTTCTTTCTTTCTTATTGATCTATCTTTCTTTCTAACTAATCCATCCTTCTTTCTTTTTGACTAATCCATCTTTTTCTTTCTGACCAATCCATCTTTCTTTCTAACTAATCTTTCTTTCTTTCTTACTAATCTATCTTTCTTTCTTTCAAACTAATCTTTCTTTTACTGAAACCAATCTTTCTATCTATCTAACTAATCTTTCTTTTCTTTCTAACGTATCGTTTTCTTTCTAACTATTCTTTCTTTCTAACTAATCCATCTATCAAACTTCAAACTATTTTAAACTTCTTCAAACTCTCTGGTCCGGCTTTCTCAAGCCAACTTAAAGTTTGTCTCATCAAACTTTTTTTCTAGTTAACACTTGCCGCCGATAAGTTAACTGTCTTTGATGTAACTTAGCTGCTAATGGCGCGTTGGCTCCGCTTCTTTGCTAGCTAACGTTAATGTAACGTACATTAGCGTTACTGGGATGGTTAACCTTCAGATAGAGAAGTACGACAGTAAGACATAAAACGTTCAAATGTGCTTTAAATGGGGATAAAGAAGTTCGAAATGCTTACCTGTTATTTTTCTTGACCGTTAGCAGTCCTGCTGTGACCCGTGGAGTGATGTGAGCGCACAGTGGGGGATGGGCGGCTGGGCAAACGACTGCCTGAGAGAAAATGCGCGCTGTTTTTTTTTTTGCTTCTTGTGAAACACTCCTGGATAATATTTTGCCATTAGTAAAAGTAGTTAAGGCTTAATGTATGCTTAATATGAAATAGATTTATGTATTTACTATTGTTTATGTTTTTATTTGATTAACTTTTAGTTATAAAAGAAAACGGCATAATAAAATGAGCCCTTATGCTATAGCCTACAAACGTAATTTCTCAGAGAAAATTATTTAAAAGAAATTAGAAATCATGGAGTAAGTTAAGACATTTTATATATATATATATATATATATATATATATATATATATATTGTGGTCAGGCATAGACGTAAGATTAAATTAATTGCTGAGTTACTTGATTGGAACTTGTTCTATTAAAATGAAAACATCAAGTTAAGTCAAAGAGTAACCGTTTCAAGTCAGTTTAACATGATGCAATAGTGTTTGAACATTAAACCTGATACAATGGTGTTAAATCAAAATGAATGGTTTAAACAAAGTGAACAACATCAAAAAATGTAGATTCCACTCCAAAAATGTGGTTGCCAGAACAATAGGCTTTATGCCGAGCGTCACGTGACCAAACCGGAAAACGGGTCTCATTGCATCCGCTTGTCAGAGAAAGTGTTAACGGCCGTAAGAACTAACTACGATATCTATGGATTTTTAAGGTAATCAGCTAACCTACTAAGTTCACTTTGTTATTGGTGTTTTATGCTATTTAAATATATAAACGTTAGTGTGAAGACGAAAAATTAAAAAACTTTTAAATATCAATCTGCACATGCGAGGGACATTGGTTATGCTCATTTTTGCTTGTTCCTTTTAAGTTATCTTGAGTAAAACCGCAAAAAATTTCATGAAGCACATACAAAAGACCTGAATCGGAAGCGATGTGATCTGTTTTCAGGCTTGGTCACGTGACGCTCGGCATAAAGCCTATTCTGTCTTTTAAACTGTACTGTGCTGTAATTGAATATACAATTTTAGTCTGTACAATTTACAGAAATAGATAATTTCTACAAAAATATATGTTTTTATAATCATAGTTTTACTGTAAAATTAACAGATATATTTGTTTACTTGTTTACAAAATATTACTGTTAAGTTAACAATGTTTCATTTAATTTACAACATATTATTGTTAAGTTAACAATGTTCACTTGTATTCTCATTTACGGTATTTCCATGTAGCTATTTTACAGCATTTCAAAGTTAATTTTACGGACATTTTTTACAGTGTATATATATATACATACACACACACATATAGAAAAATGTGCAATGAATGAACACTGCACTGCAAAAATTGCTTTTCATACTTAGAATTTTTGTCTTGTTTCCAGTCAAAATATCTAATGATTCAATTAAATCAAGATGCATTTTCTACATAATAAAAACTAAATACGGTATGTCTTTCCTGGGGGGAAAAATAAATTTAAGTACTTTTTCCTTATTTTGAAATTATCTGCCAATGGGGTATGAAAAATAATCTTGTTTCCATTTGCATTAAGTTTATTTTTGCAGGGTGAATGAATGAAGTATTTAAACATTTCTTACACTTTAAAAAGGAGAAGGAGGCTGAAATAAGCTCTGGCTTTACCGAAGAAAACCTGCTCCCGACCAGGTTAGGTTCAAGTTACCTCTTTCAGAAACGGACTTAACTTACCCTGCTTTCTCGGGTTGTAACACCCCCTTTTCTTTTTAGGTGTTACCCTGAGGGGGTTCAACAGAATTTCAACTGGTACTGAAAGATACACTTCACTCAAAAAATATTTATTTTTTCTCTATTTTATTCCACATGTGCATATATATGATTGCCCCAACAAAAACAATATATACGGAAACAAGCAGTTTTTGTCTCTGTGTGAATGTGACAATATAATGAATGAACTTATCGTCAATGTCCAGTCTTTAGATGAGTTCACTGATGATGGTGATGAGATGAGTATAAATCCACAAGGTTATTTGAGAGCGAAGCAATGATTTAATCCCATAATCCAGTATGTGTGTGAAGTGAAGATAGCCAAAGACATTTATTGCCTCGCTACAGCGTGGTAACACCCAGATTCCTACTTCTCGCTTCCCGGAGACGTGTAGAGAATCATCCCAACAATGCTCATATAATGACCACAGTGAAATAGCATTCGTCCAGCAGCGAGCGCTCAGACAGGGTGGAAGGTTCCACTCTAGTCTGATGCCCGCAGCGGCCCGGGAAAGCATGGCCGTCATCTCAGGATCTGACTCGACAAATGCCATATGCACACCTGAAAGTGGCAGCACTGTCGAATCTTCACTTCCTGAAGATTCTTGCCCGCCCTATGATGCTGCGATGGACAACAGATACGATTCTGGAACGTAAAAGGAAACCCGCGGGGGGTCCATGAAGAGGGGGGCGTTGGGCACGGACGGATAGTCGGCACCTTTGTTCCACACCAACACCCTCAGGTCACCCTGGCCACCAGCCGTAGTAGCACCTCACGTGGAGAGTGTTAGATCGGGGGTGGATAAGGGGACTCTCTCTCTAACGAGATCATTGTGTCTCGACCGTAATGACGCGATGATCACGTTCCCGCGGGGAGAACGTGAGTCATCCACAAACGCTGCTCTAGCGCGATCAAGCCCAAGCACACAGTGCAGAGAATGTGCCCATCAAAATCGTAAATGAGTCAACCGCAACCAGAAATGCACGGGCGAGTCGTCTTTAAAAAGACGTGCTGCGTGCAAGCTCTTTTGTGAGAGGAGAAAAAAACTCTGCGATGTTGAAGCGAGCAGGGAGAAACACACTCACTGGCAGATCACTGCACAGATCAGCAGGCAATGTGAACTTGCTGCAGATCGCCGTCACACCAACGAGACGAGAGAGGCTCGTCTCGAAGAGTGAAGTCAGAAATAGCTGTGGAGTGAAGAGATGCTCTTGGCTCCAAAGCGAAAACATATCTGCATGTTGCCAGCGTCCTCCTTTTATACCCACGAGGTAAGCCGGAGATACACTATAAAAATTCCGCAGACCCATGGCATTTCTTTGCCATTTGCTCGTTTTGTATGTGACAACGAAAGGGAACAAGGTTATCTCACCGTCAAACATACCCTGAACTCTCGATTGATTAAACCAAACCTTGCTTACTCAATGTATGCTGGTTCCAAAAACACGTCCGGGAATAAGTTCATCCAAATTAGAGTATGTTCATGGTTAACACACCAGTCATTTTTAACAGAGGACGAATCATCATAGAAACGAAGGGCCATAATACTTTTTTCTTTTTCTTTTGTTGCTAATTACATACTTAGTGCACATTGCCACCGAGCATGAATGGAATATCCTTGAAAACAAAGCACCGTTTTCTCTTGACTTCTATTAGCGGCATTATGATAGCTACATAGAGGCTAGGTAGTGGGATGGCTAATGACTTGTTTACACTCAGTCGTCATTTTCAACAAAAGTAAGACTGATGATCTTAGATTGCTTTTGATTTAATTTTAACAAAGCATATAAAGACATGATTAAATTGATGCAATACAGTCAACAGAAAGTTGGCTCCCGCTACTCGCCCCTTCCAACACTAGGTCAAACAATCCGCCAAAGGAAATAATAAAGAAAACAGAAGTGATCACCTGTGGCCATGTGACAGTAAATAACCAATAAGTAATAACAAAGAATTAATGCTCCTACACGTAAAATTAATGCAAATGCACAAGGTTTTGATATAATTATAATTAGACGCGTTGCTACTTTTTATAAGAGCCGCGTCTGGATATTATTGCAGTTTAAATTGCATAGCACTTAAGTGAGTCACTGGCCAACAGCTAGTTTCGATCTCGGACATTTTCGGATAATTCGAGGGTGCTGTGTTAATTGCTGGTCCGAGACAGGCACTGTAAACAGATATAAACTCGTGGAGATTCAGGACAAGGCCAGGACAGCGGTCAAGTCTGTGGAGTCGACAAGAGCGCGCAAGTAGATTTTTTCTTAATATCCAGTTCTCCTGTTGTTTTAGTTTAGTATTTATCTCAAGCTAGTGCTATTTTCGATTCTGTGGTTATTTTTATTTTTTACCTTCTCACAAATCTGTATTTTAATTAGACGCGTTGCTACTTTTTATAAGAGCCGCGTCTGAATATTATTGCAGTTTAAATTGCATAGCACTTAAGTGAGTCACTGGCCAACAGCTAGTTTCGATCTCGGACATTTTCGGATTATTCAAGGGTGCTGTGTTAATTGCTGGTCCAAGACAGCTGTCCTCACTCAGTAATTTGAGCACATTATATCTATGTAGTGTGCGCTCTGTCGCGTGCTGTCGCCCTCGCCAGTCTGGTAGGGGTGGGGGGACTGGTATTCTCATTTCTAACAATTGGAAATACTCAACTCTCTCTTCTCTATGCAATAACAACTCATTTGAATATCATGCTATTACACTTACAACTCCCTTTAAGATCCAGATTGTAGTCATGTATCGCCCCCCAGGTCAACTGGGAAGCTTTGTTGAGGAGCTGGATGTGCTGCTGTCCTCTTTCCCTGAGGACGGCACTCCACTTGTAGTCTTTGGCGATTTCAACATTCATCTAGAGAAGCCGTATGCTACAGATTTCATCTCTCTCCTAGCCTCATTCGATCTCAAACGGCTCATCACCACAGGTACTCACAAGTCAGGCAACCAACTGGACCTGGTCTACACATGCAACTGCATCACAGACAACATTTTGGTGAAACCTCTCCATGTTTCAGATCATTTCCTCATTACTTTCAATCTACAACTCACTATCCACACTCCACCAACTCCCCTACCAGTTACTTTCAGACGAAACCTGCGCTCACTTTCTCCTTCCTGTCTTTCCTCTGCTGTGTCATCTTCTCTTCCCTCACCCTCACAATTCTCATCTCTAGATGTGAATACCGCAACGGATACTTTATGCTCCACTTTAACTTCTTCTTTAGACACTATCTGCCCTCTCTCCTCCAGGCCAGCACGTGCTACCCCCTCTAACCCCTGGTTATCTGAGGTTCTTCATGAACATCGGACCAAACTCAGGGCAATGGAGAGGAAATGGCGCAAATCAAAAGATACATCTGACCTGAGTATGTATCAATCTCTGCTCTCTTCCTTTTCTGCTGATGTTCACGCCACAAAATCTTCATATTTCCACAACAAGATCAACACCGCCTCTAACACACACGAACACTTTTCAAGACATTCAACTCTCTCCTCTGTCCACCTCCACCACCACCCACCTCCTCGCTAACTGCTGATGATTTTGCTAACTTCTTCACTAACAAAACAACAACCATTAGCAGTCAGTTCTCAACTCCACACACACAGGAACCTAGTCCAACCTCTCCCACAGCCAATAACCTTCTCTCCTCCTTCTCTCCACTAACCGAGGAAGAAGTATCTAAACTTCTCCTCTCCAGTCATCCTACCACCTGCCCTCTAGACCCCATCCCCTCACACCTTCTACAAGCCATCTCTCCCACACTTCTACCAGCACTCACACACATCATCAACTCATCCCTCCATACTGGCATTTTTCCTACAGCATTTAAGCAGGCTCGGGTAAACCCACTGCTTAAAAAAACAACATTAAACACATCACTTCTAGAGAAGTACAGACTTGTCTCTCTCCTACCATTCATTGCAAAAAACACTTGAACGAGTTGCTTTCAACCAAGTATCATCTTTCCTGTCTCTGAACAACCAGCTGGATGTTAACCAATCTGGCTTCAAGAAAGGGCATTCGACCGAGACCGCATTACTTTCAGTCACAGAAGCCCTGCGGATCGCTAAAGCTGCTTCCAAATCATCAGTTCTCATTCTCCTAGACCTGTCTGCTGACTTCGACACTGTGAATCATCAGATCCTTCTGTCCACCCTCTCATAACTGGGCATCACTGGAACTTCCCTCCACTGGTTTGAGTCCTATCTCACAGGTAGGTCCTTCAGGGTCGCATGGAGAGGTGAGGTATCCAAAGCACATCAACTGACCACAGGGGTTCCTCAGGGTTCAGTTCTTGGACCGCTCCTCTTCTCCATTTACACCACATCACTAGGACCCATCATACAGGCACATGGTTTCTCTTACCATTGCTATGCTGATGACACCCAGCTCTACCTCTCATTTCAACCAGACGATCCCACAGTAGCTGCACGTATCTCTAGCTGTCTGGTGGACATCTCGGCATGGATGAAGGAACATCACCTGCAGCTCAATCTGGCAAAGACTGAGCTTCTTGTTCTCCCTGCCATTCAGTCTCTACAGCACGACTTCACTATCCAGCTAGATTCTTCCTCAATCACCCCATCAAGGTCGGTCAGAAATCTTGGAGTAATCTTTGATGACCAGCTAACCTTCACAGACCACATTTCAAAGACAGCTCGATCATGCAGGTTTGCAATGCACAACATCAGGAAGATCAGGCCTTTCCTAACTGAGCATGCAACACAACTTCTTGTCCAGGCCCTGGTTATTTCTAGGCTTGATTACTGCAATGCTCTTCTAGCTGGACTTCCATCATGTGCAACTATACCCTTACAAATGATCCACAATGCTGCTGCTCGTCTTGTCTTCAACGAGCCCAAAAGGGCCCACGTCACTTCGCTGTTCATCTCCCTACATTGGCTACCACTCGCTGCTCGAATCAAGTTCAAGGCGCTGACACTTGCTTACAGATTGACCACTGGCTCAGCTCCCTCCCACTTTCACTAGCTCCTACGGGTCTACATCCCTACCAGAAGTCTACGATCGATCAATGAGCGACGGCTCGTGGTACCATCACAGCGAGGCACAAAATCACTCTCCAGAACATTCTCATTCACGGTTCCATGCTGGTGGAATGATCTACCCACCCTCGTCCGGAATGCAGAATCCCTGACAGCATTCAAAAGACAACTGAAAACTTATCTCTTCCGTGAGCATTTAACATAGGAAAAAAGAAAAAAAAAGAAAAAAAAAACTTTTTCTTGAAATCTTCGCTTGTCTGGTTTATGCTACTCTGAGCAATGTTTGAACTTTGTATTCTGAGCACTTCTTGCATTGTTTTTGCCTCTCCACGATGACTCGCTTGGTTTAATCCTCAAATGTAAGTAGCTTTGGATAAAAGCGTCTGCTAAATGACTAAATGTAAATGTAAATGTAATTAAGTTGAGTGTAAACCAGCCCAAGGCTGCAGGGGTCACCAGGAACAATCACACTCAGAATCAGACCAAATGTGCCCAGTGTGAAAACTTCTTTGTTTTAGTGTCTGATAAATACTAGGTCTGGTTTAATGAAAAAATCATATAATCTGATGTGTTCATAAAGATACTACCCCTTTTTCTTCTAGAAACTAAATAAATTCAAAACCTATCTGAACATTTTTAAAATAACAATAGTGATTTTTCAACCAGAATCAGAGTGCACCAAATGTGCCCAGTGTGAAAACACCTTATTCATCTCCTTTGTTTTTGTGTCTGATAAATACTTGTCTGGTTTAATGGAAAATCATATAATCTGATATGTTTTAAAGATACTGCCCCTTTTTCTTGCAGAAACTAAATAAAGTCAAAACCTCTTTGAACTTTTTGAAAATCACAACCAACCAATGAGTGCACAGGAATGTTAACGAGCAGGTCCTCTGTCACTAATTTCACTGTAACAAGAAACCCAGGTGATGAAAATCTGTTATTTTAAAAGCCCTGGCTGGAAGCCTGTTTTAGAAAGCATAGATAGTTTTGTGATAGTTTCATCTTTAATCAAGATGGCAGTTTCAAACTTTATGTTTTTAGTATTTATGTGTTACCAACTGGTGCTCAATGGTAATGTTGTTTTCACTTTAATGAAATGTTTATAATATGTTTAATATGTATGCAACTTTTTCTGTTTTTTTAACCTTACATATTTTTTTCAGGATTTGCTTTTCCAGTTGGGCATCATTCATTGTGCAAAGGTTTGTAACCCTTTTATAGTGGTTAACAATGGTTTCTTTACACCATGCATAGTTAACTTTAACAAGGCCTGATGACTTCTTGTGTTAAAGTTAATAATACCTTTTGTTTTCCAGATGGCCCCTTGTGTTTTCTTCATGTGAACAAACAAAATCAAACATGGCCAGTGGTAGTGAAGTGTAATATGGCTGTTCTGATGTCTTTGCAGAATGCATCTGGGCTAACTGTCCAAAAAGGTGGGCGTTTTTTTTATAAAAAAATTGTATTTATATATATATATATATATAACTACTGACGCTATAAGGTTGATATTGACCATGAGGAAAGATAATCTCAGCTATTTTTCACACCCTTTTTTTTTTTTTTTTTTTTTTAGCCGAAGAGCCCCGCCGTGTCCCCGCCGAAGAGCCCCGCGGAAGGAGGGGAGCCTGTCCCAGCGGAAGAATCCAGGAAGTTGACAGAATCCAGCCAGTTTCCTGCTGAGGTAGATGGAAAGTTGATAGAATCCAGCCATGTCCCTGCTGAGGTTGATGGAAAGTTGACAGAATCCAGCCAAGTCCCTGTTGAGGTTGATGGAAGGTTGAAAGAATCCAGCCAAGTCCCAGCTGAGGTTGATGGGAAGTTGACTGAGACCCGCCATGTCCCAGCTGAAGTGTCCAGCCAAGTCCCCGCTGAGTTGGATTGGAAGTTGACAGAATCCAGCCATGTCCCTGCTGAGGTTGATGGAAAGTTGACAGAATCCAGCCAAGTCCCTGCTGAGGTTGATGGAAGGTTGAAAGAATCCAGCCAAGTCCCAGCTGAGGTTGATGGGAAGTTGACTGAGACCCGCCATGTCCCAGCTGAAGTGTCCAGCCAAGTCCCCGCTGAGTTGGATTGGAAGTTGACAGAATCCAGCCATGTCCCAGGTGAACAGTCCAGCCAAGTCCCCGCTGAGTTGGATTGGAATTTGACACAATCCAGCCATGTCCCCACTGATGTTGATGGGAAGTTGACTGAATGCTTGTGCTCTAAAGTCTCATAGTAGATCTTTCCGTCACTACATCTGCCACTTTCAGATTTAATTTTTAGCCAATAAAACCAGTTGTCTTTGTGGAAAAGTGCTGCTTTAAAAAATAAATAAATTTGGCAACACTTTACAATAAGGTTCATTAATTAACATTACTTAGTGTATTAACTAATAAATACATTTGTTACAGTATTTATTCATTTTTGTTAATGTTAGCTAATAAATCTCCAGCTCTTCATGTTAGTTCACAGTGTGTTAACTAATCTTAACAAATAAAACTTCTGATTTTAATAATGTATTAGTAAATTTTAAAATCAATATTATATAAGATTAATAAATGCTGTAGAAGTATTGTTCATTCTTAGTTCATGTTAACTAAGGTAGTAATGAACCTTATTGTAAAATGTTACCAAAAGTTCTTCTGCATAATGTGTTAAACAATTCCAAAAAGGTGATTTCATGCTGTTGTAAATGTTGAAGCTGACTTTTGTAGTCCTTGTGATTCTATTCTAAGGGGGGTTTTACATGACAGTTTTCATCAAAAAAGGGACATACTCAAAAATACTCAAAACTTGAGTATCTGGCCTGTTTATTTTACATGCCAATGGTGTTTAGGGGGCCTGAAAACGTGTTTAAAAGTGCACGTTTTTTGGAAAAAGAAACGTTATGAAATGCGTAAACTACATAAATGCAAATTTGTGAAAATGGTGACGTTTATTAACACTTCTCCATCAAAGTGTAGTTCATTGCACCACTACTGAAACCAATGAAGATGCATTGTTTAGTGTGTAGAAGAATGTGTATGTGTGCAGGCATTTCTTCACAGAGTGACATCGGGAGTATTCATGTAAACCGCCTGTTATGTCCTATGCTGACGTAAACTGTTAGGAGAGAATAGGATGTGTAACAGTATATTAGATCCGTGTATTCACTCTTAAAGGGACAGCAGCCTCATAAGCTGCCGCTGTCTGTTTAATGAATGTTAAAAAAAATCACGCACTGCTTTTGACATCACTTTTGTAACTTAAATATGAATCAATTTATATTTAATTCATACAGTGAAGACTATACAGAGTTTTATTTTTACATTTCATTTTTAAATTTCTGTAGTATTTCTTACTACAGCATGTTAAATAAACCTAGGCTACCTGAAAAAACTTATTTAATTCGTTTTTTTTCTATTGTATTTGTCTTGTTTGTAATTTTATTTATTTTATTTTGATTTTAAAAATAAGAACAAAAATTGGCTGTCTGCCTTTATTACAGAAGACTGCTTGTCATGTGTGTAATGATTGCAGTCAGCATAATAACAATATTGGGTTGACTAAAATGGGAAGAAAAACAAAATACATTTCAAGGTTCACATTTAATTCAGTGGGATTTTTTTCTTCAAGACCCACCCACTGCGCTTAGCAACCAGCCGATCACGTAATATGATCTATGCGATTTTGATTAGATACAGTGGCCTGAATATTAAGATATTATATGCCTATTTTACACTACTAGTTTTTTTTTTTTTTTGTTATTAGTTACATTTTATTAACCGACAAATGCAACAAAAATAAAAGTTTGAAAGCTACTTTTTGAACTCATGGTCAAAAGAAAACATTATCACTTTGCATTACCATTAAGAATAAATTACTTAGTAAAGTTCCAGAAACATTTCTGTATTGAATGGAGTGTGATACTCACAGTGATACAAACCGCAACTTGATCCTACAGAATTAATCAATTACAGGCCGATCTCAAATCTACCTTTTCTGTCAAAGATACTAGAAAAGGCAGTATCCTCACAACTATGTTCCTTTTTAGAAAGAAATGGTATCTGTCATGTGTAAACTAAAATGCAAGTTTGTGAAAACTGATGTCATGTTACGTGTTGTATGTTACGTGTTCAGAGTCATGCACGAGTACTTGACAACCAAAACAACAATGGCGGACTACTTTTGTTTAAGGGTAACCTCAACTTTCGGTTCCAAAAATGGAGGTAACTCCAGGGTGTGTCAAGTCAAGTCAAGTAAAGTCACCTTTATTTATATAGCGCTTTTTACAATACAGATTTTTTCAAAGCAGCTTTACAGAGATAACAGAAAAATAATGTCATAATAATATTGTTAAATATAAAATTAAATGTCCCGAACTAAGCAAGCCAAAAGCCAGTGGCGACAAAAGCGAAGAAAGGTGAAAAAGGCTACATACTCCCGGTGTAAGTAGCAATAGCAATCTACTCTCTGAACATAACCTTTCTTTTTATTAGATAATTAGCATCAAATAAATTATATAGTTCTTATTCACATTGATTAAAGATTATTAATGAAAACTTAATAAAACAGTTTAGAATTCATTTGGATGGTTAAATAACCTGTTCTGGTGAGAATGGTGAATTTCCCCGCTCCCCCCAGCGTTCCCAGGTGGAAAACCAACCTTGCAACATGGGGACTAACGTCCCAGTAAGTTGGAAAAAGGAAGTCTTGTGAGAAGCGACAACGAGCGAGAAACACGAACTGCTTTACAGCAATTTGACATTAACACACATGCCATATGATACTGTGTATGATGTATTACCCACCTCGGTAGACATAGCTCCACATGATAAAGTTGGCCGGCTCCGATAATAACAAATGCACATTAGCAGCGGTAGAAAGGGGGAGGAGGGTGAGCAAGTGAGTTTTTTTTTACGACAGTGTTGTGAAATATACGCCCCACAGCTGTAGGGGAAGCTTGTTGAGACAATATGCGACAACAAAAGTGAAAATCAGCAAGAAATGGCTAGAGTTGCCAAGTTCCCCTTTAACAAAAGTAAAAGAAAGTAGTACTGTATGCACTACTTTTTCCATGGTGATTTGTCTCTCTGAGAATGTCTGTGTGTTAACCATGAACATACCCCAGACACGTTTTTAGAACACACACTCTAAAAAAAATATGGTTCTTTACACAACAGTTCTGTTTAGAACTGTATCCTCCTGAAGAACCATTTATATGCTGAAATGGTTCTTTGTGTTTGAGTTTAGGGTTCTTTATTCCCGTCTTTTTATTTTCCAAATATGTAACTGCCAAACAGTGGTGGAAAGAGTACTGAAAAAATATACTCAAGTAAAAATATCATTACATTCCAAAAAATTTAGTGTGAGTAGAGTAAAAAAGTACTTGTCCAAAAATGACTTGAGTAGGAGTAAAAAAGTAGCTTATTTAAAAGTACTCATGAGTAGTGAGTACTGAGATGGAGATTCTACCCCTTATAATAAACACTTTGAGGGCGAACCAAACAAAAATGAATCTTCCAGGTGATTCGTTCAAACATAATTCCACACAAAACTCAACATTCCAGACCCCCAAAACACCAGTCTAATCTAGGGCCATAAATGGAGTGGGCTCCAGCCAAGAACTTTATAACCATGAAAGCCCAACTAAAGGAATAACGTTGTCAATGTTAGATAGTAGTAAAAAAAATCTTTATTTGTCCCTTTACAGGGCAATTTAAGTAGCTTCAAACCTCACAAACATACAAATTTTATAAAACAAGAAAAAGAAAAAAAGAAGACAGCAAAACATCACAGAAACCCCGGGCATTTATGATAAATCTTCGTATAGCTACTATTTAAGATTCACGGTACCTTTTCTTTGTTTCAAATAAGTATTTACACTCATAACTGCGTTTGAAACAAAAGACCTAGAGGCTTTAGCGGTCCTCCACTTGGGCACTCTATATCGCTTTCCTGAGGGAAGCAATTTAAATTCTAGAAACAAAATGTGGGATGTATCCTCTAGAATAGTTAAAGACTTCCTAAGAACATTTCTCTCGCACAAAGCAGACAAACCCAACTGAACAGATCCTGTAATCTTTGACCCTAAATTAATAATGTGCTGAAGCTGGGATCTACTTTTAACATTTAATCCATAAAACCAACAGATCATAGCAAAGGTTAAAACACTTTCAATGAAAGATCTATAAAACATTATCAATATGGATTTATCTACTTCAAAGGACTTAAGCTTCCTCAGTAAATATAACCTTTTTTGTGCTTTCGATACAATAGAATTTGTGTTTTCCACCCACCTAAGTTTATCATCAATCAATGTACCCAAATACTTATATGAACTGACCTTCTCAACCTCTTTACCCGCAATAACTACTTTAGATGGAGTTCCGACAGAATTATAAAATTCTATGGTCATATCCTTAGTTTTGGATACATTAATTTGTAAATGAGAACTCTCACACCAATCCAAAAAATATTTCAAAATGGGCCCATGCTCTGTGTCACCTTGATTTAACAAACTCAGCACCACAGTATCATCGGCATATTTAATAATATGTCTGTCTGGATATTGACTTCTACACCTATCTGTAAATAAAATAAATAATAAAGGTGAAAGAATACAACCCTGTGGGCAGCCCACTGAAGAATACAGTTCCCTGGAATGTTCTCCATTTACCCGTACCATTTGAGATCTTCTGGTCAGAAAATCTAAAATCCAGGCCACCAGACACTTAGGAACATTAAATTCAGAAAGCAAACGTTCAGCTAAAAGGATTGGTCGAATAGTATTAAACGCTGAAGAAAAATCTATAAATAATAAACGAGCATGATGCTTACCGATATCCACATGTTTATATATGTAATTTAAGAGTGTCAGAGTGGCATCTTCCACACTCCTATTTCTCCTATAGGCAAATTGTAGCGGATCAATCAGCTGACTAGTATGCTCTACGAGCCAAGATTTAACAATTCTCTCAAAACACTTCATTAATAATGATGTTAAAGAAATTGGTCTAAAATCATTCATTTGTTTGGCATTGGTCTTTTTAGGAATTGGTACAATAATTGATTTTTTCCACACTGAGGGTACTCTGTGTAATTTCAATGAAGTCTGAAAAATAAAATGACTAATATCACAGAGCTGATAAGCACAACTCTTCAACACTCTCCCACTGACTTTATCTGGCCCAGGGCTTTTATTTTGTTGGGTGGTCTGTAAAACCCTCAAAACAGAAGCTTTATCAATTTGCAGATATTCCTCCGTTTTCAAACCAGAATAAAAATCCCTATTCATTTTATTAAAATCGTGTGTATCGAATCGTCTAAAAAAATCATTAAATTTATCTGCTATCTCTCCCTTTCCTATCCTAGACTCAGTTAAAATAGTTCCAGTTGATTCTTTATTTTTTACACCAGCCATTACTTTTATTTCTTTCCATGCTGACTGAATGTTTCCCTTAATAAACTTCTCCTCCATTGATTCCCTATATTTCAATTTTGCCCTCCTAATTTCTCGTTTTACTTCCTTATTAACCTGCCTCTTTTCCAAATCTGTTCCTTGGTAAAAAACCCGTTTCTCATTTAAAACATATTTCAATGATTTTGTCACCCAAGGCTTATTATTTGAGTAGATTCTTACATTTTTCCTAGGCATCACAGACTCTTCACAAAAGTGAATATAAGAACTCACAACATCAGCTAGGTCATCATTGTCTACACAGGAAGTTTTAAAAATATCCCATTCAGTCCTATCAAAACAGTCTTGTAACTGTAAGATATTATCATCAGTCCATCTTTGAAAAGACGCAATGACTGGCCTTGTTCTCTTCAACACTGGTTTATAACATGGTTGCAGAAACACCACATTATGGTCTGCACAACCAATTGGGGGTCTGGCAAAGGATCTATAAGCGTTCGGAATTGACCCATAACATAAATCAAGTGTTTTTTGATGACGTGTAGGACAGTCAATATATTGCTGGAAATTTAAAATTCCCTCCAAGGAACATGTGTTAAAATCCCCCATAATAAAATGGGGAGCATCCGGTGAACGCAACTGATACCGCTGTACCACCTGACTGATGATATCCGCTGCCTTCTGAGCATCAGATTTCGGGTGAATATATACCACTGAGACAAAAAGTTGCTGAAATTCTCTTGGCAAATAAAAAGGCCGGATGGATACAGTCAGTAGTTCTATATCAGCAGTACACATTTCCTCACGTACAATCACTGTCTTTGCCCATCGATTGTTCACGTACAAACAGACACCTCCTCCTTGAGACTTCCCTGTGACTGAAGGGTCACGGTCCAGCCTTAGAGGTGCCCCAAACCCGTCCAGAGACAGTTCGGTGTCAGAATCCTTCCCGTTTAACCAGGTCTCTGTCAATGCAATCATACAAGCATCTCTGTACTCCCGCAAACAGCGCACATTTGCCTGCAGCTCATTCATTTTTCTTCGTAAGGATTGCACATTCGCGAGAATTATACTGGGCAGTGGGATTCGCTTAAACCCCAACTTTTTTAGTTTCAGTCGGATTCCTCCGCGCTTCCCCCTCTTCCTCGTCTTGATATTAAAATCCCAATTTTCGTACCTTGTGTTTCCTTGCAAGTCCGTACTCCAGCTCGCCACAGTCCTTGGATAATTTCCACGCAATTGGAGCAACAATTCCCGGCTGTATTGTAGCGTTGGATATCGTGAGGATTCTCGGGCACTCCAAACAACCCCGAAAAATGTCAAAACCGTCAAAAACCAAAACCAATCCATTTCGTCTGATGAATCTTAAATATATTAAAGAAAAAGTGCTCCGGGTAACTGAGTTTCAAACATAAAACAAAAACAAGGAACGAGAGACAACTTTTGTATTACTAAGCACACCAAACACACGAGGCACACGCTATCGGTCGCTACAAGAGCAGCGCCCCCCCTAGTGACCCCCTAGTTTGGAAAAGACTGATTGGTTCAGAGATGGCACGGCTCGGAACCCACCAAGATAACGGTTGTTTGAACCCATGACAAATTATTTAAAACAGACCTCCTCCCCCAGGGTTGAAATCTCTTAAAACCACAGAGACTGAGACTTTACATATAAAATACATAAAATCATCCCAAAACAATTATTGACGAACTTCTAATCAAACATTGTTCAACTACATAATCCTATATGTATCTACAACCTCTGTATGTGTCTACTATGCTTAGATCACATACAAGTCATGTAATTGTTATAACTATTAGATGTTTGAATGAAAGTGTGTCTTGATTCCTATCAATACGATCATATGTTCTTAATTCAGAAGATGGCTTGATTGAAATCTGTGTAAAATGTTTTGTGTTCTTATAATAGGAATCATGTCTAAACTTTACCCTCTTTACTCTGCTAGAGCCGTAGAGTAAGGAGATCACAGATAACGCATGATTTATGATGAGAGGTGAAGAAAATGCCTCCTCTCAAATAAAGACAGTGCCTAATTGGTCAGAACTCATCCAAGAGACTGGACAAACAGCTGAGTTTAAAATCTTAGGACCCGAACAAAGCCAGAGTTTTAGTTGGGTTGAAAGAGTTTTGGTTGAGTTGAATTTGTTCGCTATAGCAGATTTACAGAAGTCATGGAGAAGCCATGACTGGTAACGGGACAGACGAGTAACCATGTAGATGAGCAGACAAAAGAACCCAAACCAAGATCAGAAGAACATGGGTTAAACAGCTTCATTCAAGCCATCTAACTACTCTCGTCTCACTTTTCTTTCTTTTTCTTAGTTTTCTTTTCCGTTGAGAGAAAAACGTTAAGTTCTAAGTTAAGTTTTGCTGCAAAGTTTCGTTTAAACATTTCGACTGCAAAGCCAGCTTTCCAGCTTCAAAGACTTTCATCCATCCGCCAACACACCACGTGATTGGCCGCCCAAGACATCTATCCACGCACGAGGAGACCGCCAGCCAATCAACGAACCCGGGAAACACCCTTTTACGCCGACAAAAGGAATCCCCAAAGGAACGCAAAGACAAGCAAGTAGCCTCCAGACTCTTAACTGAACTGGTGCTTTGATATAACATTTAATAACACTGCCTAAGAAATGATAGAAGGGTTAAATTAATGATTGATGGTTCGTTCAGGTCATGTCTTATAAGTGCATATAGAAACTTGGGATTTCATCATCTCACTCTTAAAACTCATTCTTTCCTCACTCTCTGTCTTTCTGCAACTCGTATGAATGTGTGTGTGCGTCTGATTGTGTTAGATATTAGTTTTATGTGTTAGAATAATCAATAAAGTCTTCTTTGTATTTTAAAGATAATTGTTCTTGTGTTATATGCTTATGAATTTAATGTCTTAAACTGCTGATTTAAGTTACCTTGCTTATATATAGTGTTTCACTATAGTTTGGATATTTATATCCGTTTAGAGCTGATAGTTACGGCCCATTCAAATGAACGCTGGACGAGTCATTTGCTAGGCCGTTTAAGTGATTCTTTTAAGATTCCCTATAAATTAATTAATAATTCCTTTTGAGCTAAATTGACCTGTCTGACCCAGACACATTACTACACTGTAAACTACAGTTAAAATAAATTAGAAAACACTGTACTCACTGTAATTTACAGTGTATTTTGTTTGTCAGAAAGATCAAAGAATATCTATCATCCATCTTTTTAAAATGCATTAAAACAACACGGAAAGACTAGTACAGAGATGAGTAGTATTAACATACACCTTCTGTAAAAAGGTCTGAGTCTCATCACTCATGATTGACAGGGAATCCATGTGTCAAGAAAACAGTGTTTCTGATTTGACTGAGTGGAATGTATATGCCCGGTAAGTATAGCGACGTGTTGTCATGTTGTGACATGTCCTCCCGTGCTGATGTCCGGGCATGTTAAAGAAACGTGTTTGGACATAGGCTTCTGGGGTCTATTGCCCCTTTATCTGTTGTGGGCATGCCTACATTTAACACTTTTGACCATCCAATGGTACCTGTATAAATTTAGGTAGGTCGCTTCATCAGTATCTAACCAAACAGTTTGTGTCAGCGTCTCTGTGGATTATCTTCGTTCTCAAAGTACTATTTTTCCATGCCACATTTTGTTATTTGAAACGTGAGTGTGCTTCACAAGAAGATGGATGCCTGTCTTAACAGTAAGTGTGTTCTATTATTTAGTATTATTATTAAGAACCTTTATTTATGATTTAGAGTCACTATTCTATTGCTTTACTTAAACAGGTTCTCTGCGCTTCAGGTGATGCGACCGGTGTGAGTCTTTTCGAGATTGTGGAGGAACTTAATTTCCTGAATCAAGCGAGTGGTACATATAATTACGTTATGTTTAAATGTTGCATATTGCGTGTGTGTGTGTGTGATGCATAATCATGTTTTTTAATTATTACCAGGAGATCTGAATCAGAGGCCTAGCACAGTATCAGCGCATGTATCTTTGCAAGAGAGTGCGAACGTGCTTGTGCCCGGTAAGTGTTAGTATTCCACTATTATTTTTTGTTGTTGCATTTGTTTCCTGAGGCTGACCCATTTGTGTTGTGTGTTTGTACCTAAACATACACGTTTCATTCCTGTTTATAGTGTGTTGTGCATGTGTAAAAATATCTTATTTTCTTGTTTCTCCTCTCTCTCTTTTTACTTTTTTTACCAGCCCGTGCGAATCGGGAAACTATCACAGCATTAATGCATGCACCTCCACGAGACAGCGCGCACAAAGCACCACTCGGTAAGTGTTTGTAATTCGACATTATCAGCTACTATACTACTATTATGTTTCATTATGGTTTGTTGAATTTAGTTTAAAACTTTCTAATGTGTATTTCCAGAAGGCTTATCAAACCTTGTGAACAGGATTGAAGCATCTGAATGCACGAATGATACGGAGAAGGCTAGTTTGAGTGGAATAGTGGCAAAACCGAAAAACAGACTCAAATGTAAAGCTGCTGCGGACACCCGTGCGAAAGCAAAAGTTCTGGTTGATGGGACTGTGAGAGATGTCATTCCCTTTCGTAGTCACTACGAGTTACATCGTGATGACGAATGGGGTTTCGCTTAGAAAGCCTATCAACTTCCAGTATTACAAACTAAGCCAATGGCAAAGAAATGCCATGGGTCTGCGGATTTTGCATAGTGTAACTCCGCCCCACCTCGTGGGTATATAAGGAAGTACGCTGGCAACATGCAGATATGTTTTTGCTTCGGAGCCAAGAGGTCCTCTTCACTCCTGCAGCCTATTCTCTGACTATCTTCGAGAATCTTCTAGACGAGCAGCTTCCAGTTGGTGTTGGTGTGACGGCGTGTTCCAGCAAGTTTCACATTCCTGCCTGCTGATTCTGTGCAGTGTATTTCTGGGGGTGGTAGTCTGATTGATTCAACTGATGGGCACGGGCAGTGTTCGTGGATGCGTCATGTTCTCACTGCGGGAACATGACCATCGCAATGTTATGGTCGAGACTCGATGACCTGACTAGAGCGAGAGTCCCCTCATCCACACCCCAATCTATTCTCTATTCTGGTGGCCAGGGTGACTTGAGGCAGCTGGTGTGGAACAAACTGACGAATTCTCCTCTGTCCACATCCCCCTCTTCACATTGCAAGGGCTTATCAGCACTAAGTCATCGGCATACATCAAGTGGTTACACAAGACCTCACCCACAAGACACCCAGTATTACATTCATTAAGTTTCCCACATAGATCATCAATATATAAATTGAACAAAGATGGAGACAAAATTCCACCCTGACGTACTCCATTTCTCACTTTGAAACAGTCTGATATAGAGTCGCCCCATTTCACCCTCATAGTCTGGCTAGAATACCAAAAAATAAGAATCCTAGTAAGGTATCCTGGAACACCTCTTTCTGTTAGTTTATCAAACAATTTGCCATGATTAACACGGTCAAAGGCTTTAGAAGCATCTAGAAAACACATGAATATTGTAGACCCCTGGTTGTTGTATTTATCCAATAGTTATTTAAGTGCAAAGATGCACATATCCGTGCTAAGCCCATGCTTAAAGCCAAACTGATTAGCTGTAGTGTACAAATATGGCTCAAGTCTCGACAATAGAATCCTTTCCAGCACCTTTGACACTGAGCTTGCCAAGGATATAGGCCTATAATTATTCATGTCACTAAGTTTACCGGTCTTGTCCTTAATCACAGGGACCAATACGGTCAGCAAAAGTGACTGCGGCAGAAGGCCATGTGCCAAAAAACCAGTAAAACAAATGGCCAATAGAGTATAAAGTCTTGTACTGGCATATTTTAAATGTTCAGATGTAATATTATCCAGCCCACAAGACTTCTTATTCTTCAGCTTTGAGACTGCATCATACACCTCTCGAGGATTAACAATCACTCCTACCTGGCTTTCTATAGCCCCACCCCTCTTCACAGCACCTCTGACACAGTTATACAAATCATAATAATGCTTTCGCCAAAGCTGACTTATATTCTCGGTCCCAGTCACCCCATTGATATTGGATGAAATAGACCTTCTACTGCTATTAAGCATCTTGATTTCTTTCCAGAAATCATTATAGCTATTTTGCAATTTAAAAACAAAGGGAATCTGCCCTTAAGGTACTCAAACCGAAAAATTCCACAACGCTTTATCTGTAGAGTGGTATAGGGATCCTCCATAGGGAGAGGCTAGTTGGCACTTCAGCACTGCATTGTCATCGGGTCCAGGCGAAGGTCCTTCGTCAGATCTGGAAACGGCCTAGATCCGGCAGGCTGCGGGAAAACCTTGGGATAAACAAAGACACTAAAATTAGCGTAGATGTCATTCTTCTTATGATGTAACGAGTACATCAGGATTTAAGGGAAGTGTTCCCAGTTCCGGTTGACCTAATCTATGCAGCCTAATATTGAATTATAGAAGTCGATAATGTGTTATGTGTATGCTAGGTCAAAGAGATGTGTTTTTAGTCTAGCTTTGAACTGACAGACTGTGTCTGCTTCCCGGACAATGTTAGGAATATTGTTCCAAAGTTTTGGTGCTAAATAGGAAAAGGATCTACCGCCAGCAGTCGATTTAGATATTCTATGTATTATCAACTGGCCGGAATTTTGAGATCGCAATTGACGTGAAGTATAGAGTATAATGCGTTAAGAGCTCGCTCAAGTACTGGGAAGCTAAGCCATTTAGTGCTTTGTAAGTAATCAGCAATATTTTAAAATTTATACGATGTTTAATAGGGAGCCAATGCAGTGTTGACAGAACCGGGTTAATATGGTCATACTTCCTGGTTCTGGTAAGAACTTTGGACCAGCTGTAATTTGTTTATTAAGCGTGTAGGGCAACCACCCATGAGAGCATTACAATAATCTAGCCTTGATGTCATGAATGTATGAACTAATTGTTCTGCATTTGTCATTGAGAGCATATGATGTAATTAAGATATATTTTTTAGATGGAAAAATGCGGTTTTACAGATACTATTCACGTGACTTTCAAACGAAAGATTGCTATCAAAGAGCACACCCAGGTTCCTAACCGACGACGAGGACTTGACAGAGCAGCCATCAAGTGTTAGACAGTATTCTAGGTTATTACGTGAGGAAGTTTTTTGTCCAATAATTAGAATCTCTGTTTTTTCAGAATTAAGTAGTAGGAAATTACTAGTCATCCAATTTTTTATATCAGCTATGCATTCCGTTAATTTGGTGAATTGGTAAGTTTCGTCAGGGCTTGAAGAAATATAGAGCTGAGTATCATCAGCATAACAGTGAAAACTAATGCCATGTTTCCTAATAATATCTCCTAAGGGTAGCTTGTACAGAATGAACAGCAACGGTCCTAGTACTGAGCCTTGTGGTACGCCATACTGAACTTTTGATCAATAAGACATCTCTTCATTTACTGCTACAAACTGATAACGGTCAGAGAAGTATGATTTAAACCATGCTAATGCAATTCCACTAATGCCAACATAATTTTCGAGACTATTTAAAAGAATGTTGTGGTCAATAGTATCAAATGCAGCACAAAGATCGAGTAACACCAATAGCGAGATACAGCCACGATCGGATGATAAGAGCAAATAATTTGTGACTCTAATGAGAGCTGTCTCAGTACTATGATACGGTCTAAATCCTGACTGAAAATCCTTGCAGATACCATTTCTTTCTAAAAAGGAACATTGTTGTGAGGATACTGCCTTTTCTAGTATCTTTGACAGAAAAGGTAGATTTGAGATCGGCCTGTAATTGACTAATTCTGTAGGATCAAGTTGCGGTTTTTTAACTAGTGGTTTAATCATAGCCAGCTTAAAAGTTTTCGGTATGTATCCTAGTGACAAAGATGAATTAATGATATTGAGAAGAGGATCTATGACCTCTGGAAGCATCTCTTTCAATAGTTTAGTCGGTATAGGGTCTAACATACATGTTGTCGATTTAGATGATTTAAAGAGTTTAGAAAATTCTTCCTCTCCTTTAGCAATGAATGAATCGAATTTTTCATCAGTGAGACTACAATGCACTGTCTGATGCGATACTGTAGTAGCCGGTAGCATAGTTATAATTGTTTTCCTGATATTATCAATCTTATAAGTGAAGAAGATCATAAAGTCATTACTGTTGTGCTGCTTGCAAACTTCTGGGCTTGAAACTTTATTTTTCGTCAGTTTAGCAACTGTTTCGAATAAATACCTAGGGTTTTTGAAAAAAAAGCAGATCTAGCAGTTTTTAAGGCCTCTCTGTATGCAATTGAGCTCTCCTTCCATGAAATGCGAAATACCTCTAGTTTTGTTTTCTTCCAGTTTCGCTCCATTTTTCTGGCTGCTCTCTTTAGGGCCTGAGTGTGCTTGTTGTACCACGGCGTTGGACCTTCTTTGATCTTCTTTAAGCGCAACGGAGCAACTGTGTCTAAAGTGCTGGAAAAGAGAGAGTTAAAAGTTTCTGTCGCAATATCGAGTTCTTCTAAGCTATCTGGGAGGCTGAGATGATGAAACTGATCAGGAAGATTATTAATAAAGCAATTTTTAGTGGCAGAAGTGATAGGTCTAACATATTTGTAGCACGGAGTCGGCTTTGCAGCCTTGACTAAATGAAGTTTACACGAGACTAGATAATGATCTGAGATGTCATCAATCTGCTGCAGAATTTCAACAGCATCAACATTGATTCCATGTGATAACATTAGATCTAGAGTATGATTATGACAATGAGTAGGTCCTGACACGTGTTGTCTAACTCCAATAGAGTTAAGAATGTCTTTAAATGCCAATCCCAATGCATCTTTTTCATTATCTACAGGTATATTAAAATCACCAACAATTAGGACTTTATCTGCAGCCAGTACTAACTCTGATAGAAAGTCAGCAAATTCTTTGATAAAGTCTGTATGGTGCCCTGGTGGCCTGTAAACAGTAGCCAGCACAAATCTTAAATGTGATTTATCATTTGCACTATATATTGTTACATTAAGCACCAACACTTCAAAATAATTATATTTGAAACTAGACTTCTTAGTAATTTTGAAAATATTACTATAAATTACAGCAACACCTCCCCCTTTGCCTTTCAGATGAGGAACAGTAATCTTGCTGGGTGCACTCATTTAAAGTAATGTAATCATTTGGTTTTAGCCAGGGTTCTGTCATATACAGCACATCTAGGTTATAGTCTGTAATCATATCATTAACAATAAGTACAGCATATTGAATCGAATCGAATACAACCCAAGCTTTATCATTTGTTCATTTGTATTATTTCTGTTTTTTATTTGTTGAACATCAATTAAATTTTTACCCTTAGATGGGTTTGGAAGTTTTTTGTATTTCCTAATTCGGGGAACAGCCACAGTCTCTATATGATGATATCTAGGTGAAAGAGCCTCTATGTGATGGGATTTATCTGACCTTGGTGACGTGAGACAGCTGGCAGATGGTCTGTTTAGCCAGTTTGTCTGCTTCCTGACCCGAGCCCAAGATTGTCATGTTTGAGCTCTAAGACTAACTGCCATATTACTAGAGAGAAAAGCAGCACCATCCCAGTTGGGATGAATACCATCTCTTTTCAACAGGTCAGGTCTGCCCCAAAAACTTTTCCAATCGTCTATGAATTCTATATTATTTTGCGGACACCACTTAGACAACCAGCCATTGAGTGATGACAATCTGCTAACTATCTTATCACTCCTTCGAACAGGAAGGGGGCCAGAGCAAATTACAGTGCCTGACATCGTACTTGCGAGTTCACACACCTCTTTAACATTAATTTTAGTGATCTCCGACTGGCGAAGTTGAACATCATTAGTGCCGACGTGAATAATAATCTTAGAGAATTTACGATTAGCATTAGCCAGCACTTTTAAATTTGCTTTGATGTCAGGCGCTCTGGCTCCTGGCAAACATGTGACTATGGTGGCTGGTGTCTCTATTTTCACATTCCGTGTAATAGAATCGCCAATAACTAGGGCACATTCAACAGGATTCTCAGTGGGTGTTTCACTGAGTGAGGAGAATGTATTTGATGTTGTAATCGGAACGGAAGAGCGGTGTTTTGTCCCGCGACTACAGCGCCTCACCATCACCCAATTGCCCTGCTGCACGGGCTCTACTTCAGCCGGAACCGAACAATGTACAGTGTTCTCTAAGCTAGTCGCATCCAAAGCAGTATCTAAAGCCCTTGCACTCTTACAATTAACCTCAATTAAAGTTTGGATTAGTGATGGGAAGTCCGGTTCTTTTCCACGAACCGGTTCTTTCGGACAGTTTGTTTCAATGAACCGGTTAAAAAAAACGATTCTGTCATGTCTGCTGCAAGGAATACTGGAAGCAAAAGCGAGTTACTCTTTTATTATTGAACAAAGTCAGAATAACACGGGAACAAACACAGTGCAGCCGATGGTGAGTGACGCAGGGACTAGATGATCAGGATCCGTGGTGGGGTGAGGTGAAGAGGTGAAGACAGCGAAGACTCAAACCCACACGACACGGTGACGAAGACGATGATGGTGAAGACAACGAAGAACTGGAACATCGGGCAGGACAGGATACAGGAACACCAACACCGAGGACATCAAGACAAACGATCTGACAATGATGAGGAAATAGCAGTAAGAATATATAGGGTGATGAGATTGCGTACAGCTGGTGATGAAATGATGATCAGCTGGAGCGGATCAGGAGTGCCAATCATTCACGCCCATACGCACGTGCAATCATACAACAAACATAAACACGAGACTAGAAGAGACCAGAAAATATATCTACCGTGACAGTACCCCTCCCTCTAAGAACGCCTCCTGGCGTTCCCAGACACCCTTACCTGTCGATTGTAATCATCGATAAGGGAGTGATCCAGGATGTCTCTAGCAGGAACCCAACTTCTCTCCTCCGGACCGTAACCCTCCCAGTCCACCAAGTACTGAAATCCGCGTCCCCTCCGCCTAGAGTCCAGAATACGATTGACCGAATATGTGGTCTCTCCATCTACGAGCCGCGGTGGAGGAGGGACCGGGACGGGCGGGTTAATGTGTGAATGAAACACGGGTTTAATTTTGGAGACATGAAACACGGAATGAACCCTCCTGTACGCTGGAGGTAATTTGAGGCGGACTGCCACCGGGCTAAGGATCTTAGTGACAGTAAACGGGCCAATGAATTTGGGTGCTAGTTTATTAGACACGGTACGGAGAGGAATATTCTTAGTAGAAAGCCACACTTTTTGACCAACGACGTATACGGGAGGCCTTGACCGGTGGCGATCGGCCTTGGCCTTGGTGCGCGCCCCCACCTGGAGTAGAGTCTCTCGGGCTCTAGTCCAGGTGCGGTGACACCTCTGGACGAAGGCGTGGGCGGAGGGGACCGCAACCTCGGATTCCAGACTGGGAAATAAAGGTGGCTGGTAACCTACACTACACTCAAACGGAGATAGGCCCGTAGCCGATACTGGTAACGTGTTGTGCGCGTACTCAACCATAGGAAGTTGTTGGCTCCACGAGGAAGGATTCTTGGAGACCAAACATCGCAACACTCTCTCCAAATCCTGGTTGGCTCTCTCGGTTTGACCATTGCTCTGGGGGTGAAACCCAGAGGACAAACTAACCGTCGCCCCCAGTAATCTACAAAACTCTTGCCAAAATTTGGACACAAACTGGGGACCCCTGTCGGAAACCACGTCTGTCGGGAGGCCATGTAACCGAAAGACGTGATCTACGACTGCCACCGCCGTCTCCTTAGCTGAGGGTAATTTGGGTAAGGGAACAAAGTGGGCCGCCTTCGAGAACCGGTCCACCACAGTTAAAACCACTGTGTTACCCTGAGAGGGTGGGAGGGCGGTAACAAAATCTAGAGCGATATGGGACCAGGGTCTCGAGGGGACCGGCAGTGGCTGGAGTAACCCGTCTGGAGGTCGATTGGAAGTTTTACCAGTGGCACAAACCGAGCAAGCCAAAACAAAACTGTGAATGTCGCGAGCCATAAGTGGCCACCAGAATCGTTGCTTAACTAAAAACTTAGTCCGATTGACTCCTGGATGGCAAGCCACGTTGGAACCATGACCCCACTGAATAACGTCAGACCGTAATCCCTCCGGCACAAACAATCGGTTCGGTGGGCAACCGGGCGGAGGCGTTACCCCTTCTAGGGCTTTAGTGACCCTCGATTCGATCTCCCATGTGAGTGTTGAAACAAATAGGGTTTCAGGCAAAATACACTCGGGAGTAGACGGGCGCTCGGAAAAATCAAATATACGAGATAGTGCGTCGGGTTTGATGTTCTTAGACCCCGGCCGATAGGACAAGGAAAAATCAAAACGACCGAAAAACAGAGCCCACCGAGCCTGCCTGGAGTTCAATCTTTTAGCGGTTCTAATGTATTCGAGGTTCTTATGATCGGTCCAGACGATAAAAGGTACCCCCGACCCTTCTAACCAGTGGCGCCATTCCTCCAACGCTAACTTAACAGCCAACAACTCTCTGTTACCAATGTCGTAATTACGTTCGGTGGGTGATAGTCGATGTGAAAAAAACGCGCAAGGGTGCATTTTGTCGTCCACAGGAGAACGTTGGGACAGCACTGCCCCTACTCCCACCTCTGACGCGTCGACCTCCACCACGAACTGACGTGAAGAATCAGGGGCTACCAGGATGGGGGCTGAAACAAAGCGGCCTTTCAGTTTAGTGAACGCAGCTTCGGCTGCGTCCGACCACCTGAACGTAGTTCTGGGGGAGGTCAAGGCAGTCAGAGGTGCGACTAGTTGGCTGAAGTTGCGAATAAAACGCCGGTAGAAGTTGGCGAACCCCAAAAACCTCTGCAGGGCCTTGCGGGAATCTGGGTTTGGCCACTCCACCACAGCCTTAATCTTCTCAGGGTCCATACGCATTCCTTCAGACGACACAATGTAACCTAAGAAAGGGACAGACTGTGCATGAAAGTCGCATTTCTCCGCCTTGACAAAAAGCCCATTCTCTAGCAACCTCTGAAGCACTCGTCGAACGTGTTGCACATGTTCCTGGAGAGAAGAGGAAAAAATCAATATGTCATCCAGGTAGACATATATGAACTGATCGATCATATCTCGCAACACGTCATTGACCAGTGCTTGGAAAACCGCTGGGGAGTTGGACAGTCCGAACGGCATGACCAAGTATTCAAAGTGCCCCCTGGGGGTGTTAAAAGCAGTTTTCCACTCATCCCCCTCCCTAATGCGAACCAAATGATAAGCGTTACGCAAGTCCAATTTTGTGAAGATGGACGCTCCCTGTAATCTCTCGAAAGCTGAAGACATCAACGGCAAAGGATAAGTATTCTTTACCGTGATGTTGTTCAGCCCCCGGTAGTCAATACAAGGTCGCAGAGAGCTGTCCTTCTTCCCCACAAAAAAGAACCCCGCCCCCGCTGGAGAAGAGGAAGGACGGATGAACTTGGTTGCTAGAGAATCAGAAATGTATTTCTCCATAGCCTCTCTCTCCGGAATAGAGAGAGCATATATCTTGCCTTTAGGCGGAGACTTACCTGGCAGTAAATCTATAGCACAGTCGTAAGGACGATGCGGAGGTAGAGAAGCAGCACGAGACTTACTGAACACTTCCTTCAGGTCCAGGTACTCCACGGGCACGTTAGATAGATCCCCTGCTTCCTCCTGTAACACAGACATAGGCACAGACGAACAAGCAGACACAAGACAAGACTTATGACACTCCTTGCTCCACTCCAGCACGGACTTGTGATGCCAGTCCACTCGGGGATTGTGTTGGATGAGCCAAGGGTGTCCCAGGACAACAGGTGACAGGGGTGAGTCCATGATATAAAATGAAATAGTCTCGGAATGGTTGCCAGAGGTGATGAGGGTGACGTCCTCAGTGGAGAGGGAGATGGTGGGTAATTCTTGTCCGTTGAGTGCGTGAACAGAGATCTTGTGAGTGAGTGGTTTGCAAGGAATCTGAAATCTTTGAGCGAAATTGTAGTCCATAAAATTACCTTCGGCGCCTGAGTCCAGTAGTGCGTGACAGTCGTGCTGGTGGACTGACCATCTAAGTCTTACCGGGAGAAGGGTGGAGGTAGATGTCACAGCTGATGAGGTCTTCCTGGCGGAGATCCCACCCGATAGTAGCCTCAAGTTTACTACCGGGCTGGGCCTTTTACTGGGCAGTTGTGGGCAAAATGTCCTGATCCTCCACAATAGAGACAAAGGCCCTGGGACCTCCGCCTCTCCCTCTCCTCCCGGGAAAGCCGAGCTCGACCCACCTGCATGGGCTCCGGATCATAGTTGGGGCTGACCACGTCCCTGCCACTGGACCGAGGAACCTCGATGCCTACGAGGGTACGGGTGGACTGGGCTCGACCCTGGACAAACGAGCGTCCACCCGCAGCGCCAGGTCGATAAGTCCATTAAGGGTGGTGGGTAGGTCCAGGGCGTAGATGTCCTTCTGGACGTGATCAGCCAGCCCATGCAGGAACATGTCCCACTGCGCCTCCTCGTTCCAGCCGCACTCCGCCGCCAAGGTCCGAAACTCGATCGAAAAATCAGAAACAGATCTTCCTCCCTGTCTGAGCTCCGCCAGAGTTCGGGCTGCCTCACGTCCTGAAGCAGCCCGGTCAAACACCTTCCTCATTTCGGCGGCGAGGGTCTGGAACGAGGCGCAGCATGGGTTTTGGTTTTCCCACACCGCCGTCCCCCATAAAGCCGCTCTCCCAGTCAGCAGGGTTAGCGTGAAGGCTACTTTGGCTTGTTCTGTATTAAACGTGCGAGGTTGCAGTGTGAAGTGCATAGAACATCGGGTAATGAATGCTCTGCAATGATTGGGATCTCCTCCATAAGCCTCGGGTACAGGTAAGCGTGGTTCTGACTGGGATGGGTTGTCTGGTGGTGTAGGGGGAACGGCCGGTGTGGGCGGCGCAGTGGGAACATGCAGGTGTTGGAGCTGCCGGGTGAGCTCGGACACCTGCGTCACTAAGGCTTGCACTGCGCGACCCGTGTCGCCGATCTCTCTCTCTTGGGCGTCCATTCGCCGAATGCTGTGGTGGATAAACTCCTCCAGTGACGAGGGTGATGCGCTCGCTGCTTCCATTTGACGGTCAGATCGTTCTGTCATGTCTGCTGCAAGGAATACTGGAAGCAAAAGCGAGTTACTCTTTTATTATTGAACAAAGTCAGAATAACACGGGAACAAACACAGTGCAGCTGATGGTGAGTGACGCAGGGACTAGATGATCAGGATCCGTGGTGGGGTGAGGTGAAGAGGTGAAGACAGCGAAGACTCAAACCCACACGACACGGTGACGAAGACGATGATGGTGAAGACAACGAAGAACTGGAACATCGGGCAGGACAGGATACAGGAACACCAACACCGAGGACATCAAGACAAACGATCTGACAATGATGAGGAAACAGCAGTAAGAATATATAGGATGATGAGATTGCGTACAGCTGGTGATGAAATGATGATCAGCTGGAGCGGATCAGGAGTGCCAATCATTCACGCCCATACGCACGTGCAATCATACAACAAACATAAACACGAGACTAGAAGAGACCAGAAAATATATCTACCGTGACAGATTCACCAGTTATTTTACGTCATCACGTAATGACGTCAATTCTATCATCCCGGCGGATACAAAATACTTTAAATTAAAGGTATTTGTAATCATAACTTCAGTTAAATAATAGTACTCATCGTCGTAATCATCTTGTATAAGTTTCTTATTTTTACGTTTTGCAAACGAAACCTGTAGCCTACAGGCGATGTGCAAACGCGGATGTTTTAGATGTCTTAAAGATATAAAGTGCATAAATGGTCTTCATCATTTTATTTGTTATTAAATAAACTTACATTTCGCTGAATTCGGCCCCTCATTTAAGTCCTCAGTTCACTCGTGCTGCGTGCTCATGTATCAGCACATCATCAGTTGGTCGAAAGAGAGTTCTGTTTAGAGACGGTGTCACACATGCGCAGTGTCTCCAGCTCATCAGTTCTCCGTATCGAACGTGTCCGAAAGAAACAGTTCTCGGTTCTGTACTGGTGATTCAAGAACTGCAACAACCAGTTCTTGACTCGAGAACCGTAGCATAGGTCTGTGTGTGCTGAGCAGAGAACTGCTGAAACCTGAATATACAGTTGACAAAACAAAAAAATCGATGCATGTCTCCAGTATGTTTAATACGTTATGTTTTAACGCATTATAAACATTTACTAAGCAGTGCACCATTAAAACCTTGGCAAGAGTTTACATCAAAGATTTATATCCACTTACTTAGAAATTAAATGAGCTGTTCCTGAAAATATTATTTTAGTATAATAATAAATGTTTAGTTTGACAGTTTTACAATCCATTCATTGTGTTTCCAAACTTTAAAATAATACAGTAATAATAAAGTAATTCTGTGAGCAACATGTTTCCAACATGTTTTATTTTGTTACACTTAGCCTGATGTTCAACTAAATACTTAAGAAACGTACATTTCGTCCCTCAGAAAAAATTGCATGCATGCTCAGCTCATCAAAGGTGCGTTCGTGCGCCTTCACCGTAGTTATCACTACAGCAACAGATAACAATCACTCTTCCCGCTGTACTAGCTCACGCTGTGTGTCTCCAGCTCTCACAGTTCAGTCAGACGAACACTCTTTCCACTTTAGAAATACTCAGTCCACTCGATGCAATAATCTTTCCACTTGATCAAATACTCTTTCCGATGTCAGCGTTCAATGCGGGTCGCGTGCGAGTCCCAAGTCCTTCTCTCTCACCCGCTCTCTCATTCTCAGCGGCTTATATGCGGTCTCTCCACGCCAATCACTGCAATCAGACACAGGTGTTCATCATCTGCACTTGACCTACTTACCCCACAGCTCGCTGATTCCCCTCTCGCTACAGACTTCGCGAAACCACGCCCCCCTCGCCACATACCCCCACCGCCCGACTCAGGCCGGGGAGCCGTCCGGCCTGCAGCCTCCCCCCCTCCTCCTGGAGAGGAAGTCGGCTACAGCCATCTGTGCACCCGGCCTGTGGACCACCTGGAATTTAAAAGGCTGTAAAGCTAGATACCAACGGGTGACCCGCGCGTTGGTATCCTTCATGCGGTGGAGCCACTGCAGGGGAGCGTGGTCTGAACAGAGGGTGAACTCCCGCCCCAGGAGGTAGTAGCGGAGGGTGAGAACAGCCCATCTGATGGCTAAGCACTCCTTTTGATGGTGCTGTACATTGTCTCTCTCTTCGAGAGCTTCCGACTGATGTACAGCACCGGCCTCTCTTCACCCTCCACGCCCAGCCCCCTGTCCGACGCGTCCGTCTGTAGGATGAAAGGGAGAGAGAAGTCAGGAGCATGTAAAAGCGGCCCGCCACACAGAGCAGCCTTTATCTGGGTGAAAGCCTGCTGACACTGCTCCATCCACTGGACCGTATCTGGTGCTTCCTTTTTAGTTAGATCAGTCAGCGGGCTAGCGAGGTCCGAATAATTAGGTACAAACCTCCTGTAATATCCCGCTAGCCCCAGGAACTGTCTAACCTTCTTTTTGGTCTTAGGTCTCAGACAGGTCGCAACTGCTGCCGTCTTATCAATTTGGGGACGCACCTGTCCGTGACCCAAGTGGAAGCCCATATACCTTACTTCGACACGCCCAATCGCACACTTCTTCGGGTTGGCCATGAGCCCAGCCCTTCTCAGCGTCTTCAGGACAGCACGCAAATGCTGCATATGACGCTGCCAGTCGTTACTATAGATGATAATATCATCCAAATAGGCAGCGTCATATGCAGCATGTGGCCGGAGAATTCTGTCCATTAGACGCTGAAAAGTCGCAGGAGCCCCGAACAAGCCGAAAGTAAGGGTGACAAATTGGTGTAATCCAAACGGCGTTGTGAAAGCTGTCTTTTCTTTGGACATGGGAGACAAGGGGATCTGCCAATATCCCTTTGTTAAGTCCAGTGTCGAATAAAAACGAGCAGTACCCAGCCGATCAAGCAATTCGTCAATCCTCTGCATTGGATAAGCATCAAACTTAGACACCACGTTCACCTTTCTATAGTCCACACAGAAACGGATCGAGCCGTCGGTTTTAGGAACTAAAACTATCAGGCTCGCCCAGTCGCTGCTGGACTCTTCTATTACCCCCATGTCCAGCATAGGCTCTAATTCGTTCTGAACTACCTTTTTTTGTGTTCAGGTAAATGATACGGGCGGCAGCGCACCACCACGCCCGGTTCCGTCTCAACGTGGTGCTGAATGAGGTTTGTTCGACCAGGCAGGGGTGAGAACACATCAGCAAATTCAGCTAGGAGGGTGAGAGGTGATCTCCACCAAGAGCCAGAGCGAGGGATTGTGGTTTTACGTTCGCTTCTGGCCAGAGATCCTCCTCTCCGCTCACTACCGTCACCAGCATCACTGACCCCGCCGCAACCCACTTTTTGAGGAGGTTGAGGTGATAAATTCGATGTGCCCCGTTCCTATCTGTTCAAATTACCTCATAGTTGAGATCGCCAACTCGCCGTGTGACCTCAAAGGGTCCTTGCCACTTTGCGAGTAATTTAGAGCTGGAAGTAGGGAGTAATACAAGCACTTTATCTCCCGGTGCAAATTGACGAAGACTAGCCCCCCTATGATACAGCCGACTCTGTCTGTCCTGGGCCTGTAACAAATTCTCCATTGATAGCCGCCCCAAAGTGTGGAGTTTTGTTCTCAGATCCAGGACATACTGAATTTCGTTCTTACTAGCGGACGGTCCGTCCTCCCAAGTTTCTCTAAGAACGTCTAAACCCCCGCGGGGCTGACGCCCATAGAGAAGCTCAAAGGGGGAAAACCCCGTGGAGGCTTGGGGGACCTCGTGCACAGCGAACAAGAGGGGTTCTAGCCACTTATCCCAATTTTTGGCATCTTCGTGAACGAACTTACGAATCATGGATTTCAACGTGCGATTAAATCGTTCCACTATACCGTCTGTCTGTGGGTGGTAGACGCTAGTGCGAATCGATTTAATGCCCAACAATTCGTACAGTTCGTGAATAGTTTGTGACATAATCGGTGCCTTGATCGGTGCCTTGATCGGTGAGAATCTCTTTAGGGATTCCCACCCGGGAGATTAATGAAAACAGCGCGCTCGCAATACTCTTGGCAGAAATGTTGCGGAGCGGGACTGCTTCAGGGTACCGCGTTGCGTAATCCACCAGGACTAACGCAAAGCGGTGCCCACGTGCTGACCGTTCTAATGGCCCGATGAGGTCCATACCAATTCGTTCGAAGGGGACCTGCACAACGGAAGGGGGCACAATGGTGCTTTTGGATTGGCCGGTGGATTCACCAACTGACATTCACGACAAGACGCGCACCACTTGCCCACATTCTCGTGAATGCCCGGCCAGAAGAACCGGGCCATGAGACAGTTTAGTGTCGCCGTTTGACCTAAATGCCCGACCATCAGATTACAATGAGTTCCTTTTAGGAACTAACAACTGCGTTGTATCTTCTTTTGACTGGGCGTCTTGGGTCACCCGATACAACTTATCTTTTAAAATCGCAAAATAGGGATAAGAGAGCGGTTGGTCTGGGTGGAGTACCTGGCCATCGATAGAGCGGACCTGATTAAACGCATGTTTTAATGTCTCGTCCTGGGACTGCTCCAGGGGAAAATCATCGCGCTCTGTGAGGATAGTTCTCTCCAGAGTACTCCGTTCCCCTGCAGCAGAACCCAGAGGTCCCGGCTCAGCATCTCCCACCTGAACAACCGCTGTCTTTCCTTTATTTCTCTTTTCCCAAGAGGCATCCGCACACAAAGAACCCAATAATTTACTAAAAGCAGGCCAATTCGTTCCCAGAATTAGCGGATGCCGGAGGTGCGGGTTAACTGCTACCTCCACACTATCGTTTGGATGAGGTCCACAAATGGCGTTCCTGGCGGATTCTGCATGGCGGCGGCAGTCTTCTTCTCCCGGGTTTCGGCACCAGTGTAGTGAAGTTCAGAGTGTGTGGGTGTAGGAAGAAGAAGACAGGGTCGGCGGAACTAGGACTCGCACTTTTATTTACAAAATAAATCAAAGAAAACAAAAGGTGCGCTCGTGCGCCTTCACCGTAGTTATCACTATAGCAACAGATAACAATCACTCTTCCCGCTGTACCAGCTCACGCTGTGTGTCTCCAGCTCTCACAGTTCAGTCAGATGAACACTCTTTCCACTTTAGAAATACTCAGTCCACTCGATGCAATACTCTTTCCACTTGATCAAATACTCTTTCTGATGTCAGCTTTCACTGCGGGTCGCGTGCGAGTCCCAAGTCCTTCTCTCTCACCCGCTCTCTCATTCTCAGCGGCTTATATGCGGTCTCTCCACGCCAATCACTGCAATCAGACACAGGTGTTCATCATCTGCACTTGACCTACTTACTTACCGCACATCTCACTGATTCCCCTCTCGCTACAGACTTTGCGAAACCACGCCCCCCTCGCCACAGGGACATACCGATGTGACAACGCGACAGGCAAATCAACAGACCAAAGTCAATATTGGACTGTTTAAAATATTAAACTATTATTCGTTTTACATAGAGGTCATAGCCTACATGTTAACTCACTAAATAACTAAATGCAATTTGTAATAGTTTTCTAAAGTAACCTCATCACTTGAAGGAACACTCATGGATAAAGTCGAACTGGAAGCCATGTTAATCTTGGAATAATACGGCCATTCGTGCTCTCTTTTCGTGCTCTCTTTCATAAAGACATTGTTACCAAATCTTATGTAATTACCTTTTGGAGCAATTTTGTGAACATTGTGGACTGGAGAAAAGTTTGGTTATTGCCACATAAATACCTTACTGTAAATAACGTCAGAGAAGTGTCATTTAAATTAATTCATAGATTCTATCCAGTGAAAAATTATCTAAAAAAGTTTAAACCTGACATTGACATAAAATGTGATTTCTGTAATGCACAAGATGAAACTACTGTATACTTGCTTTGGGACAAAAAAATTTGGAAGAGCTTTTGCAGGTATATTATTGAGTTTGTGTACCGTCATTTTTCTGTATTTTGGAAATATGTTATATTTGGTTTTATTAATACAGAGAAAAAAATTGAAAAATAATTTTACTTTATAAATCTATTACTTCACCTGGCAAAATTTCATATTCATAAATGTAAATTTTCTAATCATAAGCCATTATTCAAAGTTTTTCACGACAAATTTCACCAATACCTTCAAACGCTTTCTGTTTCAGTGAAGACAAAAGCAAGGGAAACATTGTCTTGTTGCGCTCTCTTCCCTTTTCACCCTTTAAATTTTGTCGCATTTTCTTGTCCTAACATGCTCTTATTGATTGTATCTCCTTTATTTATTTGCTTATCTTGCCTTATATTATTATTGTACGTTTTGTCTTATTTTGTATTTTATTTTTATTTTCTTCTCTCCTCTGGTGGTTGTTCCGGTTCGTGTTTTACATGTTGATACTATTTGTTGTCTACTGTATAATTATATCTAATAAAAAAAAAGAAAAGAAAAAAGGTCACTCTTAAAGGTGAAGATAACCATAAGCTTAGCTGGCAAAAATCTTTCTGTGGCAGGACACCGTTAAACTGTATGTGTGCCTGCCTGCAACTCGACCAACCTGAATGAGAAGGCTAGGCGCGCTTGTGCTGCCGCTTCACGCTGGTACCTGTCTGTCTGCTATTGTTGACTGTTACGTTTGTTTTTGGATACGTTTTTTCTGGGAATCGACTGTCACGACACGCACACAAAGGGGTCCAATTGCAGTTTTAATGGGTAATCCGTAATCGTAGTCAGCCAGGCAAAGGGTCAAAATCCATACAAACACAGTCCAAAACAAGAAACAAACAAGACTAGAACTCTGAGTTGCGAACTGACATTGAACAAGGACTTGACGACAATCACAGAAACAGACAGGGTATAAATAGTATAAATATATATAAGTATAAATAAATACAAACAATGTGAGTGGGAACAGCTGTGTGCAATGATCAGTGATGAGTTCAGACAAAGGATTATGGGAAATGCAGTTCATGATGAGGTGGTGACGGTAAGGGGAAGAGACCTCTAGTGGAAACCCAGGGAACACCAACCAGACACTGTGACATCGACATTCTTGGATTATTTCCTAGACTACATTACACACTCAAAAAGTTTTGGATAACTGACCCGGCAGTCTCCGTGATCCTGTCACAACATTTTATCGGTTTAACTATGTTAGCCAGAACCGTATAGGATCCACAATCCACAGAAGGGAAGGCTACCCAACCATACCAAGGATTGACACCACAAAAAGATAAAGAGAGTGGAGACTCACTGTATCAGATGTCGAGAAGGATAGGTCAGGTAGATCACCTAGAACCTCCGTGTCCCATCCAGGGACCAGACATGGAGTTTCCAGAGGTTTGGATGCAGGTGCCAACGGAGCCCCATCCCTGAGAGAGAAGGTCCTCCTGAAGGAGGGGCTGTCGAGAGGACCACAAGTTCCGGGAACCAGGTCCGGTTTGACCAATAAGGGGCAACTAGCAAGACCTGCTCCTCTTCCTCCCTGACTTTGCACAGTGTCTGTGCAAGAAGGCTCACTGGGGGAAACGCATACTTGTGGAGGCCCTGGGGCCAGCTGTGTGCCAGCGCATCCGTGCCGAGGGTCCCCTCGGTCAGGGAGTAAAACATCTGGAAATGGGACAAGTTCGGAGAGGCAAACAGGTCTATCTGTGAGGCCCCGAAGTGGTCCCAGATCAGCTGGACTGGCTGGGGATTGAGTTGCCACTCTCCCTGGGCCACAGGCTGTCGTGAGAGCTCGGCGGCGCCACAATTGAGCAGGCCGTGGCACGAAGCGACCTCAGATGCTTCCGACTCCATAGGAGGAGGTGGAAATGCAAAGCTCGCACGCCAATGTGCATTGCCTAGTTTTATCAATACTCGAAGATGACAGGCTCCCTAAGCGTGATCCAAATCAGTCGACACGTCGACTACGTCGAACATGAGCGACTGAAAGGGAACTTTTGCCACTCACTCCAGGGGTCATATACTGGTTCTCATATGTAAATCTGGCTTATATAATATTCTTGTTAGTGGCTCTGATTTTGCTTTCTCAGATCTCAAACTCATAAACTTCACTTTTAGTTTTCCAATATCTATATTACCACTGAAGAAAATGCTCACCTATCGTAAAATCAATTCTGTAAATCCATCTTCTTTCTCTGTTTCAATAAGGACTTCAACATTGTTAGAATGTTTACTATCTAACTGTCCGTCAGAAATCTGCTGTATTTACAAAAATGCTTTTTCTTTAATACTGTACTTGAGAGGCATGCTAGACCGGTTCCATCTACACGTGCCTCACCCTGGTTCACTCCTGAACTTCGAATGATGAAAACTGAGGGTCGCCACCTAGAAAGACTATACAGGAAAACTGGACTCATTGTGCACTCTCTGGCTTTTAAAGAACATTTGCTCAACTACCGTACAGCCCTCAACGATGCAAGATCCTCTTATTTCTCCACTGCCATTAGGAATTCCAAGTGCAGGCCCAAATCACTCTGGTTGCTATTGTTAACAAACTCAATAATCCACCACAACATGTTATTTCGGGCTCTGTGGTGCTTGTGAATAGCGTTTCCCAATTCTTTTCAGACAAATTGAAGTCAATCACTGAATCCATCACCAAAGACACCCCTCATACAAGTGACTCAAATGTTCATGTTATCTGATTCAGCTCAGTCAACAAACTCTCTCTCTGCTTTTACTCTGACTACTCCTGTTGCCATAAGTGATCATCACTTGACCATCTAAACATGGACAATTACAGGCCAATATCTAATTTAACATTCTTAAGCACAATCATTGAAAAGGTTGTGGCTTCGCAATTGCGATCATTTTTAGATGTTAATGGTCTTTTTTAACCTTTTCAGTCAGGATTTCGCCCATCTCATATCACTGAAACTGCTCTTCTTCAGGTGTTTAACGAGATTATTTTGTCCGTGGATTCAGGGTTAATAAACATCTTGATGCTTCTGGATCTAAGCGCTGCATTTGACACAGTCTGCCATGAAATACCGATCTCTCAGCTTTCTGATATCGGCATCACTGGTTCCGCTCTTTCCTGGCTCATTTCTTACATCAGCGACAGAAAGTACTATTTCACTATACAAGGGTATAGATCTGCCACCACTGCTTCGCTTACACAGGGTGTTCCTCAAGGTTTAGTTCTTGGCCCACTATTGTTTATCATCTATAAACTGGATTATTGCAATGCTCTAATTCTTGGTCAGCCCAAAAAACGTATTGCAAGATTACAGTATGTTCAAAACTCAGGAGCAAGAGTTCTCACCTCCACCAGGCGTTCTGCTCACATTACTCCTCTACTTCATGACCTTCACTGACAACCTATGGCAGCACATATTCACTTTAAGGTATCACTTCAACAGTTTAAGTCATTAAATGGTCTTGCACCTCCATATCTGTCTGATCTACTTTACTCTTACTTCCCTGCCTGGTCCCTTAGATCAGCTGAACTTGATTTATTGTCCATCCCTTGTATCGGTTGTCTACTGTAGGTGGAAGGTCATGTTAAATAGATATGTTTTTTGCTGAGTCTTGAATGTAGCCACAGATGAGATATTATGAGGTGTAAGGGGTAGTGAATTTCATAATTTAGGAGCATTAACACTAGAAAATGTGACTATATGTGTCCTTATGTGATCGTCTTTAGGATTATTAATACTGCAGACAGGTGAAGTTTTTATCGGAGTTGACGTTAAACTCTGCAGGACAGCCGTGGCACTCCAGAAACGACGTTGCCTATCCATGATCTTTTAAAAAAAATGTTGCTGTATTCAAAGTTGAAACTATATTTAAATCATTAATCCTAAAGTAATATGCAATTATGTGTAAATAAACACAATACGTATGCAATCACCGCATATCAAATCCACCTGGTTTCTGTAACTATCTCCTCTGTAACACTATCACTGTAACAGTCATCAGCTGTAGTGCCCTTGAGAGCCACCAGAGGGCACTCCACATCAGACTATTGTTATTCCCTCACAAACTACATTTCCCATAACTCACTGCCCAGACTCATCATCCCTGATCACATTCACCTGTATGTCATTACCTTGTTTAGCTCACCCCATATATGCCTGGTTTTCACACTCATTCAATGCAAAATTTTGTATGTTGTTGCGCTGCATTTCTGAGCATTCTCCCTGGTTTCATTGTTTCTTAGTTCTTTGTCTGTTTTGTGAATTCCCTTTTGCCTCTGACCCCTGCCTGCCTGTTTGTTTGTTTGTTTGTTTGGACTGTCTTCCTGTGCTTGACCCTTTGCCTGTGTTTGATTATGATTCTAGATTTCCCTAATAAACTACATTTAGATCCTCAACCTTTTTTTGGAGCAGTTCGTAACAGAGAACTTCGCCATTATGGATCCAGCAGTACGACTCATCCGTTTACAGCAGTGTTTCTCAACCTCTCCTGCAGAGACCCCCTGACAGGACATGTTTTTGTTTTAACCCTGAAATGGCACACCTGATTCAATTAATTAAAGGCTCAAAGGCTTAATGTGTAGCTGACTAATTGAATCAGGTGTTCCATTTCATGGTTAAAACAAAAACATGTCCTGTCAGGGGGTCCCTGCAGGAGAGGTTGAGAAACACTGGTTTACAGCAAGGTAACAAATCACTCGAGGATCACACCCGAGATTTCCTAGATCTTGTGCATTTCACCGACTTTCCTGATTTTGCCCTTATTGACTTATTTTGTTACGAACTCAATGATTATTACCAGACTAAAGTTATCCTTGATGGTCCTCGAGGGTCCCTCATTGAATTTTTGGGTTATGCCCTGATTTTGTGTGGTTCCTCTTTCACGGTTGGTGAGGTTGAGGAGGACATGTCCCCTAAACGTTTTTTTGGGGAGAGGCACCACACACCAAGATCCAGTGCCCACGGAGCTTGGCCCACCACGGTTACCAGCATCTCCAACCATAATGGTCGCTAGTCCAGTGGTACAAGTACCTTCCCGTCCTGAGGTTTCTTCACGTCAGTCCTGCCGAGCCTGAGCTTCTTCACTTCAGTCCTGCCGAGCCTGAGCTTCTTCACGTCACGTCTGCCGAGCCCGAGCTTCTTCACGTCTTGTCTGCCGCACCAGAGACTGTTCACGTCACATCTGTGTGCACATTAAAATTCTCATGCATCTCAAAAAAGAGGAATTTAATTATTTGTATATGTCCAGAGTTCAGATAGCTTTACTGCTTGAAAGTCCTTGTAAAGTTTAAAATAAACTGTTGTCTTCCCCTGTATGAGTGAGCATCAGTAGCCATGAGTCGCACTTGAGTGACGTCAACTCCCCTCTTTGATTGATTGGGTAGAGGAGGAGCTGTCAATCTAGAACTAGGGGACCAATGGTGACGCTTCAGCCAACCCTAATTTACATAAAACTCAAACTGCAACATTTGGAAGAGCAAGAGCAGAACATGGAAAGGAGAGCGAAGAGAAAAACAGCATAAGCGTACAAAAAAATTAAATATGAGCAGAAAATGCACGAGAGCACAAAGTACAGAGAAATAAAATCAAGGAAAACTTAATTTTAAAGAAAACAAGAACATAAGTTTAAGTATAGTGCAAAATAATTTTTAATGTTTAAAGTTTTTATTCATGCTTGTTATTTTTTGATTCACGCTTATTAAATTTTGATCCGTGACCACGGTGTTTGCTTATTCTGATCAGTTTGCATTATTTTTTTTCCAGTTCGTGCAATTTATTTTTACATGTGTTTGTACATTTTTGAATCACGCTTTTTTTTTTTTATCCCTGGCAGCAATACATTTGGTGGGATATTGATCCCATATAGAACAAAAACTTGTCACCAAAGTGGTTCAAAACAGCTCTGGGTGAAACATTGAATTGACTTGGAGATCATATTTATGTAAAGAGTTTGGCCTTCTTTTTTCTCTCTCTCTCTCATCTCTTAATGAAGATTTTGGATAGATCAGTGCCTTGTCTCAAAAGCAAGTTGAACATACTTTATGATTAACACATAGTTAATCGGTGCATGAGAAACTGATGTTTACAGCAAACAGCCAATAGCATAAAATGTGGAGTCAGAATTCTCCTCTCCAATGGAGATCAATAAGTCATTTAGAAGTCAATAGTTATCCAGACTGGACTATTGTAATGCTCCCCTAGCAGGTCTTCCAGCTTGCACTGTCAAACCTCTGCAACTGATCCAAAATGCTGCAGCTAGAGTGGTCTTCAACGAGCTGAAGAGAGTACACATCACTCCTCTCCTCACAAAATTGCACTGGTTGCCAGTTGCCGCACACATCAAATTCAAGTCACTGACTTTTGCCTACAGAACAACCACTGGCTCTGCTCCCTCCTACCTAAACTCATTACTTCAGATTTACGTGCCATCCAGAAACTTGTGCTCTGCAAGTGAACGCTGTCTTGTGGTGCCATCTCAAAGAGGCACACAATCTCTTTCTCTGACCTTTTTCTGGTCTGTTCCATGCTGGTGGAATGACCTGCCCAACTCAACCAGAGCTGCTGAGTCCGTGGCCATTTTCAAGAAACGGCTGAAGACGCATCTTTTTCGGCAACACTTGATCCATTAATACTAACACTTTATCTTCCATTCTATATCTGCTATCTTTAAAACAAAAAAAAAACGTACACGTACTGCGTTAGATTAACACTTACATATCGTTGTCCTATTGTTAGTTTAACTGCTTCTATTGTTCTCATTTGTAAGTCGCTTTGGATAAAAGCGTCTGCTAAATGAATAAATGTAAATGTAGAAAATTATGACAAATTTAAATTACTTACACAATATGGACAAAAGTATTGGAACACACCTCTTAATTACTGAATTCAAGTGTTTCAATCAGACATATTGCCACAGGTGATTGAATCCCTGCTAGATATTTTACAGTCAACTGTAAGTGGTATTATTGGAAAGTGGGAGCGTTTAGGAACAACAACAACTCAGTCACCAGAGGTGTAAAGTCCAGGGCCCGTATTCATAAAGATTCTAAGAATCCTCTCGGAAAACTCTTAATTTAGCTTAAAATCTTTTACGTAGGAGTCTTAGCTTAAGAGCGATTCGGGACCGATCTGAGAGCAACTCTGAGTAAGGAAAAGACAAAAACTTTTATCTTAGTGAGGAGGCGGGGTTGACCCCGTTGCTATGTATGACACAATCTTTTGAAGACTGTGATTGGTTGGTTGTCCAAGAAGGAAAAAAAGTGAAAAAAAGAGTGATTTTAAGTATAGGGTCTATTCTAAGCCTTCACTTTGAAATTACATGCGTAATTTTTCCTATTTGACCATTCTCATACACACACACACACATTATATTTGTGTATATAAATCCTTTTTTTTATTTACCATACTGTTAATTTCCTATAAGGTATTTGATTGGATTAGAATGATAAAAATTGTTCCACTGTCTATTTAAGTGGTGGTTTGAATGTTGGTTTTAATGTAGCAAACATGGAATAAAAAACAAGAAGGACAAGAAAGCTCAACTGGACTGAGGAACAGTGTTTACTGTGAGCCCAGTTAGTGGAAGAACACAAGGCCATCCTTAAGGGAAAATTCAGGCCGGGTGTCACAGCACAGAAGCAGACGTGGGAGCTTATAGAGGTGAATAATAAATTATTTACGGTTCATTCCCTTGCTTGTGCGGAAGCCTGCTATATTCATAAATGCATTTTTTTGAGCCTGCAATGTGGGAATGTCCAGTGGAAACTAAATGAACTGCGACACAATAAGAGGTTCTAAAAGTGCTGTAATTGTTTGTGATCACTGCTTACAGAAGTTTGTGACAGAACCATATCATCACTGCTGCATTGATGCATTTTCCCAGCTGCCAAATATCTTAATGTACAGTAGTGATTTAATTTCTGGCACTATGCCATTCCTGCGCTGTGTCGGAGATGTTATTGTGTCTCTAATAAAATCGGTCACAGACATGATCCCTGCGCGATCTAATCTATAGAGTCTTATTAACTCACTGTCATCTATTGTCTGCAATGCATTTTCTCCTCTGCTAAAAAAACTCTTAAGCCTCTTAAAAGTCCTCATCAGTGCTCCTAACAATTTTGACCTTAAGACCTCTTTTAAGGGTAAAGATGCTTTCTGAATTACTTTTTTCTTTACTAAGATTTTTTCTTTAATTTTAAGAGTAAACGCCCACATTTCTAAGAATTTTCTTAGAATTTTGTCACTAGGAGCAACTCTTTGCAGTAAGATTCTTTATGAATACGGGCCCAGGTTCAGAATGTAAAAGTCCATGTTATGAAGTGATGAATCATGCTCCTCTGTTTGGCAGTCTGATAGGCAATACCAGTTTTGTGGATACCAGGAGAACCTGCCTGACTGCATTGTGAAGGAAGTGTAACAAATTAGTATAATCCAAACAACGTAGTGAAGGCTGTTTTTTCTTTGGATAGAGAAGAAAACTGAAACAGGTGTTAGTTATTTTGCACTTGATCCACTTACTCACCGCTCATCTCCCATCACAGACTCGCCACACAGTTAAAACATATCAAATATGCATTTTGGTGTTAGGCTTAAGCCTTGTCTGTAAAACCGTGGGTAAATGTCTGGGAATTTTAGTCTACTTTTAGTCAATGAAAACTTTTGAAAACTCACATTTATGTTATGCTGCATAAATTGATAATCAAAATTATTTTACTCAAAATTGCAATCAATGATTGTTGTCATTTGAGAAATACATTTTTTACATTTAATCAGAATTCCACTTTCACCAAAGCACAAATCAAGAGAATGTCAACTCATACACAAGGTATATTTTACCCCATCCAGTTTCCTGATTTATAGGACTATTCATCAAATATATTGACAACTCTCCACATTAAGAAAACTGGTAAAACAAAAAACTTCTCTCAAAAATAAAAATGATGAAATTCCTAGTAGTAATTCCAATAATTTCAAATTACATTTTTTTCTAATAAAAAAAACAAACAGCAAAACGTACTCGGTTACATACATAACCTCGGTTCTCTCTAGAAGAGGGAATGAATATTGCGTAAGTTGCTTACGCTACGGGTAAAGTCATCTTTTGTCGAGATATTGAAGCCAAAAAAATTATCCTAATTTTTCCATTTATTGTCAACGCAGTGCAGCAGCTAGCAGACCTAGAGCAGGCAGTCTTGCGTGCTCATTGGCTGCCCTACGGCAACTGCAGCAGCCTACCACTGAGCCTCGCGCGTGACATCACGCCCAATGAGGGCGCCCGAGCCCTTTACACAGCCCGCCAAAAGGGGTGTGGTTTAGCGTATAAAAGTCAGGCTCAGTAGGCAGCTCACTGGTTTTCATCGACTGAAGCGAAAATCGCTCGTGGCGCTAGCACGGTCGGGTTACGCAATACTCGTTCCCTCTTCTTACGAGAGGTTCACTCGTATTGCGTAAGTTGCTTACGCTACGGGAACCCATTGTCAACACCGTGCGCGCCAAGCATCCACTTCATGAGTCCCAGGGAATCCCGGGGAACATAGATAAGTGGGAAACAGGTGGCCAGCAGCGCGGGCCAGCACATGTTCATAAGCACATATATAGGGCATACAGAGCGGCTTTGCCGGTCTATATAAACCCTCACCATACAGTGCAGCTCAACCAGGAGAGCTAAGGTCGTTGCCTTAGCTCTTAGCTCAGAAACGACGTTGCCTATCCATGATCTTTTAAAAAAAATGTTGCTGTATTCAAAGTTGAAACTATATTTAAATCATTAATCCTAAAGTAATATGCAATTATGTGTAAATAAACACAATACGTATGCAATCACCGCATATCAAATCCACCTGGTTTCTGTAACTATCTCCTCTGTAACACTATCACTGTAACAGTCATCAGCTGTAGTGCCCTTGAGAGCCACCAGAGGGCACTCCACATCAGACTATTGTTATTCCCTCACAAACTACATTTCCCATAACTCACTGCCCAGACTCATCATCCCTGATCACATTCACCTGTATGTCATTACCTTGTTTAGCTCACCCCATATAAGCCTGGTTTTCACACTCATTCAATGCAAAATTTTGTATGTTGTTGCGCTGCATTTCTGAGCATTCTCCCTGGTTTCATTGTTTCTTAGTTCTTTGCCTGTTTTGTGAATTCCCTTTTGCCTCTGACCCCTGCCTGCCTGTTTGTTTGTTTGTTTGTTTGTTTGTTTATTTGTTTGTTTGGACTGTCTTCCTGTGCTTGACCCTTTGCCTGTGTTTGATTATGATTCTGGATTTCCCTAATAAACTACATTTAGATCCTCAACCTTTTTTTGGAGCAGTTCGTAACAGAGAACTTCGCCATTATGGATCCAGCAGTACGACTCATCCGTTTACAGCAGTGTTTCTCAACCTCTCCTGCAGAGACCCCCTGACAGGACATGTTTTTGTTTTAACCCTGAAATGGCACACCTGATTCAATTAATTAAAGGCTCAAAGGCTTAATGTGTAGCTGACTAATTGAATCAGGTGTTCCATTTCAGGGTTAAAACAAAAACATGTCCTGTCAGGGGGTCCCTGCAGGAGAGGTTGAGAAACACTGGTTTACAGCAAGGTAACAAATCACTCGAGGATCACACCCGAGATTTCCTAGATCTTGTGCATTTCACCGACTTTCCTGATTTTGCCCTTATTGACTTATTTTGTTACGAACTCAATGATTATTACCAGACTAAAGTTATCCTTGATGGTCCTCGAGGGTCCCTCATTGAATTTTTGGGTTATGCCCTGATTTTGTGTGGTTCCTCTTTCACGGTTGGTGAGGTTGAGGAGGACATGTCCCCTAAACGTTTTTTTGGGGAGAGGCACCACACACCAAGATCCAGTGCCCACGGAGCTTGGCCCAACACGGTTACCAGCATCTCCAACCATAATGGTCGCTAGTCCAGTGGTACAAGTACCTTCCCGTCCTGAGGTTTCTTCACGTCAGTCCTGCCGAGCCTGAGCTTCTTCACTTCAGTCCTGCCGAGCCTGAGCTTCTTCACGTCACGTCTGCCGAGCCCGAGCTTCTTCACGTCTTGTCTGCCGCACCAGAGACTGTTCATGTCACATCTGTGTGCACATTAAAATTCTCATGCATCTCAAAAAAGAGGAATTTAATTATTTGTATATGTCCAGAGTTCAGATAGCTTTACTGCTTGAAAGTCCTTGTAAAGTTTAAAATAAACTGTGGTCTTCCCCTGTATGAGTGAGCATCAGTAGCCATGAGTCGCACTTGAGTGACGTCAACTCCCCTCTTTGATTGATTGGGTAGAGGAGGAGCTGTCAATCTAGAACTAGGGGACCAATGGTGACGCTTCAGCCAACCCTAATTTACATAAAACTCAAACTGCAACATTTGGAAGAGCAAGAGCAGAACATGGAAAGGAGAGCGAAGAGAAAAACAGCATAAGCGTACAAAAAAATTAAATATGAGCAGAAAATGCACGAGAGCACAAAGTACAGAGAAATAAAATCAAGGAAAACTTAATTTTAAAGAAAACAAGAACATAAGTTTAAGTTTAGTGCAAAATAATTTTTAATGTTTAAAGTTTTTATTCATGCTTGTTATTTTTTGATTCACGCTTATTAAATTTTGATCCGTGACCACGGTGTTTGCTTATTCTGATCAGTTTGCATTATTTTTTTCCAGTTCGTGCAATTTATTTTTACATGTGTTTGTACATTTTTGAATCACGCTTTTTTTTTTTTTATCCCTGGCAGCAATACATTTGGTGGGATATTGATCCCATATAGAACAAAAACTTGTCACCAAAGTGGTTCAAAACAGCTCTGGGTGAAACATTGAATTGACTTGGAGATCATATTTATGTAAAGGGTTTGGCCTTCTTTTTTCTCTCTCTCTCTCTCATCTCTTAATGAAGATTTTGGATAGATCAGTGCCTTGTCTCAAAAGCAAGTTGAACATACTTTATGATTAACACATAGTTAATCGGTGCATGAGAAACTGATGTTTACAGCAAACAGCCAATAGCATAAAATGTGGAGTCAGAATTCTCCTCTCCAATGGAGATCAATAAGTCATTTAGAAGTCAATAGTTATCCAGACTGGACTATTGTAATGCTCCCCTAGCAGGTCTTCCAGCTTGCACTGTCAAACCTCTGCAACTGATCCAAAATGCTGCAGCTAGAGTGGTCTTCAACGAGCTGAAGAGAGTACACATCACTCCTCTCCTCACAAAATTGCACTGGTTGCCAGTTGCCGCACACATCAAATTCAAGTCACTGACTTTTGCTACAGAACAACCACTGGCTCTGCTCCCTCCTACCTAAACTCATTACTTCAGATTTACGTGCCATCCAGAAACTTGTGCTCTGCAAGTGAACGCTGTCTTGTGGTGCCATCTCAAAGAGGCACACAATCTCTTTCTCTGACCTTTTTCTGGTCTGTTCCATGCTGGTGGAATGACCTGCCCAACTCAACCAGAGCTGCTGAGTCCGTGGCCATTTTCAAGAAACGGCTGAAGACGCATCTTTTTCGGCAACACTTGATCCATTAATACTAACACTTTATCTTCCATTCTATATCTGCTATCTTTAAAACAAAAAAAAAAACGTACACGTACTGCGTTAGATTAACACTTACATATCGTTGTCCTATTGTTAGTTTAACTGCTTCTATTGTTCTCATTTGTAAGTCGCTTTGGATAAAAGCGTCTGCTAAATGAATAAATGTAAATGTAGAAAATTATGACAAATTTAAATTACTTACACAATATGGACAAAAGTATTGGAACACACCTCTTAATTACTGAATTCAAGTGTTTCAATCAGACATATTGCCACAGGTGATTGAATCCCTGCTAGATATTTTACAGTCAACTGTAAGTGGTATTATTGGAAAGTGGGAGCATTTAGGAACAACAACAACTCAGTCACCAGAGGTGTAAAGTCCAGGGCCCGTATTCATAAAGATTCTAAGAATCCTCTCAGAAAACTCTTAATTTAGCTTAAAATCTTTTACGTAGGAGTCTTAGCTTAAGAGCGATTCGGGACCGATCTGAGAGCAACTCTGAGTAAGGAAAAGACAAAAACTTTTATCTTAGTGAGGAGGCGGGGTTGACCCCGTTGCTATGTATGACACAATCTTTTGAAGACTGTGATTGGTTGGTTGTCCAAGAAGGAAAAAAAGTGAAAAAAAGAGTGATTTTAAGTATAGGGTCTATTCTAAGCCTTCACTTTGAAATTACATGCGTAATTTTTCCTATTTGACCATTCTCATACACACACACACACATTATATTTGTGTATATAAATCCTTTTTTTTTATTTACCATACTGTTAATTTCCTATAAGGTATTTGATTGGATTAGAATGATAAAAATTGTTCCACTGTCTATTTAAGTGGTGGTTTGAATGTTGGTTTTAATGTAGCAAACATGGAATAAAAAACAAGAAGGACAAGAAAGCTCAACTGGACTGAGGAACAGTGTTTACTGTGAGCCCAGTTAGTGGAAGAACACAAAGCCATCCTTAAGGGAAAATTCAGGCCGGGTGTCACAGCACAGAAGCAGACGTGGGAGCTTATAGAGGTGAATAATAAATTATTTACGGTTCATTCCCTTGCTTGTGCGAAAGCCTGCTATATTCATAAATGCATTTTTTTGAGCCTGCAATATGGGAATGTCCAGTGGAAACTAAATGAACTGCGACACAATAAGAGGTTCTAAAAGTGCTGTAATTGTTTGTGATCACTGCTTACAGAAGTTTGTGACAGAACCATATCATCACTGCTGCATTGATGCATTTTCCCAGCTGCCAAATATCTTAATGTACAGTAGTGATTTAATTTCTGGCACTATGCCATTCCTGCGCTGTGTCGGAGATGTTATTGTGTCTCTAATAAAATCGGTCACAGACATGATCCCTGCGCGATCTAATCTATAGAGTCTTATTAACTCACTGTCATCTATTGTCTGCAATGCATTTTCTCCTCTGCTAAAAAAACTCTTAAGCCTCTTAAAAGTCCTCATCAGTGCTCCTAACAATTTTGACCTTAAGACCTCTTTTAAGGGTAAAGATGCTTTCTGAATTACTTTTTTCTTTACTAAGATTTTTTCTTTAATTTTAAGAGTAAACGCCCACATTTCTAAGAATTTTCTTAGAATTTTGTCACTAGGAGCAACTCTTTGCAGTAAGATTCTTTATGAATACGGGCCCAGGTTCAGAATGTAAAAGTCCATGTTATGAAGTGATGAATCATGCTCCTCTGTTTGGCAGTCTGATAGGCAATACCAGTTTTGTGGATACCAGGAGAACCTGCCTGACTGCATTGTGAAGGAAGTGTAACAAGTATAGTATAATATAAGTGTAACAAGTATTTAGTATAATCCAAACAACGTAGTGAAGGCTGTTTTTTCTTTGGATAGAGAAGAAAACTGAAACAGGTGTTAGTTATTTTGCACTTGATCCACTTACTCACCGCTCATCTCCCATCACAGACTTGCCACACAGTTAAAACATGTCAAATATGCATTTTGGTGTTAGGCTTAAGCCTTGTCTGTAAAACCGTGGGTAAATGTCTGGGAATTTTAGTCTACTTTTAGTCAATGAAAACTTTTGAAAACTCACATTTATGTTATGCTGCATAAATTGATAATCAAAATTATTTTACTCAAAATTGCAATCAATGATTGTTGTCATTTGAGAAATACATTTTTTACATTTAATCAGAATTCCACTTTCACCAAAGCACAAATCAAGAGAATGTCAACTCATACACAAGGTATATTTTACCCCATCCAGTTTCCTGATTTATAGGACTATTCATCAAATATATTGACAACTCTCCACATTAAGAAAACTGGTAAAACAAAAAACTTCTCTCAAAAATAAAAATGATGAAATTCCCTATAGTAATTCCAATCATTTCAAATTACATTTTTTTCTAATAAAAAAAAACAAACAGCAAAACGTACTCGGTTACATACATAACCTCGGTTCTCTCTAGAAGAGGGAATGAATATTGCGTAAGTTGCTTACGCTACGGGTAAAGTCATCTTTTGTCGAGATATTGAAGCCAAAAAAATTATCCTAATTTTTCCATTTATTGTCAACGCAGTGCAGCAGCTAGCAGACCTAGAGCAGGCAGTCTTGCGTGCTCATTGGCTGCCCTACGGCAACTGCAGCAGCCTACCATTGAGCCTCGCGCGTGACATCACGCCCAATGAGGGCGCCCGAGCCCTTTACACAGCCCGCCAAAAGGGGTGTGGTTTAGCGTATAAAAGTCAGGCTCAGTAGGCAGCTCACTGGTTTTCATCGACTGAAGCGAAAATCGCTCGTGGCGCTAGCACGGTCGGGTTACGCAATACTCGTTCCCTCTTCTTACGAGAGGTTCACTCGTATTGCGTAAGTTGCTTACGCTACGGGAACCCATTGTCAACACCGTGCGCGCCAAGCATCCACTTCATGAGTCCCAGGGAATCCCGGGGAACATAGATAAGTGGGAAACAGGTGGCCAGCAGCGCGGGCCAGCACATGTTCATAAGCACATATATAGGGCATACAGAGCGGCTTTGCCGGTCTATATAAACCCTCACCATACAGTGCAGCTCAACCAGGAGAGCTAAGGTCACATGAGAGTAGTCTGCGCACGATCAGATCTGGGCAGAACATATACACCACTCATACTGACTGAAATCTAGCCAGCAGGGCGGTAACTTCCAGGTTATAAAACCTAACAAATGTAGACGGGGAGGCCCAGCCTGCCGCGTCACAAATGTCGTGGATGGAAATCCCGCTGGACCAAGCCCACGACGAGGCCACGCCTCTAGTGGAATGAGCCCTGACGCCCAACGGGCATTCCAGACCTTTAGACACATAAGCGGATGCAATAGCATCCATCTGGATAGGCTCTGTTTCGAGGCGGCGAGACCCTTGTTGCGCCCACCAAACAAAACGAAGAGCTGCTCCGAGCGCCTGAAGGAGGCGGAGCGCGTAATGTAAGCCCTCAGCGCCCTAACGGGCCAGAGGAGACTGACATCACTCTCACTATCGGATGCAGGCAGAGCCGATAGAGAAATGACCTGCGCTCTGAAGGGAGTGCCCAACACCTTAGGGACATAGCCATGTCTTGGTTTGAGGATGACTTTGGAGTCATTTGGTCCAAACTCAAGACACGCAGCGCTAATGGATTGCGCGTGTAAATCACCCACACGTTTAACTGATGACAGAGCTGTCAGAAAAATGGTTTTGAGCGAGAGGTACTTTAGGTCCACGGAATCTAGTGGTTCGAAGGGGTATGCTTTCAGGGCCTCTAGGGCCAAAGAAAGATCCCATGTATGAAAGTATGGAGTGGAAAGTATGGAAAGTATGGAGTAGGAAAATATGGAGTGGGAGGCTGGGCCAGATTTGGGCCAGTGCATCCTCGTTCTTTGAAAAGAACATCGGGCAATGAGCGTTGTCTGTTGACGCAAACAGGTCGACTTCCGCTTTGCCAAAAAGGCACCACAGTAACTGGACTGTTTGGGGGTGCAGGGACCATTCCCCTGGGCGCGCGCTGTGCCGATAAACGGGCTGTCATAGCCACAGAATCCAGTTCTATCCCCAGAAAGGAAACTGACTAACTGGGCAGTAATGAGCTCTTGGTCCAGTTAAACATGAGACCCAGGCTTTCCAGATGACTGAGGAGCACTGTTCTGTGAGATAAAAGTTCTATCTCTGACTGTGCCAGAATCAGCCAATTGTCCAAATAGTTCAGAATCCGCATGCCCTGATTTCTCAGGGGAGCAAGAGCACTTCGTAAATGTACGGGGTGCTAAAGGCGGGCCGAACGGGAGGACGGTGTATTGATATACCTGGCCGTCGAAGGCGAATCTCAAGAATGGCCTGTGACAGGGTATTATCTGAATCTGAAAGTAAGCATCTTTCAGATCAAGAGATATAAACCAGTCCCTCGGGCGAATTAGCGCGAGGATTTGTCTGGTCGTGAGCATTTTGAACGGTCTTTCATGAGAGCTTAGTTCAAATATCTCAGATCTAAGATAGGTCTTAAAGCTCCGTCCTTCTTGGGTACGAGAAAATAGCGGCTGTAAAAGCCTTACTTGCTCAAAGAAGGAGGTACTGGTTCTATAGCCCCTTTGCACAGCAGTTTAGCCATTTCTGCGCGGAGTTGATGCGCTACTTCCGCTTTCACTTTCGTCTCGGTCCGTGCTCGAAAGCGAGGGGGACGGCGAGCGAACTGTATTGAATAGCCCTGTCTTATTGTGCTTAGCACCCACTCTGATATCCCTGGAATCGCTTCCCATGTTTTTACATGTATAGCTAGGGGCAGAATGGCCTCCGAGTTCCGAGTTCGGGAAACTGAACCGGAGGTGTGAGCGCGTGCGCCCTCGGCGCTCAAATTCGGCGGCTCGCTGACAGCGGTAGCTGGCTGTTTCATATGTGACGTCCCGATTGCTTTGAATGGTGAACGTTTTGTGATAGCTTTGTGATACGCGAGCAGCGCCCGGGGCAAAAAGTTTGTTAGTAAGCGTGAGTGCTCATGAGCGGGCACGTAACTTACATTCATATGTGACGTCCCGATTGCTTTGAATGGGGAACGTTTTGTGATCACTTTGTGATGCGCGAGCGGCGCCTGGGGCGAGGTGTTTGTTAGTAAGCGTGAGCGTTCGTGAGCGGGCACATAACTTACATTCATAACCTGACCGATATGAGGCTGCTTTGGCCGTGCAACAGAGCGGGCAGATAGTAGGCGTGGGCACGTAGTTGTGGGCACGTTTCCTACATCTAACACTCGAGCGGCATTCGCCAGCTTTAAGAGAGTGTGCTCTGTGAGAGCGAGAGACACGGGTATAGTGCTTGTGTGTAGGGGTGAACACTGAGATGTGGGCACCTTTTACACTTATGACACCATCGGCCTGAGCCGGATAACCAGACATTATACCCTTCTTTGTGATGCGCGAGCAGCGCCGGGGGTTTATTAGTAAGCGTGAGCGCTTGTAAGCGGGCAAGTAACTTATATTCATAGCCATGGGCAGAATAGCCTCCGGGTTCCGATCGCCACACTTCGTGGGCTCGGAAAACTGAACCGGAGGTATGGGCGCACGCGTGCTTGAATACGGCGGCTCGCTGACAGCTACGGCTGGCTGTTTCACATGTGACGTCCCGATTGCTTTGAACGGGGTACGTTTGAGATAACTTTGTGATGCGCGAGCAGCGCCGGGCGTTTATTAGTAAGCGTGAGCGCTCGTAAGCGGGCACGTGACTTACATTCATAGCCATGGGCAGAATAGCCTCCGGGTTCCGATCGCCACGCTTCGTGGGCTCGGAAAACTGAACCAGGGGTATGGGCGTGGCGCGCGCGCCCTCTGTGCTTGAATACGGGGGCTCGCTGACAGCGAAGGCTGGCTGTTTCACATGTGACGTCCCGGTTGCTTTGAACGGGGAACGTTTTGAGATAACTTTGTGATGCGCGAGCAGCGCCGGGCGTTTACTAGTAAGCGTGAGCACTCGTAAGCGGGCACGTAACTTACATTCGTAAGCTGACTGATATGAGGCTGTTTTGGCCGTGTGACAGAGCGGGCAGAGAGTAGGCGTGAGCACAGAGTTGTGGGCACATTTCCTACATCTAGCACTCGAGCGGCATTTGCCAGCTTTATGAGAGTGGGCTTCTGTGAGTGTGAGAGACACGGGGGTATCGTGCTTGCGTGTAGGGGTGAACACTGAGATGTGGGCACATTTTCTACACTTAGAGCACCACGGAGAGAGCCGGATAACCAGACGTTATACTCTTGAGAATTTGCAGGCGAGCGGGTTGCATTACCGGCTCGTTGGCTGCCGAATACATCGCTGCAGTAGCCTTTTCTAAGGGGACTGACAGGCCGAGATGTTTCAATGGTGGTCCGGCCGCGGCGGGACTCAACCGTCTTTTGAGAGATTTGTCTGGGTCGCCGTAGCAACAGCGGTTGTGTGCAGGCGAGCGGGTTGCATTACCGGCTCGTTGGCTGCCGAATACACCGCTGCAGTAGTCTTTGTAGCCTTTCTGGATCGAGGAGGAGGCGGAGTGATGAGAACTCGACCACTCTTCGCTGTCCAATGCCAGGATGGAACAGCTGTCACCTGGGTCTATTCCTTCAGCATCGTCCCCTGAGGCGGCAGCAGTGAGGGCCAAAGCTGGCAGCTACGCGTCCGGGAGGGGCGGAGAAGAAGAGAGAGAAGGCGGGATGTACTCCGGCGAGCATTCCAGAGTGACCTCAGGCTCCGGTGGTCTCTGTGAACGGCGCTTCTTCTTGCGCGGTCCAGAGGGCAGAGTGAATGCTTCCATGTTGAAGGCCTCGAGTCGAGCCAGCAGGGTCGACAGCGGAAGCGCTTCACAGTGCACGCAGCCTCCGAATCAAGGGCTGCGTGGTCTGGGCCCAGGCAGAGAGCGCAGATCAAGGTCAAATATGTTGACCATGGTCAATTTCTGTATATAGCCTAATAAAGAGTATAAACTATAATCGCATAGTAAGATATGTCAACATTTTAACAAGGTTTTTTTCTTAATTTTTTACATTTGTATCATTAGATAGTTCAGTAAGTTGAAACCCAATACTTTTAAAAGTACAATTCAGCAATTTCTTTAAAAAAAAATCCTGTCGTCACTGGCATGCAATGAATTCTGGGGTAGGCAAGGATGCGAAGGATCCATCTGTTCTATCCTTCATTTCACGGAAAACAAAGGATGCATTTGGAGGCCGCATTTGAAGGAGCCTTTGAATTGGGACAGCCTTCGTCGCGCCACAATGACACAATCGGCCTTCGAATGTGCCCTTCGAAGAATGCATCCTCTGAATTGGGACGCAGCAAGCAGTCGCGAGTCGAATGAATTTCCACGCCTGACTAGAAGATGGCGCCTGCAGCTGAATCATCCATTCATTTTTCAAACCGCTGGTCCAATGTACAGCATAGTCATGCAGTTATAAATTATTTTTGATTGATTATTAAATTGTTTAATTAAGGTTTATACATGCTAGTTTCCATGGCAGAGTTCATGATAAATCTTTTCATCTTACTACTGGAGCTGCCAGTTTGCTAAGTTTTAAATGATTATTAAACAGCAAGCACAAAATATGCAAAAGCGGCATCCCTTCCAACGCACTCAGTGTCCGAATTCACTCACTTGCTTTCATTCCCTCCTTTAAGTGGACTATATTAGTGGAGTAATGTAGGGAATAGTGAATGAGGGAATAGGGTGTGATTTCAAGCAAAGCACTAAGTCCAATTTTGTATGCCCTTCCCTCACTAACTTCTCTCCATCTAGTTCACTCGGATGTACGTCGTTGCTAACATTGCACGAGTGCCCACGACTGGCAGAACCCTTGAAATGTGTTTAAATGGAATGTCCTAAGCCCTTGCTCACTTGGAATCTGCTATGGAGCTGATTATTTATTTACTGTTTTTTCTTTATGAATTTGTTTTATGCACCATTTTTTAGGCCTGCATGTATGCTTGGGCTGTTTTAAAAATTAAATATAATTATACAACAGTTTTTTCTGTCTTTTCCAGCCGTGTGATATTACCACAGTATCAGCACTTGAACCGTTTCATCGTTTGTATCACTCGACTTCCGGCTGTCATGGAGTTAAGGAAATCCCCCATATTTTTTAAAAATAATACGTGTCACGAAATGTAGTTTTAAGAGTTTTTTAAGCAAGAATGTAGTTACTTAGACCTCAAATATGTGAACATGAATTGAATGAATTGAACTGAATTGGCTCTATCACTCTCTCTCCTCACCACCTATAGCTGCTGCGTTGTGATCGCACTGGCGCCATTGTACTGTGGCTGCCGTCGCATCATCCAAGTGGATGCTGCACACTGGTGGTGGTTGAGGAGAGATTCCCTGATATGATTGTAAAGCGCTTTGGGTGTAGAGTAGTACATATGAAAGCGCTATATTCATTCATTCATTCATTCATTCAATCGTTACACCCCTAGTCAAAATCCTTGAACCTGAGTCGTGGCTAGGGCTGGGTATCATGTCAAATGTCCAATATCAATATCAATACCTTGACGTCGATACCGTGTAGACTTGGAATTAAGCCTTTTCTCCGTTATTATTTGATTCATGTACAATCTACTTTCCACATTAAGAAACTATTTCTCAGTGCATACATTAGTGGTATACAAATGGTACATTTGAATCAGTTGAAACATTCCTTTTCTTGCAAAGAGCCAACTGTACGAATTTGAAGTATCATCATCATTGGAACTCTTTGCTAAGTGAACATTGCATTTTACTCATACCTTTAAGCAGAATACATAATCCTCCCAGCTACCCTCCTTGTGTCTAAAATATGTTCCTTAAACATGTGTCCATGCAATCTATAGTCTACTCATGCATTTTAAACTTCCTAATATAATACAACTGATTATGAATACTAAATAAAAAATAATAATACAGATACATAATATTAAATAATGAAATTATATTCAAAGATGAAATTTTAGTCTTCATACCGGTTCCTGAACGATACTTTTTTCGATACCAATTTTATGGAATCCGTTTTAACAAGATTACATTACATATTTGTTGTTTTCGATTCTAATTGGTTTCGATATTTCAAGATTTCTATATGCCTATTTCTCATGTCTGTGAGGCAAGTAGAGGCCTAGTTTCGGTTCATTAGTGGCGCTCTCCAGTTCTTCTTGCAGTCGAAGACGGAGCAACTTTTTGCTCTTAAGTTTATTCTGTGTACTGTCAAGTGCTGTCCCCTTAGGTATCGAAATTTGGTATAGAATGACAAGACATTTTTTGATACTCAATGGTATCGAGGCAATTCAGTCGGTGCCAAAAAGGTATTGAACTCTATGCCTAGCCCTAGTCGAGGCAGCGTCGAGAGATAAGTTGTGAAATAACGCTCCATGATAACTCTATATGGAAACACAGTAGTTTCAACTGTGGCGGAAATACGTTTACCCGGCGTGACGTTTCCGGTAGCGTGTGAAAAAAGCTAATTGCAATTTTATATTATGTGAAATTAATTCCCACTTCTGACTTTTTTTTTTCCTCAGAATTGGGAGTTTATATATTGCAGTTTGGATGCTTTCATTGTGATTATACTTGCTGGGTTTATAAAAGTTTATAAAATTGACATCATATCTTAACCCTTTCATGCATGAATTATGATAACCTCAGTCAGGATGTTTGTGTGTGCTTTTAATGCTCTTAGGGCATGAAAACAAGATTTGTAATGACATTTTTTTTAAATATATTTTTCAAAGAGATTTTCAGATCACTTTAGTGGACAGTAAAAGGTTTTAACTGAAGAAATACTGTATTAAACATAATACAGCAATATTGTGTGTTTTTAACAAGCTAATGAATAAAATCATGTGAAAACTATAATATACTCAAAACATATAAACGCAAAACAATACAAGTTGAACTGCATATCTTTGATATCACAACATAAGGGTGTGATTCCATCAGATGAAGCGTCACCATGGAAACGGGGGGGGGGGGGGATCGCGATGACGACTAAACATCGTGATGTCTGTCAGCCATCACGATGGACGATTATATCGTCCATCGGCCCAACCATAAATTAAGATTATGATAATTTAATTTTAAAGCACAGACACCACAAAATCAGAGTTTATCACCTATTTTTACTTTGAGATTGTTTACTTTGAGGTTAAATACAGATTTCTGGATGACATTATTAAAGAATTTCCAGCGCTGGAACGCATTTTTATCACTCATCATGGTGGCAACTCTCCGACAGGTTGTAGCCTAAAGCTTTCAGTGGCAATGTGGATTGATGTAATTGTAATTGGGCTGCAAATGTTGGGCTGCAGATTCAAACAAGAGAAACAATCAAAAGCATCACCAGGCCCTCTGCTGGACAAATGGGTGTCCTAAGCAGAATTGCATTGTTGTGCATATAATAACAATGCAGCAATAATAATTGGTTCAAAGAAAGTAAACCAAAGCAAGTCATTTTGTAGTTTTATGAAAAACACTTTAAAATACATAATGTAATATACATAATATAACTTATGTATTATAATAAAAGCCTGCAGAGGGTGCCAACGGTCTGGTGATTGTTGTTGGTACACAGCATGATCAAATCCTTGTTTTTGGCCAAACAGCGTTTAATTAAACAATAAATATAAAAAAAAAGTAATATCTGCCATTCTTTACGATAGAAATGCTACAGCCACTGTAATTTCTTTACCACTGTAATATGTGGTCATCAAAATTCAAAACCCAAAAAGGGTTTAAACTTTTAATTTTGAAATCACGATGGACAACACGATGGATTACAGTTGCAATTATATTGTAATTAAATTACGTAACACTGTTACATGTAACTAGTTACTCCCCAACACTGCTCATGAGCACTCCCTTCATGAGCAGACTTCTATCTGACTTCGCTTCACTGTGGGCTCAGCAAAAGTTAGCCTTGAGGGTGCATAGCACACATCTGAAACTTAAAATGACAAATGGGACACCCTACAGTTGTCACAGTTTTGGGTTTGTGTTCCCCAGGTGTCCACTAGATGTCCTCCTTCCCCACGGTGTCATCCACTTTATGAACTGCATTTCCCACAATCCTTGTCTGTACCCATCACTGCATCATTGCTCTCAGCTGTTCCCCATCATCATTGCACTCAGCTGTTCCCCATTATCATTGTTAGTTCTGTGTTATATATACCCTGCCTGTTTAGTGTTTGTTACGGAGTCCTTGTTATGTCTGACACTTCCTGGTCTGTTCCTGATTGTTCTTTCTGTTTTGTTATTTTTGTATTTGGATTGTTTACACGGTATTTGACCTTTGCCTGGACTGGATTTACGCTTTACGGATTACCCATTAAAAACATCTTTACTGCACTTGGATCTTCTGTCTATCTCCCGAGTGTGTCGTGACAGAAGGACTCCGTCACTAAGAGATCCAGCGGTATGTTTTGCAACATCTCTTCCCCAGCCACCGAGCGGGAGAGAAGGGAGTTGTTTAAGGGGACCCGGTTGGTAAAGTTATACCCGTGGAGGCCGCCGTAGAGGAGGTGATAGAGAGATGTATCACGTCCCGTCTGCCCAGTCAGAGACTGTTCATGTCCCGTTTGCCCCGTCTGCCCCGTCTGCCCAGCGAGAGACTGTTCACGTCCCGTCTGCCCAGCGAGAGATGGTTCACGTCCCGTCTGCCCAGCGAGAGACGGTTCACGTCACGTCTGCCCAGCGAGAGACTGTTCACGTCACGTCTGCCCAGCGAGAGACTGTTCACGTCACGTCTGCCCAGCGAGAGACTGTTCACGTCACGTCTGCCCAGCGAGAGACTGTTCACGTCACGTCTGCCCAGCGAGAGACTGTTCACGTCACGTCTGCCCAGCGAGAGACTGTTCACGTCACGTCTGCCCAGCGAGAGACTGTTCACGTCACGTCTGCCCAGCGAGGGACTGTTCACGTCACGTCTGCCCAGCGAGGGACTGTTCACGTCACGTCTGCCCAGCGAGGGACTGTTCACGTCACGTCTGCCCAGCGAGGGACTGTTCACGTCACGTCTGCCCAGCGAGGGACAGTTCACGGAGGCAGAGCCGGAGGCAGAGCCAGAGCTAGTCCGTGTTCCAGAGCCGGAGGCAGAGCCAGTGCGTGTTCCAGAGCCGGAGGCAGAGCCAGAGCCAGTGCCTGTTCCAGAGCCGGAGGCAGAGCCAGAGCCAGTGCCTGTTCCAGAGCCGGAGGCAGAGCCAGAGCCAGTGCCTGTTCCAGAGCCGGAGCCAGTGCCTGTTCCAGAGCCGGAGGCAGAGCCAGAGCCAGTGCCTGTTCCAGAGCCGGAGGCAGAGCCAGAGCCAGTGCCTGTTCCAGAGCCGGAGGCAGAGCCAGAGCCAGTGCCTGTTCCAGAGCCGGAGCCAGTGCCTGTTCCAGAGCCGGAGGCAGAGCCAGAGCCAGTGCCTGTTCCAGAGCCGGAGGCAGAGCCAGAGCCGGAGCCAGTGCCTGTTCCAGAGCCGGAGGCAGAGCCAGAGCTAGTCCGTGTTCCAGAGCCGGAGGCAGAGCCAGAGCCAGTGCGTGTTCCAGAGCCGGAGGCAGAGCCAGAGCCAGTGCCTGTTCCAGAGCCGGAGGCAGAGCCAGAGCCAGTGCCTGTTCCAGAGCCGGAGGCAGAGCCAGAGCCAGTGCCTGTTCCAGAGCCGGAGGCAGAGCCAGAGCCAGTGCCTGTTCCAGAGCCGGAGGCAGAGCCAGAGCCAGTGCCTGTTCCAGAGCCAGAGCCAGTGCCTGTTCCAGAGCCGGAGGCAGAGCCAGAGCCAGTGCCTGTTCCAGAGCCAGAGCCAGTGCCTGTTCCAGAGCCAGAGCCAGTGCCTGTTCCAGAGCCGGAGGCAGAGCCAGAGCTAGTCCGTGTTCCAGAGCCGGAGGCAGAGCCAGAGCCAGTGCGTGTTCCAGAGCCGGAGGCAGAGCCAGAGCCTGTTCCGGAGCTGGAGCCAGTGCCCGTTCCAGAGCCGGAGGCAGAGCCAGAGCCAGTGCGTGTTCCAGAGCCGGAGGCAGAGCCAGAGCCAGTTCGTGTTCCAGAGCCAGAGCCAGTGCCTGTTCCAGAGCCGGAGGCAGAGCCAGAGCAAGTGCCTGTTCCAGAGCCGGAGGCAGAGCAAGTGCCTGTTCCAGAGCCGGAGGTAGAGCCAGTGCCTGTTTCAGAGCCGGAGGCAAAGCCAGTGCCTGTTCCAGAGCTGGAGCCAATGTCTGTTCCAGAGCCAGTGCCTTTCCAGCGCCAGAGCCAGTGTTTTTTTCTGTGTTTGTGTCTGTTCTTGTGGTTGTTACAGTTTTGGTGTCTGTTCCTGAGCCGGTGTCTGTTCCTGAGCCGGTGTCTGTTCCTGAGCCGGTTGCTGTTCCTGTGCCGTGGTCACCCGAATGGTCGTCACCGCCCTGGCCGCCCGAGGGGTCGTCTCCGCCCTGGCCGCCCGAGGGGTCGTCTCCGCCCTGGCCGCCCGAGGGGTCGTCACCGCCCTGGCCGCCCGAGGGGTCGTCACCGCCCTGGCCGCCCGATGGACTGTCTGCTTCGCCCTGGCCGCCCGATGGACTGTCTGCTTCGCCCTGGCCGCCCGATGGACTGTCTGCTTCGCCCTGGCCCCCGGCTAAACCATCACCCCCTGTTTCTGTTCCCTTTCATGGACCTGGCCCCCCATCCCTCCCCCTGATCCTCCACCATTCCACCTCCCTCCTGAACTCTTGTGTTGTGTGTTTTGTCGTGGAGCGTCTGGTAGCCGCTCCGTAGAGGGGGGGTCTTGTAGTTTTGGGTTTGTGTTCCCCAGGTGTCCACTAGATGTCCTCCTTCCCCACGGTGTCATCCACTTTATGAACTGCATTTCCCACAATCCTTGTCTGTACCCATCACTGCATCATTGCTCTTAGCTGTTCCCCATCATCATTGCACTCAGCTGTTCCCCATTATCATTGTTAGTTCTGTGTTATATATACCCTGCCTGTTTAGTGTTTGTTACGGAGTCCTTGTTATGTCTGACACTTCCTGGTCTGTTCCTGATTGTTCTTTGTGTTTTGTTATTTTTGTATTTGGATTGTTTACACGGTATTTGACCTTTGCCTGGACTGGATTTACGCTTTATGGATTACCCATTAAAAATATCTTTACTGCACTTGGATCTTCTGTCTATCTCCCGAGTGTGTCGTGACAACAGTCTTGTGCAAAGACTGTATATAGAAGTAGGCATTGATTTACTGTATATAGAAATTAGTGCTGTCACTTTTGTGAAAAAATCCTGTTCGATTTTTGAGACATATGTGTTCATTGAATCGATTGTAAAATCGATTTTTCCATGTCTAAAGACGTTTCCATTTTCAACACCAAATATTGGCAAATCCACGGACAACTAACAGGCATTAGGAAGAACATAAAGAGGGCGCTTGAGACGCGCACAAGTCAGCAATATTTCTGATGATTTTTTGGCGTGAAGTTTTGTGCACAATGACAAACAGGAGTGCAACATTCAAGGATTGAAATTAACATCCGCCAAATTCGGATAAAAATGAACTTTGGCGGGTAACGCTGTCATATCACGAGCCAATTTGGCGTGTTTCTATGTTTACTCACTTTGCTGGGGAAATTCGTGTAAGCCAAATCTGCGTGGATTTAGCGCAGATACGCAACTCGTGAGTCTTAATGATATATTAAATACAGCGTATTGCGCAGAATCTGCGCATTTCTGGCTTGCTTGAACACACACGTCACTAAGCAACAAATAACGGCGCGCTTGTTCACTGAATTAATAGCGAATATTAAAATGCATTTGGTTAACAGAAAAGACATTGTTATTTTCCAACATCCTACATGTTCTGTGTACTGTATTGATCTGTCTACCTAAAACACATTTTTGGTAAAAAAAAAAAAAAGGCACAAGTTTCGTTTTCGAAACTTGTGTTGGTTGGTCCGATCGATTGTGTTGGTCCGAAATCGATTTTCGAACGTAAATTGACAGCCCTAATAGAAATAGGCATTGATTTTCTTCTACAGAGGCGTTTTTTCGTCACACTATTACATCATAATCTGACAAAATCCGAAAAGAGTCTATTTTGGAGCTTGGTTTTTCAATAAAAGCGTTTTTTTGGACTAACAAGGTAGCTTTGAGTTCTGAAACTTACAGGATGTTAAGGATATAGGAATAACAATCCATCTCCATGAGATAATAATAATTAGCTTGAGCTAAACTCAAGTTAACCAGGTATGTAAAACACTATTTTAGACACTAATTCTGAGGTACCATTTCTAAATGTCTTTATTTTTAATGCAGGTCGACAGATTGGAATTGCCTCAATCCAGCAAAAGCTCAGAAGTATTAAAGTGCCAGATATAAGTGGCACAGAAAAGGTGGATCCTATTGGAAAGGTCCAATATAGTTTTACAGGGTAAGATGAATGTCCCTTCTAATTCATGGTCATAAGTTCCTACTATGTAATTGTAAAAGTTATACTTGGTTGTAAAAGTTATACTTGTTATACTTGGTTGACATCTTCAAAATCAAAATAATTTTATGAAATATGTTACTCCCATTTGGTTATATTTGTACTTCACATGATTTTAAATGATTTTTTTAGGATTGTCCCCTAAATAAGATATCATAAAATATATTTGCTTGGCCTGAAAAGATGATTATTTGTTGAATATTAGGTCACAACAGGGCTAAAGGCACACCTTAAGAAAATGTGCTTTTCACTACTCTCATAGTGTATGTGTAACAAACGTGTGAAGGCAGACAGATTAAGACTCAGTAAAGTTTGTATTGGAACTTTATTCACCAGAGTAAAGGGCGCCTTTGATTATATTTTCCTCTCAGCCACTAGATGGCACAAAAACTTGCTGTAGCACTTCCAAAACATCCGCTTTTCAAGATGCACATGGAAATTTGGCTGATCCTTCGCTACCCGTTTGGATCGCGGGCAAAGTTGATACTGTGCTAATTTGATCTAATATTTAATATTTTAAAAAAATGTTGTAGATTTAAGTAGCAAAGTAATTCAAGCAACAGTTTTTCAATAAAAGAAGAATATGGGGGGGGGGGGGGGGTCACATGACCTGGATGGCAGCCTAGCGGAGAGGCTCCGAGAAACCATGCACAATTTAATATAAAAACCCCTTATAAATACGGCCAATATTCGAGCAAAGTATGTCAAAACCTCTAGCAACTAAACAGTTTGACATCTTTACTTAAGCACGCAAGGGCAGCGTAAAAACAACTTCGTCGCGTTCACCAGATGAAGTGGAAGCTAACCACATGGATAGCTTAGCCGAAGTTTTAAACAAACTGAAATCTCTTCGAGCAGAGATCGGAACGAAGTTGGACAACATAGATACCCGTCTGACTGATATTGCGAACTCAATGGTCGCGTTGGAAAGCAAAGTGTCTGATGTAAAACGAGATGTTTCTTCTAATGCAGCATGTATTGAGGAGGCTGAAGGCCGCATACACAATGCAGAAAAGACATTTGAGAAAACAGAAGCCGCACTCGATTCAGCCATCAAACGAATCGTTTACCTCGAATCAAAGACTGATGACTTGGAGAACTGCGGCAGAAGGAAGAACCTCCGGCTCTATGGTATTCGAGAGGGCGCCGAGGGTCAGAAAACTCTCCTTGAATTCATAAGCGAGAGGTTGACACAATGGCTGGGACCAGACAAATCATTCACCCTAGAGCGAGTTCATCGCACACTCGCATCTGGGAAGCCCAACCAAAACAGAGCAATACTCATCCGCTTCTTAAAGTTTCAGGAGAAAGAATTTGTCTACCGTGAATCAAGGCAGCGAGACATCACGCACGACGGGGTCAAAATATCCTTTGCACAGGATCTCTCAGCAGAGACGGTACGGATTCGACGGGGATTTAATCCAGTCACAAAATTGTTTGTTGATATCAACGCTTTCCGTGGATTTCTGCATCTTGCAAGCTTCGAGTGCTACACAACGGCAAGATCCATCTCTTCTCAACGCCGCAAGAAGCTGAAAAGTTCTACAAAAGCATCCCACAGTCAACGTAGAATCTACAGTTGGGTGGTCTATGGTAGTATGCTTCAGTTGGAGTGTGCAAAGTTTTAAGTATACCTATTGTAATCATTTTCAGCGCGAAGCGTCGGGTACAACTGTGTTAACTTTGTTCGATATAGTTCGTATGTTATGGATATTAGATAAAGAAGTATTGCATTGAAATGGTCAAATTACATAGGCTAATCTTATAGTTAAAAGGGGGAGATTAATATACTAAATTGAATGTGCATGTTTGACAGTTACTGACTGTTTTGTTGGGATCTTGGGCTGAGCTGCGCTGGCTATTTGCTCCTCAAATATGCTGATCAGCGTCCCTCAGATTCTCATTTAAAGGGAGGGGGGTAGGCACTTCAGGTGGAAGTACCGGGGTTAAAACTCGAACAGTTCGATGTTCTGAGTGTGGGTGTGTGCCTGTAGAGTGGGAGGTTTGTGTACACTTGCATCCCTTTTTCTTTTTTTTTCTTTCTTTTTTTTCTTTTCATTTATATTTCAAAATATGCTATGATAATTAATGAAGAAAACAAAACTAACAAACAGTCTGGACATTAAAATGACAAGTTGGAATGTCCGTGGAATGAGAAAATTGGCCAAACTGAAACAAATATTGAATAGGGTAAAATATCTCAAATCTAAAATAGTCTTTCTACAAGAATCACACTTGGTTGCAACAGATATACACGACTTAAATAAAAGATGGCCAGGCCAAGTGTTTCATGCAACTTTTAATAGTCATGCAAGGGGCGTAGTTATCCTCATTCATAGATCATTGCCATTTCAAGTTACAAAAACTATACAGGACCATTCATATTCATATTATTGTTCAGGGAAATATTTTGACACAAAAGTTAAATCTTATTAATATTTACTGTCCAAATGATGACAGCCCATTATTTTTTGAGAAATTATTTTTAACTGTATCTGCTTTGGAGGGATTTAATATTATCGACGGAGACTGTACCCTCAACGCTGTTTTGGACAGATCCATCCAAATTGATACAACTCATAGAAACTAGAAAAACAATAATTGATTATATGAAGGATCTAAGATTAATTGAAGTTTGGAGAACGCTAAACAGAAATAGAAGAGAATATTCCTGCTACTCAAGTTCCTATAAAACTCACTTGCGCATAGATTATTTTATAATCTCAATGGACCTATTGTCTAATGTGAAAGAATGCTGGTATAATAGTATAGTAATTAGTGATCATGCTGCATTATCTATGGAGATACATTTGGGTGGATTTCAGCATTGTTCTAGATGGAGATTGCAAACTTATTTGTTACAAGACCCAGCATTTATTAGATTTGTGGACAATTGTATTGCTAAATATTTTGAACTAAATACCAATGAAACTACGTCAAGTATTAGATGGGAAGCGTTTAAGGCTTACATAAGAGGAGAAATTACTAGTTATATAAGTGCTAAAGCCAAACGCAATAATCAGGAATTACAAAAACTAGAGGATCAAATTAAAAAAGTTGAAATTGAAATAAGTATTGATAATAATCCTGAAAAGTTACATAACCTGTCTGTCATGAAAGCTAACTATGATAAATTAACAACCGGCAAAGTGGCTAAAAGCTTAATGTGGACTAGGCAAACATACTATGATCAGGGGGGAAAAGCAGGTAAGCTATTGGCCTGGAGGATAAAGAAAATGCAATCTGAAAGAACAATTAACTCTATAAAGCTGAAATCTGCTCATTTAACTATGGACTCAATAGAGATAAATAACCATTTTAGACTTTTATCAGCAGTTATACAAATCAGAATATAAAGCAAATAATAAAACAGTTCAGAAAACGTTTCTTGATCAGCTGCAATTTGAGACTATATCAGAAGATGAGAAAACAGCACTAGATAGTCCATTAACAATAGAAGATCTTAGTGAAGCTATAGGGGTTAGTGGTAAAGCGCCAGGGCCAGATGGGATTCCAATAGAATTCTACAAAATATTTAAAAGACAGCTTATGAGACTATTACTTGACATGTATGAGGAATCATTTATTACTGGAAGGCTCCCAGATTCATTAAGACTAGCTATAATAACTATAATAGTAAAACCAAATAAACCCCCAACTGAATGGTCATCATACAGACCAATTAGTTTAATGGGATACTTTGTAAAAATACTTTGTAAAGCACTTGCTAGAAAATTAGACAATTATCTTCCCCAATTAATTATTGATGATCAACAAGGTTTTGTACAAAAAAAGACAAGGTTATCATAATATTAGAAGAGTCTTAAATGTACTACATGGGAGACACAATGAAAAAGACACTGCAATGTTATCAGAAGATGCATGCCAAGCATTTGACAGAATAGAATGGGACTATCTCTTTGATCTTCTTCCAAGATTTGGATTAGGTGAAACTTTTCTGAAGTGGATTCTGCTGTTATATACGGACCCAGCTGTTGAGATACTAACTAATAACACCATCTCAAGATCATTCAATCTACAGCGATCCACCCGTCAGGGGTGCCCTTTGTCCCCATTGTTGTTCGTGTTGGCAATTGAGCCCCTAGCTATGGCAGTGAGAGCACATACAGTAATACCAGGCATTACAATTGGGGAGAAGGCTCATCGTATCTCTTTATATGCAGATGATATTATATTTTTTCTCACTAATGTGAAAAGTAGTATTTCCAATTTGATGAGATTAATCGAAAACTTTGGAGAGTTTTCTGGATATAAAATTAACAACTCTAAATCAGTATTATTATTTCTTAATAAGGAAGAAAGACATAGACCCATAATAAATACCCCCTTTATGACAACTACTACCAATATCCATGATCGGACAAATTAACATAATTAAAATGTCTATTCTACCCAAATTCTTAAACTTTTTTCAAACACTCCCATTGCCATTACCAAACATGTTTTATGATAAACTTAAACAAATTGCTCAATTTATTTGGAATGATAGAAAAGTTGATGATCGAGAGAGGAACAGGCCTGTATTTTAGTTGTGTTTTGCTTTTGTATCTGTATTTTACTTTAGCCAGCAGTCGTCCGCGAGGGGCTGCTGGCAGTTATATTTATTTTCGGTAGCCAGGGGTCGTCCGCGAGGGGCTGCTGGCGGTATTTTGGTTTGTTTGTTTTATTTTAAATAAAGTATATTTTGATTGTTCGCCGGTTCCCGCCTCCTTCTTCCCTGAACATTGCTACAACTCCTATTTGGTGTAATGAACAATTCATACCTGGTAATAAAGATGGAGGATTTAAGTTGTGGAATATAAGAGCCATTCATAAAATTATGGATCTATATGAAGATGGTGTTTTACTTTCATTTGATCAGCTGTGCCAGAAATATACAATCCCCATAAAGCATTTTTTTGTATTTGCAGTTGAAAAGTTACATGTTATGAAAAGAAGAACACAGTACTGAATCAACATTGGACAAATTAAATGCCTGGAAAAGGGATATGCAGGAAGATATAGATGAGGCAGGCTGGAAATATGCATGTCTTAAAGCACAAACACAGACAATAAATACAAGGTTTAAATTACTGCAATATAAATGGTTAATGAGAACCTATATAACACCTGTCAAACTTCATCAAATGTCCGGTAATATTCCAGATGTGTGTTCTAAATGCTTGGATAATAAAGGTACATTATATCATTGCCTATGGGAATGTCCAAAAATACAAAACTTCTGGAAGGACGTTATAAAATGTATGTCAAACATGTTTAACACTAAAATTCCTTTGAATGTAAAACTTTGTATTCTTGGAATGTATCCAATGGACTTTATACAAACATCAAGACAGATTCAACTTATAGACTTTGGTCTGCTTCAAGCCAAAAGAGCTATTGCATTATGCTGGAAGATTATGGATGCTCCGTCCATGAAAATGTGGATAAAGGAGATATCAAACTGTATCAGACTGGAAAGGCTAACTTATATTGCTAAATGCAAGAGGAAAGACTTTGATCAGCTGTGGGAGCCATACATAAATATCATATAAACTGGGAATGTAAACCTTACAGAAAAAGACTTTGTAAACACTGTCTCTAACAAATTCATTCATTATCATTTTCTTAATTTTTTTCTTTATTTTTTTTATTATTCTTTTTTTTCTTCCTTTAACAAGTGTAAATTGAAGATGTATATGTAAAAGGGTGTAAGCATGTATACTTGTTCTGTGGTTATAAAATGAGAAAGGGACAATAAACATATTGAAGAAAAAAAAGAAGAAGAATATGTAAAAGTATGGTATTTGGGGTAAAAGGCGCCCCTGCTGTTGTGGCTAAAGGCACAATAATTAACATTACAAACAGTTGGCTGACTTTTCCATTTGTTGACATGACATTCAGATGGTAAATATCACATATTAAAGGTGGGCTAAGCGATATTTAAAAAACTTTGTTTGAAAGTTGGTCGGACCGACACAACCAGACACAACAAACGTGTAGCCAATCAGCATTATTAGCAGGAGGGAGATTTAAAGAAAGACTGTAAAAAGAGAGAAGGATGAGAGACATTACAAAAGAGAAAAGCTCATAAGAATATCACTGGAAAATGAAGGGTTATGATCAGGAAAGAGCTTTAGGACCCGGGTTAATATTAGAAAAACTTTCCAGCGCTTTTGAGCGTGGGAAGGCCTAAAAACAGGCCAATCTACTTCGAGTAAAACTAAACGAGCCTATGCACATTGGCATGCAATCATTTGCATCAGCTGTTCAGCCACGCAGCGCGGGTATATAATGAGCAGCAGGTGCGATTGCACTTCAGTTTTTTGCTGAGGAGTCGAGCCGATGAGCTGGCTGCCCCGGCGGGTCGCAGCAGATGTGGCGACGGGACGTACGTCTCCGTTCCCTCCTTCAGGGAACAAGGGTTACCATATGTAACTCTCGACGTACGTCATGACCGACTAATAGGAATCCCTACCAAAGTGCCATAGCTGCTGACCTCATCCAGTGCCCTATACAAGCCTCTTGCCCCTTCTTGCCTGGAAGGACGATTGGAGAGGGCTTACACAGAGTATATAATATGTCACTGTTGTTCCATGATAACCCATACAGTGAGATTATTGGATAACACTGGGAAAGCGTGCCCTTTCTGTTAGGAAGGAAAACGCTGCAGAACCCACATTCTTCCCCGAAGGAGTTATGTGGCGATATACATATGAACTAACCCGAAGGTTGTACTGCATATGAAATACTGGGTGACTTAGCCCAAGGGAAAGACACGGGCTTCCGTTTAGGAACAGCCGTGGAAGAAATACACATATGGGATCCCCGCAGGGTCACACATATGGGACCCAGCCTAGACACGGTTCTCAAGGATTCAATGGATAAAGGCCTGGAGCCGGACGCTCTGCCATGTCCGGGCCGAGGGTGTTGGAGGACTCAACAGGTTTTTCACTCTGGAGCAATAAGGGTGCACAGTAGGGTGCAGCAAGCCGACAGAGCCGGGCCTCTCAGTGCTTCTACACGTTTCGGGTGAGAACACGGGAGGAGACCGGCTCTACACGTAGGCTATAATATCTAGCGAACATGTTAGGTGTCGTCCAGCCCGCAGCTCTACAGATATCTGTTAGCGAGAACCCACGTGCCAGTGCCCAGGAGGATGCAACGCCTCTCGTGGAGTGAGCATGCAACCTGAGTGAGCAGGGCACGCCTGGTAAGCATCCACTATCCAGTGGGCCATCCTCTGCTTGGAGACAGCCTTTCCCTTCTGCTGGCCTCCGTAACAGACAAAGAGCTGGTCTGAGGTGCTGAGACTTTGAGTTCTTTCCACGTACAGACGCAGAGCGCGAACGGGACAGAGCAATGCCAGGGCTGGGTCTGCCTCCTCCAGGGGCAGCGCTTGCAGCTTCACCACCTGGTCCCTGAAGGGAGTGGTATGAACCTTGGGCACATAGCCAGGCCGGGGTCTCAGTACAACATGGTTGTCACACGGCCCGAACTCTAGGCACAATTCGTCGACCGAAAATGTCTAAAATGCCCCTACCCTCTTGATAGAGGCCAGTGCAACCAGCAGCAAAGTCTTCATGGAGAGAAGCTTTAAGTCTGCTGATTGCAAAGGCTCAAAGGGAGCATCCTGGAGTGCTCAAAGCATTGAAGCGGGTGCCTTAGGGTGCTCCGTCTCTGAGTCAGAAGGTCCTTCCTCAGAGGAATGGGCCAGGGAGGGACTGTCACGAGGGTGGGCCAATAGGGAGCCACCAGAAGGACCTGCTCCTTGTCCTCCCTGACTTTGCACATGCTCTGTGCAAGTAAGTTCACTGGGGGAAATGCATATTTGCGGAGGCCTCGGGGCCAGCTGTGTGCCATGCCGAGTGTTCCCTCGGTCAGGAAGTAAAACAGCTGGCAGTGGGAGGTCTCTGAGGAGGCAAACAGGTCTACCTGAGCCTCCCCGAACTCTCTCCAGATCAGCTGAACCGCCTGGGGGTGGAGTTGTTATTATCCCGGGAGCACAGCTCGTGACAGCTCATGACAGCTCGTCGCCCACACTGTTGAGCACACCGGGGACATACAAGGCACAAAGTGACCTCAGACGCTTCTGACTCCAGAGGAGGAGATGGCGGGCTGGTTGCAACATGCAACGGGAGTGTAGACCACCTTGTCAGTTGATGTACGCAACAGTCGCAGTGTTGTCCATACGTACCAGCACATCCCTGCCCTGTAGCGGCCATTTTAAGTGGCTCAGAGTGAGACGTACTGCTAGCAACTCAAGGCAGTTGACGTGCCAAAGCAGTTGAGGGCCCGTCCACACCCCTGACACTGCATGCCCGCTGTACGTGGCACCCCAGCTGGTGGCAGAGGCATCTGTGAACACAACAGCATGCCTGGACACCTGTTCCAAGGGCACTCCTGCCCGCAGGAACGAGGGGTCTGACCATGGGCTGAAGGTCTGGCGGCACGCTGGTGTGATTGTCACCCGGTGAGTGCCGTGATGCCACGCCCATCTCGGGACTCAGCCGTGAAGTCAGTGCTGAAGCGGTCTCATATAGAGCAGCCCGAGCGGAGTTACCGCTGCTGCCGCTGCCATATGCCCCAGGAGCCTCTGAAAGAGTTTCAGTGGGACCACCGTCCTGCCTTTGAACGTGTTCAAGCAGTTCAGCACCGACTAAGTGCCTCTGTGAGGCGCGTTGTCTGTGAGGCGTATCCGCAGTGAGGCAGCAAGATTGAACACAGGGACGAGGCTCAGGAGGCTCTCTCTGGGAGGCGGCCCGTAGCGGTGTCTGTGTGTGCTGTGCAACACTTACCTGGTTCCACAGGCCAGGGGGCGCAGGAGAAGGCTTGGTTGCGTTCTTGAACTGCGCGCTGCAGCCCGCTGGCGACAGAAGAGGCGGATGAGAGTGGTGAGGATTCTCTCCTCCCACTGCTCTCCAGGCCCTCTTCAGACCCAGAGATAGAGGAACTGCTCTTTTTTTTTGAGAGAGAGAGGGAGAGAATTTAGGTACCACTGTGACTCCAGTGGCGGGACAGAATTTTTACTCAAAAGAATTGCTGCCCGGCCCTTCACCGGGGGAGAGCAGCTCCACCCATCTCCGGGTCATCTGTCTCAGGGGTGATTGTTTAACCGATCACTTAAACAGCAGCTGAGATCGGCGGTGTCATCCTCCTGCGGCGGACACAGTAGAGCAGGCTGTGCCTGAGTTTTTTTTTTTTTTTTTTTTTGCAGGAGATTACACCCTTGGCGATGAGTAGACTGAGGAGCGGACCTCAAGGTACTCTGGTGGTACGTCGGGGAAAGTGCTTCAGTCTGCTACTGACTGCAGAGAACTGTTGGGCCAGTCCTCAACAGTGTCGCCAAAAAGGCCACTTTGTGAGATGGGAGCATCTAAAAAGCGTATTTTGATGACCTCTCGCACCTCTGCAAGGACAGCCAGGGGCGCTTCTGGACCACCAAGGTGTACATCGTCTGACCGAGGGCCTGTGGTGTGACTTGATCATAGTCATTCAACAAGCGCAGCTCAACCCCGGCTCAGAACTACTGTCTTGCAATAAGAGTGCCTTGGCCTCACATGCAGGATGGAGGTGACCTGCCAGAGGCACAGCCACCCCACTGTGGAGGGTAGTGAGAGAGGTGAAAACTTTTATGCAGAATTTGGAACTTTTAGCATTCCATATTTTGGCACCAATATAGCTCCATACTGCTAAGTTTTCAATGCACATCCGAGAAGACCCGGGAAAGCATGGCTGTCAGCTCTGAATTTGATCCACACACTATTAGAGTGGGAACTCAGCATCATCCTCATTTCCAGAGCGAAACAGCCCATCTCTCCGTTACAGCAACCGACATCTGTCCTCAGCTGGAGCCCTGAATGAAACGCTAGGTTCCCCCATTTTTTTTAATTTTTTTTTTTGAAGAACCAGCAATCCCATCCAGAAGCTACACAGCTTGTGATGCGCTAGAGTGGGAGGGGCTCTAGTCGGTTGGTTCCCCGAAGGAAAAGCCCTCAGCTCTCAGATCACACAAGCTATTCTACTGAAGTAGACCTCTCCTGGTGGCCACTAGGGAGGGTGCTACAACGGAGAATAGACAAGGGGACCGCGCACCTAGAACGCAGAACGAGCGCTGGGCTGCCGTGACAACCTGCGCTGCAGCCCGGCAGCTCGACGGCACACAACACACTGAGGAACGAGAAACCGGAAGCTCTCGCTGATCTCCACGGTCTCCGAGAGTGTCGAGCAGACCTGCAGCTGTGCTTTTACAAGCTTTCCGGAGAAAGAAGAGTCGACTGGCGTGCCGACGTGATCATGTTCCCGTGCGAAAACATGAACCACCCATGAACACAGTCTCACATGTTTCCCAGGCATGCGAGATAGTGATCGTGGCCATCAGTGAGGACAGGAAACGACCGCATCCAGAAACACACGGGTGGAATGTCATCTTTAGAAAGACGCAACTCACACCCATGTAAGCTCTTTCATGGGGAATGCTCTCCTTGGTGCTGAAGCACGCAGGGGAACGGTCGCAGCGGACACAGACAGGAAACGTGCAACCTGTTGTGCGCTGTCTCTTTTCACTTCAGTCTTACCAGCCGTAAGAACGGCTATTCAGCGCTCTTGGCGCACCGTTACTAGATGTTAAAACAGCCTTCTTGTTTTGCTCAGTAACACAAAAACAAAAGAGATAGAAGAGAGAAAGAAAGAAAGTCGACCTCACTGCCGCACTGTATAGCCCGCACCAGACACGAGATATACTCCTGAAGAGCTTGCTCGTTGTTTGATCACTCAATAGATTAAACAGCATCGAAACGCTCGGATCCGAAGCAAAAAGCTGAAGTGCAATCGCACCTGCTGCTCATTATATACCCACGCTGCGTGGCTGAACAGCTGTTGCAAATGATTGCACGCCAATGTGCATTGGCTCGTTTAGTTTCACTCGAAGTAGATTGGCCTCTCTAGCTAGATTCCTATTCGTCGGTAACGATGTACGCTGAGAGTGACCGACTGATAGGGCAGAGTCCTGCAACGGGTCGGGTACCCGCATAAAAGTGGCTAAAACGGGTGGATTGTGTGACATTCCTAAAATTCACGGGCGGGGATGCGGGCGAAAAATGAACTCCTTGCGGGCAGGTAGGGGATAAAAAATATGTGCAATATTTGTGTCTAAATTACCATTACACATACGCAACAACGATATGACCTTTGGACCCACCCATCACGTCACCACTGCGACAGTGCGACTTTCGTTGATGCTTCTCGTAGCCTAGTTGGAGCGTTGCAGGAGTAGCTATGGATGAAGTAAAATGAAAGTTGGCGAGTGGAGTATATAAAATTGTTGACAACGAGGCTTGACAAATAGGCTATTGTTTGTGAGCGACAGGCTCAGGTAGGTTTTATTTTGTCTTGTTCTTTTTTCCCCCCATTTAATAGGTCTATTTAGGTGCCGATGTAAGCTACTTGAATGGCGCAAAACAAAGCGCACTTTAGCCTGTTTCATTAGCCCATTCATGAGGCTATTGTGATGTTGAGAGAGGTGCGAGATAAAAAATAAAGCACTTTAATTGGAATGATTTTAGCGTGTGATTTATCGCGGGCACGGGTTGGGTAAGGGGCCAAATATTAACGGGTCTGGGCGGGTGCGGATTTAATTTTGATATTATCACGGGTGACGGGTCGGATCTGGTGCTGAACTTTGCGGGTACGGGTGGGGGCGGGTCTCCAAAAATGGACCCGTGCAGGACTCTGTGATAGGTAACTAACAACCAACTCTTGTTTGTATTTACTTTTGTGTATGTTCATTTTTGTGCTTCCTTGTCATTAGTTCATCATCTTCGCTTTGTTTTTTGTTAAGCATTATTTTGTTGCGCTTCTGCTACAATAAATAGACATCCACTCTTGGATCAACTCTATATAAAGTTACCATTAAAGGAAGTTAGGATGGTCAGCTTATTTCTATGGTAATGGTCATGATCTCTGATTACATGTAGTGTATTGTACTTAATTATACCTTAATTAAGTGTATACAGATCTATGGATACTAAATAGCATACTTTTAGAAATAAGCAAGCATGGTGCGGCAACTAAGGGTATTAGTCAGGGGCGTTAGCAACTAAGGGTATTAGTCATAAGATTCAGGGGCGTGTCTAGAAGGGGGGCACGGGGTGGCACTGGCCCCCCCTGGTGCCCCCCCAACATCATTGGGCTAGATTTACTGTCAACCTGACAATGCCCAACGCCATTGGATCAGAGCGCTGTCAATCACTGCTTGATTTGCAATTCGCAAAGCAGAATCACAGGTCCACACGTTTTTCACAGTGTTGCCAACTTAGCGCCTTTGTCGCTATTTTTAGCGACTTTTCAGATCCCTTTAGCGACATTTTTTCAAAAAAGCGACTAGCGACAAATCTAGCGACTTTTTAGACAAACCTCAGTAACCTCCAGATGTTGCCAGTACTGTTCTGCGAGCGCGAGGTCTGAGAGGAGGTTCAGCGAAAAAATCGGCAGCTGGCAGCAGGAAGTAGCTGCCACTGGCAGCTGACCGTACCTGCCAATAAAACCGGACGTCAGCTGCCGCTAATAACCAGAAGTCGGAGGTGTATGCCGCTTTTAGTCAGGGAAATAAATTATTATATCAATTTATATATAATTTTAGTACTTATTTACATAAAATACTTCTATTAGTAATTATTTTTATATTATTTGATTAAAATCAAGTTACGAAGACCATAGACATAATAAAAAATAATAAAAAACTAAGCTACACTTGAAATTATGAATTTGTACGTGTATAAATGTAACTTATGAATGAGTATACATGTTTGTTAAATAATGAAATATATCCACCTTTTTCCTGGTTAGCAAATTTACCCATGATTCATTAACAAGAATGGTCTACCAATGGTTTAACAAGATTTACCATGTTTCTTGTGTTAGGGGATAACAGCTTAAAGACCCAGGACCAGATATGATGAGAGAAGACCAAGAGTCGTGAGGTTCAATAAAATAAGTAAAAATTTACTGAAGAATAGTTTGCAGTTTCATCGAGGAGGTTACAGGCCAGAGACTCTACCGTACACAAAATATCACTCCAGTTATACCATTTCCAAGGGCATGATTGACATCAGTACATACATGTTGGCTACTTCTGATTGGCTAAGAAAACAAAGTCTAAACAATTCTACACTTATGGATAGATAGGTGGGTAAGTTGACATTAATCAAGATAATTGTCATCCGAGTCCAAGACTTGGTCCGGTGATTACCTCGGAGGTCGTAGAAATGCGTCTCGGGGTCTGTTGTTGCATATCACAAGACCTGCACACAGAGCATTTAACACACACACAAAAGCACAAGGGAATCACAGTTCCTCCAAAGTTGTAGAGGGCCTGGGCACAGACTACCAAAACATACTGAAACATTCCCTCCACAGAAAGTAGTACATATTATGTTCACTTTATTCATTAAAGAAATACAAATAAAAGTACAAGTGTTTGACCCCTGTAAACTGTAGTGACTTGGTCAGCAGAAAACAGACTGATGAGGGTCTTCTTCAGACTTGACCTCTTCTATTAGCTAATTAGCAAAGTTAGAAAGAAAGAAATAATTTGTTAAGTTAAAGATTAGTTAGAAAAAAAAGAAAGATTAGTTCCATGATTAAGTAGGCTTTTAGACTGGTACTGGTGGATTAAACAAATTTTCACTCTCCAGCAGCTGACACCAATCACTGCAAAACCCTGGATGGGTGTTTTCCCGAGTAAAAGCCTTGCATTTCTCCTCGTTTTCCTCTTCCAACATAACCTAAAGGATTCATAAGAAAATTGTGACAATATCCAAATTACCTTATTAACAGTACACATGGATGCAGCCACATGAGTGACTGTCAGGGATCACAGACGAATCAGACAAGATGGTAAGTTTAGTGCTTTTATTGTGCAGTACGGATCGCAGTCGGAGATAACATGTGAGACACCAATGACACAGAAACATAAAGGATCACATATCCCAGAAAGTGAACGGTAGAGGTGTGGAATTCGCATTTCTCCAGTTTCAGAAATAACTTGTGCTCTCTCAGTTTTTCGAGGACCTGGATGACATGTTGATGATGTTCAGACATGGAAGACGAATAGATGAGTATATCATCAATGTAGACAATTACAAAGCGATTGAGGAATTCTCGAAGGACTTCGTTCATATACCCTTGAAAGACGGCAGGAGCATTGGACAATCCGAAAGGCATAACCTGATACTCGTAGCGGCCTGCAGGGGTCACGAAAGCAGTTTTCCACTCGTCACCACGCCGGATTCAGATCAAGTTATAGGCACTCCTAAGGTCCAGTTTGGAGAATATGCGTGCTCCTCGCAGCTGCTCCAGAGCGGCAGGGACCAGAGGAAGGGGATAACTGAATATGACGGTCTGTGAATTGAGATGACGGTAATCAATGCACGGCCGCAAGCCTCCGTCTTTCTAGTCCCATGGCCGGTGTGGTAGTAACTTGGTAGCCAGTTCTTTGCTGAGGACGTCCTGGAATGCCCGGTACTCCACTGGGATTTCGACTTGGACCTGGACATCGGGGCTTTCCACCGAAGTAGAGCAAACTGGAATTCTAGAGTCATCCGTAGTTGGCTGAGACCGGAACGAAGAAGGTTTTTTCTGGATGGTACTGAGACAGGATACATGACAACCTTCACCCCAACGGAGTACTTCCCCGGTTCCCCAGTGGAGTACTGGCTGATGTTGAACTAACCAGGGGCGTCCCAGGATGATATCCGCAGTGGACTCCTCCAGCACCATAAGAGAAATCTCCTCAGAGTGTAAACAACCAATTCGAAGAGTTAGAGTGGGTGTATAATGGCGAATACGACCGCGACCCAGTGGCTTGCCTTGAATGGTTTGAACGGGTAGATCTTGAGACAATCAACGTTGCCGGATATTCAGTTTTTGGAGGAACTGGTTGGATATGAAGTTCCCCGCGGAACCTGAGTCAACGAGGGCCTGTCGCTGGGAGACAAACACAGGAGGTTATAATGTGCACACTGGTTCGTGTTAAATGTTCAATCTTTGGAGTGAGTTGAACGGCACTTACCGCTTGCCGCGGTGGACGAACAGGGCAAGAACTGAGGAGATGTTTGTCTGATGCACAGTAAAGACAGAAGAAATGTTGAACTCGGCACTGGCGCTCACCAGCGGATAGATGGGTGGAGTCTACTTCCATAGGAACTAGTGCTGGAGGAGTGACAGATGGAGCTGGAGGCGGAGAACTGACAGTGGGTTCAACTCGATCACAAGCGGTGAGGCGCTGTGAAATCCGGAGTGTTAACTGAATCAGGTTTTCTAATCCCATGCTGTCATCATACACAACCAGCAGGTGGCGCACCTTGGAATTCAATCCATGACGGTAGGCAGAGATCAGAGCGCTTTCATTCCAGCCGCTGGAGGCGGCGAGAGTACGAAACTGAAGGGCATACGAACTTACAGATGAATTTCCTTGACTAAGGTTGAATAGCTGGTCATGAATGGATTGTTGGGACACTGCTTGCCCAAAAACTTCTTTGAAGTGCTGTTTGAAGGCAGCGAAGGATTTTACCACCAGCGAATCAGAATCCCACAATGACCGAGCCCACCGAAGCGCTGGACCGGACAACAAGGATAACATGAAGGCCACACGGGCGTCGTCAGTGCGGAATTGATGCTCATTCATGGTGATGTACAAAGATACTTGCAACAGAAACCCACTGCAGTTCTCCGCCTCACCAGAGTATGTCGCTGGCCGGGCCATGGGACTCGCAGAGGCAGTGAACGAAGCAGCGGGAGTTTGCGGAAGTGGTGGTGGAACGATCGCTACAGCGACCGGTGGATTATCTGGTGAGAGATCCTCTCCAGGCTCCGACTGGTTCTGCATCTTCGGTCTGGTCTTCTGTCAGGGATCACAGACGAATCAGACAAGATGGTAAGTTTAGTGCTTTTATTGTGCAGTACGGATCGCAGTCGGAGATAACAGGTGAGACACCAATGACACAGAAACATAAAGGAAGCTTAGCTGTGGTTAATGTCCTTTTCTTTCTTTCTCTCACTTGCAGGTGACTTGACGGTAGTTCGGTGCAGATGGACAGGTCTTGACAGAAGGAATGCAGGTAAGTAACAGGTAGGTGATCGGGAAGTCTGTGAGCCATGAAATGAAGAGACCAGACAAGTGACTGCAGTGAGAGTGAATGTTTTATAGACCATGCGGGTGATGGGACACAGGTGATGGTGACTAGTAATCAGGGGATAATGAACGGGGAAGTGTCTGATTGGGTGAAAGGGAATGAGTGGGCGGTGATGATGATTGTGGTGGAGATGGAATCCTGACAACGACTTATTGCATTTTGCATTTATATTCTTATTGCATTTTGTCATTAAGCACCGAGCAGTGATCACATTTTCATGCAGTGTGTACATCTGGTAATATTCTTGACATGTCACAGACTTCTCTCTCCAATTTGTTACAACTGAATATTTAAATTTGAGGAGCATAAAAATGAGCATGATTATAAAGAGAATAATTGAAGACCATGTAGCCATACCATTAAATTTCTCAATTAGTATTTTAACCACATTTAAATCAAATGTGTAAAATAAAGTAAATACATACTGTCAAGCCAGCAGGAGTGTGCCCTCCTCCTAAATGAGTCTGTATCCACCAGACTGGTAATTTTGCATGTAACTGAAAGATCTGCAAAAAGGACAAAAGATGAGGTGAGTTAATCATAACATGAATGAAATCTAAACGAAACAAGACTTTAAAATTTAACTAATTGCACTTACTATGATTATGTAGGTCAGGGGCACGACACAAGATGTGCCGACACTTAGGGCAATGCCAATGGCACCTCTTTTGTTGTCGGGCATTCAACCAAAAGCAAGGAACACAATATTTTTCTAGAAAGACAAGAGAAATTTAATACATTTTAATTTACAACAAACTTGTAAAATGCATGTGTGCTTTGTACAATGCTTAAGGACAATGGCATGCTTTACATTCTTTGCCTGAAAGTGCTCAGGACTTGACATCACCCCAGTTGTACAGTAGGGACAACTGCCTGTCCCAGAAAAGACGTCATCTTTTACAAAAGCAAAGAGTATTCCTACACATGCAGTGTATACAAGAAAATAACATACCTCAAAATAGCAACAAATTCATTCACATATAAAGGTAGAACATTTTAGAAGTCTAATTACATATTTAACATGGACATGTTTTTGCATGTTCTGCTCAAATTAACTTTAGTTAGTAAGATTTAGGGAAAACATTGGCTTCTTACCTGCCATAATTGATTGGCAGTTACACAAGAGGTGTAGAACAGAGTGTACACAGAGTTAGAGATAGAAAGGTAGTTCTTAAAATAACTGTTTGGTCAAATAATGCAATAGTAATAAAACAAAAATCAATAAATGGTTGGATATCAGACAATCCCCTTGCACGTGTATCATCAAGGCTGAGCTTGTCAATAATTCCAATAACTCAGCATTACCTTTATTCTAATCAATAGATTAAGTTAACATGTTAACAAAAGCTAATATTTAATGGTGATGGTAATAGTAACGTAGTATTTGAAGTTAATGGTAGCCCCTCACAAACCAGGACCACACGGTGCACAAGCTGCGTTTCTACAAATGATTAAATTAACCAATTAAACTAAAGTAGGCACAGATATACTGCCTCTAACATAAAAAGTTAAAATCCAACTTACAGAACAACAATTATTTATTAATCTGATAATTCGGAACAGGGTTCTCAAGTTTTATCAAAAGCTTGGAGTGAGATCACATACGGTTAGGGGAGGAGCCCTAATGGAGCCCCGCCCCTGCCCATCCCCATCCCCACCCCCCAATTTTACCCATTGTTCATAATTAACCAACACAAATTGAAATTATAACAATTGGTAAATCTGATAAATGACAGAGCAATTCATCACATCAAATACTTCTTTAATGTTATATTTCAAAATTACAAATATACAAAAATTACAAAAATACAACAAATTGCTCCAAACAGTTTGGAAAAACAAATCTTTTTGCATTTTGTGTGTGTGTGTGTGTGTGTGTGTGTGTGTGTGTGTGTACACAAGAGTACACAATCCAGCTTATGAAATGTGTTTTGTGTTCTAAGTGTTTGTTGCACATTTTGATGCCTTGCAACCTTTTTAGGGGCTTACCCTTTGGTGCCCAGAATAATAAAATATCTTTTTGCTTTTTCCCTGACATCTTTGAAAAATACAAATGCAATGGCAATGATTAATGTACACTGACCAAAAGGATTATTAGGAACACCATACTAATACTGTGTTTGACCCCCTTTCGCCTTCAGAACTGCCTTAATTCTACGTGGCATTGATTCAACAAGGTGCTGAAAGCATTCTTTAGAAATGTTGGCCCATATTGATAGGATAGCATCTTGCAGTTGATGGAGATTTGTGGGATGCACATCCAGGGCACGAAGCTCCCGTTCCACCACATCCCAAAGATGCTCTATTGGGTTGAGATCTGGTGACTGTGGGGGCCATTTTAGTACAGTGAACTCATTGTCATGTTCAAGAAACCAATTTGAAATGATTCGAGCTTTGTGACATGGTGCATTATCCTGCTGGAAGTAGCCATCAGAGGATGGGTACATGGTGGCCATAAAGGGATGGACATGGTCAGAAACAATGCTCAGGTAGGCCGTGGTATTTAAACAATGCCCAATTGGCACTAAGGGGCCTAAAGTGTGCCAAGAAATCACACCAGCCAGCCTGCACAGTGGTAACAAGGCATGATGGATCCATGTTCTCATTCTGTTTACGCCAAATTCTGACTCTACCATCTGAATGTCTCAACAGAAATCGAGACTCATCAGACCAGGCAACATTTTTCCAGTCTTCAACGGTCCAATTTTGGTGAGCTCTTGCAAATTGTAGCCTATTTTTCCTATTTGTAGTGGAGATGAGTGGTACGCGGTGGGGTCTTCTGCTGTTGTAGCCCATCCGCCTCAAGGTTGTGCGTGTTGTGGCTTCACAAATGCTTTGCTGCATACCTCGGTTGTAACGAGTGGTTATTTTAGTCAAAGTTGCTCTTCTATCAGCTTGAATCAGTCGGCCCATTCTCCTCTGACCTCTAGCATCAACAAGGCATTTTCGCCCACAGGACTGCCGCATACTGGATGTTTTTCCCTTTTCACACCATTCTTTGTAAACCCTAGAAATGGTTGTGCGTGAAAATCCCAGTAACTGAGCAGATTGTGAAATACTCAGACTGGCCCGTCTGGCACCAACAACCATGCCACGCTCAAAAATCACCTTTCTTTCCCATTCTGACATTCAGTTTGGAGTTCAGGAGATTGTCTTGACCAGGACCACACCCCTAAATGCATTGAAGCAACTGCCATGTGATTGGTTGATTAGATAATTGCATTAATGAGAAATTGAACAGGTGTTCCTAATAATCCTTTAGGTGAGTGTATGTTTTGACAGGACATACAATATTACCCAGAGCACTCTGCTTTCATACATGTACAGACATCCCAAGTCTCCCGAAAGTTCCGGGAGTCTCCCGCATATTGATAGCGGCCATAGACTGTAAAAAAATATGGACGTAGTGTCCATGACGTCACCCGTAGGTTTCTGAAGAGCGTTTTTGAAGTCTAAAGTGGGCGGAGTCAGCCGTCGCCATCTTGGACGCGCGTCACAGTGCATCACTCCCGGTTAAACGAAAATGGGCAAAAAGGCGGGACGTGGGTGGAGTTTAGGTGCCTGGATGCTGAAACTACGCCCGCCTAGCTCGACGTGATCGAGTTTGCTCAGGCTAAGGAGCTAATGTGCTACTGGCCTCGCGCTAAAGTGACAGCTGACTTGAAGAAGTAGACCTAAAGCCAATAGTTAAAGTTTTACTATTGTTTTTGCAATGTTTTTGCCCTTCATGTTTTTGCCCTTTGAAATACTATAATAGTTAAAAGACATAACTAATCGTAAGACTATGTGTATTGTGATGCATTATTATTCTCATGCAGTAACTTACAATATTTGCTCTGAGCGTGTGTGTGACAGTGATTCATGCGCATACATGTCAGTCAGCTCGGCATCGCACGTCAAGTTCGTAGAGAGCTTTATTCAGTCCATTTTAAATTCTGATAGATATTACCTAAGAAGTTCAAGTAATGCACTAGAAATCCGCGCTCATTTAAGGGACGAAGAGAAAGCACTGACACCTGCAGGATTTAATCTGACGGTACTTTTTATTGAACACTAAAAAGTTAAATAAGCATATTATAGTCTATCTGCTCCGTAAGATCAACGGCACCGCAGAACAAGTGTGGCCTCTAAATCTTAGACGTTTTTAAATCTGAACTCCAAAAAGCAACGATATTGTCAGACATGATATCCATGAGTGCATGTTCACAGAGGAAAACAACTGAAGAACAGCGCTGGTTGTTCTCTCGATACTCGACAACGATGGAATCCAACGGCGTGGGCAAAGGTGTAAGGGCGGCGTGTAATAAATTGTATGAAATAATCCCGAAAAAAGTACAAACACGGCAGAGATTACAAGTTCAGCAGCTGGAATCAGCTGAGGTGACATGATGGCTAACAGAGAGCAGACAAGACTTGCGAGCTCCAAACCGTGTAGCGCGCGCTCGGCAGAGAGGGAGAGAGCGAGAGACCTTGCGTGTGTGTGCAAATGTGCGTGTGTGCCTCTTGAAGTGCGTGTAAATTGCGCCTCTTGAAGCGCGCGTGATTCATTTACAAACTTACCGAGCCAAACACCGCCGCCATTACTAAAAATTCGCCGGCGCCGCGCTTGACTTCACGTTACTTGTGATTGGTTGCTGCCAGTGTTGCCAACTATTTTCAAAGGAAAGTAGCTAACGCCTTCCCTAAAAGTCGCTAAATTACGTCATACGTCAATTAGCATATTCAATTAGCATACAAGTACACATTGTACTTGCGTTCTGCCTGCCTAATGTGTTTTCTCTCTGAATTCATGCTCACATTATGTATTTTAATAAAATATAATATAATATAATATAGCCGAATGGCCAATAAAGCTGTACTCATTACCTATATTATTTTTGTCAGACAATAGAACAAGTAGCTATGATATAGTGAATGACTACATTTTTTATATGTGTAAAATTAACTGAATTGAGAGAGTTCAGAAACTGGGTGAAAGCTCTGTAATAGTGAGTATTACAAGTAATAAGCAAAAGAAAGGAAATTAAAATGGTAAAACAAAACTCTTTAAATATAAAAAAGAGAAGCAGATAAGTGACAAGTCCGTGGAAAAACCAAAAAAACTGCAGCGCGCTCAACACATGAATGTGCTGCTGCTTCTCTCAGCCATTCACTGAACAAGGTAGACGCAGTTAGAGAGAGTGACGGGAGGGAGAAAGCAAGACCTCGCGCTCGCAGAACAGTACTGGCAACATCTGGAGGTTACTGAGGTTTGTATAAAAAGTCGCTAGATTTGTCGCTAGTCGCTTTTTTGAAAAAAATGTCGCTAAAGGGGTCTGAAAAGTCACTAAAATAGCGACAAAGGAGCTAAGTTGGCAACACTGGTTCCGGCTGTCAATGGCAGCTACTTTCTGCTGCCAGCTGCCGATTTTTTCGCTGAACCCCTACTGCGACGTCTTGCTTTCTCCCTGCAGCGAGGTCTTTACTCTCTCTAACTGCGTCTACCTTGTTCAGTGAATGGCTGAGACGAGCAGCAGCACATTCATGTGTTGAGCGCGTGGTAGTTTTTTTTTGTTTTTCCACGGACTTGTCATTCATCTGCTTCTCTTTGTTTTATATTTAAAGAGTTTTGTTTGACCATTTTAATTTCCTTTCTTTTCTTGTGCTTATTACTTGTAATACTCACTATCACAGTGCACCCAGTTCCCGAACTCTCTCAATTCAGATAATTTTACACATATAAAAAAATTTCGTCATTCACTATATCATAGCTACTTGTTCTATTGTCTGACAAAAATAATATAGGTAATGAGAACAGCTTTATTGAACATTCAGCTATATTATATTATATTAAAATATAGAATGTGAGCATGAATTTAGAGAGAAGACACATTAGGCGTCATGATGTCATGAATATGATAATTAGCGTATGACGTCATCTAGTGACATTTAGCGACTTTTAGGGAAGGCGATAGCTACTTTCCTTTGAAAATAGTTGGCAACACTGTTTTTTCAAACAGTAGGAGAGAGAGACACCTCGACACGTCTATGGCAAGCCGTTTTAACATTTAATCATTTAAACCTACTAGTCTCTATTTTCATGCTACTAGTACTTATTTTTTAGATAGGGTTGAGTGGGGAAAAACGCCCCCCTGGGGTAAAACGCCCCCCACCTGTTTTTCCCAAAATAACCACTAGAGGGAGTCAAGATACATTTTTACTGTTGCTATGCACTACGTTGACAACGGGGATACACAAATCTCCATGGAGATGCTGACACCAACGACATATTTTGAGAGAAGAGGATTACATGGTAAGTGCTATAATTTTCAGATATTAGTAAACAAGTGTTTAAGAGAATATTATTCTGCAGAATATCACAATGATGTATAATAGATGAACAGTGAAGTCTGTAGTTTGAGAGCATATGTTATTTATAAGGAATATAATTATATGTTAAAAATTAAACAATTTAAAAAAAAGTCATAGCTTGTGGGGTAAAACGCCCCCTACGCTGAGGGGTAAAATGCCCCCTAGGGGGCATAGTTTCTCTCTATCATAATTACTGTAATAACATATTTCTGTCTATCAAATCCTTTTGTTTTAAACTTAAAACAGTATAACTAGGTGTTAAAATCAAAATATTTTAACAAAACATGAAAAAATACCTCAAGTTAGCTTGCTAGCACAGTTAGCTCACTGATGGAAGGTGGGTGCCCCAATGATAAAACATAGTGGCTTTTAATGAATTTATTTTTCACTACATAAATATACTAATTTATAAGTTTAATATTTATTTAGGGTTTTCTGTTTGTCTTGGTGATAGTGGTGAACAAATACATCAATTATCAACCCCATATAGGCCTAGTGTAGAAATCTCAACCTCATGTATTTTTTCTCTCTCCTTATAGATGAGGATATATAAGAGAAAAAGTAACCGTGGTGCATATACAGAGCAAGCTCTACAAAATGCCATCAGAGCTATTGAAGAGGGAACTGCTTTGAAGGCTGCAGCCCATCAATTTGGAGTCCCCCCAAAGACCTTGAGGCGGCATAGGGATAAAAAAATTTTGGAGCCTGGATTAAAGTGTTTAGGCCGCAAAGCAGTTTTTACTACATCATTTGAGCTCCAGTTAACTGAGCACATTCAGTCAATGGAGAGGGCATTGTTTGGGCTTTCAACAATGGATGTAAGGAGGCTGGCCTATGACCTGGCAGAGAGGTTAGGCTTGAACCATTGTTTTAATTCAGAGCGCAAGATGGCAGGGAAAGACTGGTTCTATAATTTTCTAAGGAGACAAGGAACCCTGTTTGTCAGGACTCCACAGGCGACAAGCATATCTAGGATGGTGGGGTTCAACAGACCAAAGGTGGACCTGTTCTTCCGTATTTATGAGGAAGAACTCCATAGGCTTGGGGAAAACGTTGACCCCACCCGTCTGTGGAATATGGATGAGGTGGGTGTCCAGAATGTACAGAAGCCAAACAAAATTGTTGGTTCAAAGGGGAAGAGGCAGGTGGCAAGAGTCACAAGTGCGGAAAGAGGCTTTAATATCACTGCTGCCTGTTCCATGAATGCCGCTGGGCAGTTTGTACCACCACTTTTCATTTTTCCCAGAAAACGAATGAATGAGCGCCTGCTATATGGTGCCCCAGCAGGATCGATTGGTGGAGTGACTGACTCAGGGTGGATGGACAGTACACTGTTTCTCCAGTGGCTGAGACATTTTTGTGACACCATTGGGTGCACTCCTCAGAGGCCTCACATTTTGATTATGGATGGTCACCACTCGCATAAGACCCTCGAGGCCGTGTTGTTTGCGAGAGAGCGTGGGGTGATAATGATTACCATCCCACCCCACTGCAGCCACAAGATGCAGCCATTAGACCGCACCTTTTTCAAGTCTTTTAAGGCAAAATACAACACAGCTGCAGATAACTGGATGACCTCTCACCCAGGACAACGAATTGATATTTATGCTGTGTGTGGGCTTTTTGATAAAGCCTACTCAGCTTCAGCGTGTGTGGGGAAGGGCCAAAAGGGTTTCAAGGCTTGTGGGATGTGGCCTGTTGACAAGACCGTCTACAAAGATGAAGACTTTGAAGGAGCCAAAGTAACTGAGGAGCCAGATCCAACCCTCGAGGACCGCAGGGAAATTGAGGAGGAGATAAGTGCTGGTAAACAATTACAACTACTATAAGGCTAGTGTCATTGTCATCATCATCATCAACACTAAATTGTGTGTGTGTGTTCTCTTGACAGGCCCAAGTGGATCATCTGTGGTCCCCAGCACTAGCACCCACTCCCAACCACAACCCGGGACAAGTCTCCAGAGGCCAGCTGAAAATGGTAAGAAAAACGATGTATTCTAAAGAGCTTACTATAATTTGCCTTCCAGTCACTTGAAGACACTCAAGCTGGTCATTTAATTTGTATTACAACCTCTATTACTGTTAGGCTACTGTCATTGTCATGGTCATCATCGTCATCATCTTCATCATCACTAAATAGGGTGTGTGTTGTTTTGACAGCCCCCAGTGAGTTTCTGTATTCTAATGTATTTTTTTTATTCCTTTTTAAAGGACCGAGTCAGTCACCCTCCTCGATTCTAGAAGAGCTGTCCCCTAGGCCAAGAATAAAAAACAAGAGGCCACGAAAGAGGGCATGTGAATCTTCAGCTGTGCTGACCTCCTCGCCATATAAAAAAATCTTGGTGGACAAGATAGCTGCACGAAACAATGGCACACAAAAAAAAGTAAAAGGCAAAAGCGCAGCTGGAGTGAAGAATAAGAAGAAAGAAGATGATACAGAATGCCTCTACTGTGGGGAGTTATTTTCAATTAGTAGGGGGGACTGGATAAGGTGTGAGGGGTTCCAAAAGTGGGCACATGTAGATTGTTCCAATGAGATTCGAGGGGAATTCATCTGCGAAATTTGCATGGATGAACAGTGAATGACTAATGAATGAATGTTTGTTTGTTTGTTTGTTTATTTATTTATTTATTACAACATATTTGTTTACATGGCTTAGTTATATGTTATATGTATAAATATAAATGTAAAAAAGTTGGCTATTTTGGACATTCCTGAAATAAATATTAATATATATACATGATGATACATTACTTGCCTTTTACTCTTAGAGATTAAAAACTATATTCTGCTCATTTTGCTGTTGATCTATGAACCAAACTGGTTGGTAAGAAAGGGTTTGGGGGGCGTTTTACCCCACCGCTGGGGCAAAACGCCCCCTTTGTACAAAAATATTTAAAGTCAAATTTCTAAATATTTACTAAGGCTGAGCAATTTTAATATTTGGTGAATAACTCCTCCCATAGTCATTCAAAACTAGGATGGCAATTCTAGTCACATTTATGTTTTGTTTCACAGTAATGTCACATTTTACCTTAAGGGGGGCGTTTTCCCCCACTCTACCCTACTAGTATCTATTCCATTAAGTACTAGTACTTATTCATTAGCTTCTAGTGCTTTTTCTTTAGGTACTAGTGCCTTTTCTTTAGATACTAGTGCTTATTCTTTAGGTACTAGTGCCTTTTCTTTAGATACTAGTACTTATTCATTAGATACTAGTCCTTATTTATTAGATACTAGTACTTATTCATTAGATACTAGTCCTTATTTATTAGATACTAGTGATTATCAATTAGCTACTAGTACTTATTCAATAGATACTAGTACTTATTCATTAGTTACTAGTACTTATTCATTAGATACTAGTACTTATTCATTAGATACTAGTACCTATTAAATAGATACTAGTACTTATTCATTAAATGCTAGTACTTATTCATTAGATACTAGTACTTATTTCGATAGTCACTAGTAACTATTCTTTTGTTACTAGTAACAAAAAAAATGTTTTTGCCATTGACTTCTATGGGGATCTGTCATTTAGATATCAACTATTCAGTTCTGACTAGTATCTATTCCAATTGTGACTAGTACATATATATTAGATACTGGTAGTTATTCTTTAGGTACTAGTACTTATTTTTTAGATACTAGTACTTATTCATTAGCTACTAGTACTTATTCAATAGATACTAGTACTTATTCATTAGATACTAGTACTTATTCATTAGATACTAGTACTTATTCATTAGATACTAGTACCTATTAATTAGATACTAGTACTTATCAATTAGCTACTAGTACTCATTCAATAGATACTAGTACTTATTCATTAGATACTACTACTTATTCATTAGATACTAGTACTTATTCATTAGATACTAGTACCTATTAATTAGATACTAGTACTTATCAATTAGCTACTAGTACTCATTCAATAGATACTAGTACTTATTCATTAGATACTAGTACTCATTCATTAGATACTAGTACTTATTCATTAGATACTAGTACTTATTCAATAGATACTAGTACTTATTCAATAGATACTAGTATCTATTTATTAGATACTAGTATTTATTCCAAATGTTACTAGTAAGATTTTTTATTTTACCAGTAAGATTTTTAATTGAACTATACAGTGGCCGTTCTGACTAGTCATAACATAAGACTAGTAAAAAAGCAGATAAGATAAGATAAGAATAGTTACTAGTAACATTTGGAATAAATACTAGTATTTAATTAATAGGAACTAGTATCTATTGAATAAGTACTAGTAGCTAATTAATAAGTACTAGTATCTAATTAATAGGTACTAGTATCTAATGAATAAGTACTAGTATCTAATGAACAAGTACTAGTATCTAATGAATAAGTACTAGTATCTATTGAATGAGTACTAGTAGCTAATTGATAAGTACTAGCATCTAATTAATAGGTACTAGTATCTAATGAATAAGTACTAGTATTTAATGAATAAGTACTAGTATATTGAATAAGTACTAGTAGCTAATGAATAAGTACTAGTATCTAAAAAATAAGTACTAGTACCTAAAGAATAACTACCAGTATCTAATATATATGTACTAGTTACAATTGGAATAGATACTAGTCAGAACTGAATAGTTGATATCTAAATGATAGATCCCCATAGAAGTCAATGGCAAAAAATAAAATTTGTTACTAGTAACAAAAGAATAGTTACTAGTGACTATCGAAATAAGTACTAGTATCTAATGAATAAGTACTAGTATCTAATGAATAAGTACTAGTATCTATTTAATAGGTACTAGTATCTAATGAATAAGTACTAGTATCTATTGAATAAGTACTAGTAGCTAATTGATAAGCACTAGTATCTAATAAATAAGGACTAGTATCTAATGAATAAGTACTAGTATCTAATAAATAAGGACTAGTTGTCACGAACACACACAGGAGAGAGAGAGATCCAATTGCAGTAGTTTTTATTTAAAGGGCAATCCAAACTCGTAGTCATCCAGGCAGGGGTCAAAATCCAATAAGGCAATCCAACACAAGAAACGAAACAAGAAACGAAACAAGAAACAGGCAAGAACAGGCATCCGAAGTGTGGTGACATTAAACAAGGACTCCGTGACACACACTGAAACAGACAGGGTTATATACACATTTTTAACAAGACTAACACAGAACAGCTGGGAACAATGATTACGGGGAACAGCTGAGTGCAATGAACTGATGAGTGACAGTGACAGACAGAATGCTGGGAATTGAAGTCAAATGTGAAGGACACCGTGAGAACGAGGACCTCTAGTGAATGACAAGGGAAACACAACCAGACACTGTGACACTAGTAACTAATGAATAAGTACTAGTATCTAAAGAAAAGGCACTAGTACCTAAAGAATAAGCACTAGTATCTAAAGAAAAGGCACTAGTACCTAAAGAAAAAGCACTAGTAGCTAATGAATAAGTACTAGTGCTTAATGGAATAGATACTAGTATCTAAAAAATAAGTACTAGTAGCATGAAAATAGAGACTAGTAGGTTTAAATGATTAAATGTTAAAACGGCTTGCCATAACACGTCACTGTATGGCATATACACACTCAATTACAGTATATATTTTGAAATATATATACGTAGGTTAGTCTGATTACTTTCATGTGTGACTGATCAAGCCAGTAACGTTAGATTAGCTAACGTAACTTTGGCAGACTGAATAGAGATGACTTGTCAGTGTTATTCCGCGGCAGCGCACACGACTACATAAATATAAAATAGATACATATTACTTTATCTTTTGTTTTAGTTTTAAAGACTAAAGGCACTATAATCTTTTTCCAAAAAAGCAGAGCTGTGGTAAACATTAAAATGTGAGAACTTTACATGCAACTCTGTGTAATTTATACTGAATGGGTTTTTGTTTATTTTTACACCGCAACAGGGCATCCATAGTTTCTTTAAGAAGAAACCATGTCAGAGACAGATTTCATGCAGAGAACGTTCGCCGACACACAAACACACACACATACACATTCAATGTTTGTGTTGAGAATAAAGCATGTTAAATATAGTTATTTAACATGCTTTATTCTAGCAGACTGTACCTAACAAGAAATTGGCATTTTAACCAAAATTCGAGGTCATGATAAAATGGAGTCAGATAAAAGTTTAATTGGAATTAAATTACTTTGCCACACTGAAAAGACTGAATGCGCAGAAAACTTTCACCCATTAATGCCTAGGTGATGTTTTTTTATTTATTAGAACAAAACTGTGTGGTCCAATCCATGTAAAATACAAAATACTTTTCAGGCTCTTGTTCAGTGCCACATTTAATACCATCTATATTAGATGGGCAATGGGCATTGCAAAGATTTTTTAAATAGTGCTTAATATTTTCTAAATAAGTATTTATTTCCAGTTGAATTTTCTGATTTCCCATGGGCCCCCCCTGACTGGTTCTTGATCCCCCCTGTGATCCCCATCCCCCCCCCCCCCCCCCCCCCACCCCATTTATAAAATCCTGGAATCGCCCCTGATGAGATTCGTATACCCAGTTGGTGCGAGACTAGAAGTGTTATAGGAATCTGAATGAACCAGTGTAATTTTAAAAAAGAGTTAAATTAATAATCAAGTGTCTAAATAAATCAATTGGCATTTTAACCAAAATTCGAGGTCATGATAAAATGGAGTCAGATAAAAGTTTAATTGGAATTAAATTACTTTGCCACACTGAAAAGACTGAATGCGCAGAAAACTTTCACCCATTCTATTGTAAAGCGTCGTTGGACCAGTGGGCAGGCTAAAAGGCCCACATTGCCATCTCGAAAATTTATACGATTTAAAATAAACAACTCTTATGATTTATTTTCACACAAAATCTGTTGCTCCATTAATGCTCAATACAAACTTTTTTTTTTTTCTTTTCTGCAATCACACACTATTGGAGTAGTGAAAACGAAATTGTCCTTAAGGTGTGCCTTTAGGCCCGTTGTACCCTTGTTTTAAAAAATGTTAATGAACAAGTTAATACTTGTTCAAAATAATCACTTAAGCAAAGTTTGTACTATTTTCCGTTTATTTTGATAAATAGATGAATACATTTTTACGCTATAAATTTAAATATTTAAAATGGCATTAAAATCATTTCACTTTAAAAATACAGAAACAAAATTATTTTAAAAAGTAAAGATTCTGAAAAGCATTGAATGAGATCCCACAATAATTTTATATAAATTATATGTATTTAATTATTATTTTTTAATAAATTAAATGGGGCTGGGGGAGTTACTGGATTGCTGGTGATATGATTGCTGGTAATAGCTCAAATATACATCATAGGATGCAGATTGTAAACCTGGGACTTCCCAAATCAGCATTGGGGTTAGTTCCTGACACTGGAGTCATGCTTTCAATTGGCGACGCCTACATCAATCTGCATGGAAATTGGAGAGTCAAATACCTCAGGATCATGTAAGTAGAGTGTCCATATTACTTATTCTCACAAGCTAAATTAGTTAAATTCAGGAACAAAAATGTAAAATGCTAAAATCTGATCTCTTCACACAAAGAAAAGACAGTGGATCATTTGATCTAGCTGTGAGTGAACTGACCATTAGCACCACTATTGCAGTCATGAGTGATGACACTGGCCGCCCAACAGTCAACACGACCAACTGTGCAGCAACTGGGGGAAGTGTCAACGTCAAATTTCATGGCGGGGCCAGGTATCTGCACAACACAGCAGTCAAAGTCAAAGATGAATATTAAATTGCCATATTATGTCAGCTTCACAATTCAGATGAAAGGAAAATATGTCATTACAGTTACACTTACAAATTAAAAGTTTAATGAAGAAGGATCCATTCCACAAAATAACTGTTCTTTTTAAAATTATTTAATTATTTACATGTACATGTAAAAAGAAGAATATTTTAGAGGAAGTGCAATCTGTGGCTGTTTTCTAAATAATTTGAGTAAAGGGGAAGATTAGCTTTGGTTTTGGGTGACGTTATTTTTGAGTTGTACAACCTTTATGTAAAAAATAAAAAATTATAATTTTTCTTCCAGTATCTTTCGTCATAGGATTGTATAGTTGGGTCAATTTTAAGGAACATTTATTTTGTTTGAACATTTATGTTTGATGCAAGAGAGTTAGAAAAGTTCAGTGAGGCAGGACAGGCCAATATTAACTTCTTATAAGAGGACATTTGATAAGCTGATAAAGTATAGTAATTGGATTAAACAATCTAAATACTAACTAGTAATAGTTGAATATTAATAATTATAATAATATAAAATCAGGAATTCATGTTATTTGACAAAAAACAAATGACAATTAAAGAGTTTACATCTAATGAATGTGTTAGAACAAACATTTTAATTTTCTGCACTATTATTTCTTGTATTTATGACAGCTGGTTGTATAACCTCTTCAGTTCCTTCATTAATAAGGCAATGCTCTACAGAAACAGGTAAGGAATCTAGGCTGTGTGAATGCCCTCTATTATGCCCACTAAATGTGTACTATTAAACAATAACTGCGATGCAATGTAAGGGCATACCAGAGTTTCACATGCAACAATCTATCTGCTGTTTCAGATCTGCTCTTTGGTGGCTGACTCCATTGCTGAAATGAACCCCCACCTGAAAACATTAAATGGTGTTATGATAAATTATTATTTATTAATAATTCAGTATGATTGGTATGAAAACCAGCATTATTCAATATAATTCTTGAGTATACACCAAATAATAATAATAATAATAATAATAATAATAATAATAATTAAAGCTGCAAGCAGCGATGAAAGGGCCCTCGCACCCGTTCCACCGCCACCTGGTGGTTTAGGAAGACACAGCACGGTGGGCAATGTGCATTTAAGTAGGTAAATATAGGAGGAGTATTGTCCTTTATTATGGCGATAACAGCATGCTTTATCACTCAGCTAAGTGTTGCTAGCATGTTTAGTATTTTTCTTGCATGTTTAACACACAATGGCATATTTTAGTATGTGGCTAGTACTGCAATACAGTGTTAACCAAGTCTCTTCCTGTTGTCAGTAGGTGGCGCTATTACTATAACTGAAAATTGTCATGTAGATGTGTTCAGGGTAGGACTCTTGTTAAACGTGTGAAGTTTGGGGCAGATTGGACATTGCCTTCTTGTGTAACAACAACTTCCTGTTTCATTGCATTAGCATGCTTTAACACTTACCTAAGTATTGCTAGCATGTTTTAACATGTTTCTTGCATGTTTAGAACTCAATGGCATATTTAATATGTTGCTAGAACTGCATCACAGTGTTAAACATGTCACTTCCTGTTCCCAGTAGGTGGCGTTATTACTATAAGTGAATATCGGCATGTAGATGTTTTCAGGGCAGGACTCTTATCAAACATGTGAAGTTTGGGGCAGATTGAATATTTCATGCCTGAGTTCCAGCAAATTCCTATTTAATTACAGTAATAGCATGCTTTAGCACTTAGCTAAGTGTTTGCTAGCATGTTTTAGCATGTTTCTAGTATGTTGCTAGCATGTTTAGCACTTGCTGACCTTAAAATTGTCATGTAGATGTGTTCAAGGCAGGACTCTTATCAAACGTGTGAAGTTTGGGGCAGATTGGACATTGCCTTCTTCAGTAACAACAACTTCCTGTTTCATTGCATTAGCATGCTTTAGAACTTAGCTAAGAATTGCTAGCATGTTTTAACATGTTTATAACATGTTTATAACTCAATGGAATATTTAATAGGTTGCTAGTACTGCATCACAGTGTTGAACATGTCACTTTCTGTTGCCAGTAGGTGGCGCTATTACTATGACTGAATATTCTCATGTAGATGTGTTCAGGGCAGAACTCTTATCAAACGTGTGAAGTTTGGGGTAGATTGGACATTGCCTTCTTAAGTAACAACAACTTCCTGTTTCATTGCATTAGCATGCTTTAGCACTTAGTTATGAATTGCTAGCATGTTTTAACATGTTTATAACATGTTTATAATTCAATGGCATATTTAATATGTTGCTAGTACTGCATCACAGTGTTAAACATGTCACTTCATGTTGCCAGTAGGTGGCGCTGTTACTTTAACTGAAAATTGTCATGTAGGTGTGTTCAGGGCAGAACTCTTATCAAATGTGTGAAGTTTGGGGCAGATTGGACATTGCCTTCTTAAGTAACAACAACTTCCTGTTTCATTGCATTAGCATGCTTTAGCACTTAGCTATGAATTGCTAGCATGTTTTAACATGTTTATAACATGTTTATAATTCAATGGCATATTTAATATGTTGCTAGTACTGCATCACAGTGTTAAACATGTCACTTCCTGTTGCCAGTAGGTGGCGCTATTACTATAACTGAATATTCTCATGTAGATGTGTTCAGGCCATGACTTTTATCAAACGTGTGAAGTTTGGGGAATAATTGATATTCCATGCCTGAGTTACAGCAAATTCCTATTTAATTGCAGTAATAGCATGCTTTAGCACTTAGCTAAGTGTGTGCTAGCATGTTTTAGCATGTTTCTAGTATGTTGCTAGCATGTTTAGCACTTGCTGGCACTTTTTTACATGTTATTAGGAGTCCACAACAGTGTTAAACATGTCACTTCCTGTTGCCAGTAGGTGGCGCTATGACTGTAACTGAATATGAGCATGAACATGTGTTCAGGACAGAACTCTTATCAAACGTGTGAAGTTTGGGGCAGATTGGACAATGTTTGCCTGAGTTACAGCAACTTCCTGTTTCATGGCGAAACATCGAAATTTGTCAGGCCGCCGAGGACACGCCCTTCGACGAAAACTCAAGATCTTCGCAATTTAACGTCACAAAGGCCTTAAGATTACACTCACCAAATTTGAAGATGATTAGATTAAAACTGTAGGAGGAGTTCCTTAAAGTACGAGGCCTGAAAATGGCAAAAACTGCACAAAAATCTGAGAGGAAGTTAAAAATGGCTGACTTCCTGTTGTGTTTAGGGCTATCCTCCAAGAGACTTTTTTGTAGGTATTGGGCCATTACATGTATGTACCGAATTTCGTACACGTACGTGAAACGTAGCGGGAGGCGCACTCCGTTGAACCTTTATAGGTGGCACTATCGAGCCATTTTGCCCCGCCCAATTCTGAAACAAATATCAGATGTAAAGTTTCGCCAGTTCTGACGCGTGTGCAAATTTTCGTGAGTTTTCGTGCATGTTTAGGCCCTCAAAAATGCGATTCATTGTGGAGAATAATAATAATAATTAAAGCTGCAAGCAGCATTGAAAGGGCCCTCGCACCCGTGCCACCGCCACCCAGTGGCTTTAGGAAGACAGAGCACGGTGGGCAATGTGCATTTAAGTAGGTAAATATAGGAGGAGTATTTCAAAGTCAGTTACAAAAATGTCCTTTATTATGGGGATAATAGCATGCGTTATCACTCAGATAAGTGTTGCTAGCATGCCTTAGCATGTTTCTAGCATGTTTAGAACTCAATGGCATATTTAATATGTTGCTAGTACTGCATCACAGTGTAAAATATGTCACTTCCTTTTGACAGTAGGTGGCGCTATTACTTTAACTTAAAATTGTCATGTAGATATGTTCAGGACAGGACTCTTATCAAACGTGTGAAGTTTAGGGCAGATTGGACATTGCCTTCTTCAGTAAAAACAACTTCCTGTTTCATTGCATTAGTATGCGTTAGCACTTAGCTAAGAATTGCTAGCATGTTTTAAGATGTTTCTAACATGTTTCTAACTCAATGGCATATTTACTATGTTGCTAGTACTGCATCACACTGTAAAACATGTCACTTCCTGTTGCCAGTAGGTGTCGCTATTACTTTAACTGAAAATTGTCATGTAGATTTGTTCAGGGCAGGACTCTAATCAAACGTGTGAAGTTTGGGACAGATTGGACATTGCCTTCTTGAGTAACAACAACTTCCTGTTTCAATACATTAGCATGCTTTAGCCCTTAGCTAAAAATTGCTAGCATGTTTTAACATGTTTCTAACATGTTTATAACTCAATGGCATATTTAATATGTTGTTAGTACTGCATCACAGTGTTAAACATGTCACTTCCTGTTGCCAGTAGGTGGCGCAATTACTATAACTGAATATTCTCATGTAGATGTGTTCAGGGCAGGACTCTTATCAAATGTGTGAAGTTTGGGGCGGATTTGACATTCCATGCTTGAGTTACAGCAAATTCCTGTTTAATTGCAGTAATAGCATGCTTTAGCACTTAGCTAAGTGTTTGCTAGCATGTTTCTAGTATGTTGCTAGCATGTTTAACACTTGCTGGCACTTTTTTATATATTATTAGGAGTCCACAACAGTGTTAAACATGTCACTTCCTGTTGCCAGCAGGTGGCGCTATGACTGTAACTGAATATGAGCATGGACATGTGTTCAGGACAGAACTCTTATCAAACGTGTGAAGTTTGGGGCAGATTGGACATTGTTTGCCTGAGTTACAGCAACTTCCTGTTTCATGGCGAAACATCGAAATTTGTCAGGCCGCCGAGGAGACGCCCTTCGACGAAAACTCAAGATCTTCGCAATTTAACGTTGCAAAGGCCTTAAGATTACACTCACCAAATTTGAAGATGATCAGATTAAAACTGTAGGAGGAGTTCCTTAAAGTACGAGGCCTGAAAATGGCAAAAACTGCACAAAAATCTGAGAGGAAGTTCAAAATGGCTGACTTCCTGTTGTGTTTAGGGCTATCCTCCAAGAGACTTTTTTGTAGGAATTGGGCCATTACATGTATGTACCGAATTTCGTACACGTACGTGAAACGTAGCGGGAGGCGCACTCCGTTGAACCTTTATAGGTGGCGCTATCGAGCCATTTTGCCCCGGCCAATTCTGAAACACATATCAGATGTAAATTTTCGCCAGTTCTGACGCGTGTGCAAATTTTCGTGAGTTTTCGTGGATGTTTAGGCCCTCAAAAATGCGATTCATTGCGGAGAATAATAATAATAATAATAATTAAAGCTGCAAGCAGCATTGAAAGGGCCCTCGCACCCGTGCCACGGCCACCCGGTGACTTTAGGAAGACAGAGCATGTGGGCAATATGCATTTAAGTAGGTAAATATAGGAGGAGTATGTCAAAGTCAGTTACAAAAATGTCCTTTATTATGGGGATAATAGCATGCGTTATCACTCAGATAAGTGTTGCTAGCATGCTTTAGCATGTTTCTAGCTAGTGTTTGCTAGCATGTTTCTAGTATGTTGCTAGCATTTTTAACACTTGCTGGCACTTTTTTATATTATTAGGAGTCCACAACAGTGGTAAACATGTCACTTCCTGTTGCCAGCAGGTGGCGCTATGACTGTAACAGAATATGAGCATGGACATGTGTTCAGGACAGAACTCTTATCAAACGTGTGAAGTTTGGGGCAGATTGGACATTGTTTGCCTGAGTTACAGCAACTTCCTGTTTCATGGCGAAACATCAAAATTTGTCAGGCCGCCGAGGACACGCCCTTCGACGAAAAAACAAGATCTTCGCAATTTAACGTCGCAAAGGCCTTAATATTACACTCACCAAATTTGAAGATGATCAGATTAAAACTGTTGGAGGAGTAAAAGTACGAGGGCTGAAAATGGCAAAAACTGCACACAAATCAGAGAGGAAGATCAAAATGGCTGACTTCCTGTTGTTTTTAGGGATACGCTCCAAGATACTTTTTTGTGGGTATTGGGTCATTACATGCATGTACCTATTAGGAGTCCAGAACAGTGTTAAACGTCACTTCCTGTTGCCAGCAGGCGGCGCTATGACTATAACTGAATATGAGCAAGGACATGTGTTTAGGAGATAACTTTTATCAAACGTGTGAAGTTTGGGGCAGATTGGACATTGCCTTCTTGAGTAACAACAACTTCCTGTTTCATTGCATTAGCATGCTTTAGCACTAAGAATTGCTAGCATGTTTTAACATCTTTCTAACATCTTTCTAACTCAATGGCATATTTAATATGTTGCTAGTACTGCATCACAGTGTTAAACATGTCACTTCCTGTTGCCAGTAGGTGGCGCTATTACTATAACTGAATATTCTCATATAGATGTGTTCAGGGCAGGACTCTTATCAAACGTGTGAAGTTTGGGGCAGATTTGACATTCCATGCCTGAGTTACAGCAAATTCCTATTTAATTTTAGTAATAGCATGCTTTAGCACTTAGCTAAGTGTTTGCTAGCATGTTTTAGCATGTTTCTAGTATGTTGCTAGCATGTTTAGCACTTGATGGCACTTTTTTACATGTTATTAGGAGTCCACAACAGTGTTAAACATTTGAAGATGATCACCAAATTTGAAGATGATCAGATTAAAACTGTTGGAGGAGTTTGTTAAAGTACGAGGCCTGAAAATGGCAAAAACTGCACAAAAATCTGAGAGGAAGTTCAAAGTGGCTGACTTCAAGAGACTTTTTTGTAGGTATTGGGCCATTACATGTATGTACCGAAATTCGTACACGTACGTGAAACGTAGCGGGAGGCGCACTCCGTTGAACCTTTATAGGTGGCGCTATCGAGCCATTTTGCCCCGCCCAATTCTGAAACACACATCAGATGTAAATTTTCGCCAGTTCTGACGCGTGTGCAAATTTTCGTGAGTTTTCGTGCATGTTTAGGCCCTCAAAAATGCGATTCATTGCGGAGAATAATAATAATAATAATAATAAACAGAGCAATTCCAAGAGGGTCCTCACACCATCGGTGCTCGGGCCCTAATAATAATAAACAGAGCAATTCCAAGAGGGTCCTCACACCATCGGTGCTCGGGCCCTAAATATAGCTGCGAGCAGCTGTGATGTATGGTAATTGTATTATTATTCCTTACCTGAGGATGGCGCTAGCAGTCTAAAGATGTGTTGAGTTGTAACCTGTCAAAGAACGGAATAACACAGTTGAGATAAAACAGCAAGTCGCATGAAACCAGTGTCTCCGTGATTATTCAAACTTGCATCCACTAAACATTACATGGTGTCAGAAGAAAAACTATGGATCAGTTGAAACCTCCTAACAGTTTGGATTTCGAAGGAAATCTGGCGGAAAACTGGCGAACGTGGATACAAAAGTTTGATCTGTATCTCATTGCAACTGGCATTGCAGAAAAGAGTGACAAGGTAAAATGTGCGACATTTCTTCACGTGGCGGGAGATGATGCCATAAAGGTATTTAATACCATGGACTTTGATGATGATGTGGATGATTTTGAAGTGCTCAAAGAGAAGTTTAGAGAATACTGTGAGCCAAGAAAGAATATTACGTATCTGAGGCATATGTTTTTCACGAGAGCACAGGGACCGAACGAAAGCATTGATGCATACGTGACTGACTTGAAAAATAAGGCGAAAGACTGTGAATTTGGAAGATTAAATGATGACTTGATTAAAGATCGCATTGTCTGTGGTGTTAACAATGACACCGTGAGAGCTAGGCTTCTTAGGGAAACAGATTTGAACCTAGCAAAGGCTGTGGATATCTGTCGTGCAAACGAAATAACACAAAGCCATCTGAAAGTGCTGCATGAAGAAGCAGAAGTGGCTGTGAACAAAATCACAAAAACAAAGTCAACTGTCAGACAGGCGAATTTCAAGCACACAGGGAAAGAGAGAAAAGAGTGCACGAGATGTGGTTACATACACGAGCCAAGGAAGTGTCCGGCATATGGAAAAATTTGTAACGAGTGCTCGCGGAAGAACCATTTTAGCCGTATGTGCAAAACACCACAACAAAAAGGCAAACCTAGAAGATTTGAGAAAAAAGTCCATGAGATAGAACAACAAGAAGATGCTGAATTGTTTATAGGTACCATCGAAATTGAACGAAGTGAGCAAACAGCTAGCAAATGGCTGACACAAATGAATACAGTCTCTACCTTGGAAAGGGAAAACCAGAAATGGACTCAAGAATTCAGAATAAACAACTGCATACTTACCTTTAAGCTAGATACAGGAGCAGAGTGCAACGTGTTGTCATTTAAAGATTATGAGAAAACCTCTAACAAGACAACAACTCTAAAGAAGTCAAACTGCACGTTAGTTACATATTCTGGCCACACGATGGAGACAAAGGGTAAAGTAAGGCTTAAATGTGGTTACAAAGACACTGAGTTTGATCTCGACTTCCAAGTTGTAGATGAAGATTCACCAGCAATTCTGGGAAGAGAAGCATGCTCAAAACTTGGACTGATTAAAAGAGTGTACAAAGTAGAGAACAAAGAACAAACTGGCATTCTGAAGGAATATCAAGATGTGTTTACTGGTTTAGGATGTGTACCAGGACTGCATCACATACAGCTCAATCCAGATGTTGCTCCAGTCATTCACGCACCACGAAAAGTACCCATAGCGTTAAAGGACAGGGTCAAAATGGAACTGAAACGAATGGAAGATCTTGGAGTCATAGAAAAGCAAACCGAGCCCACTGATTGGGTTAATAGTATGGTTACAGTTGTGAAGCCAGAGAAACTCAGGATCTGCATCGATCCACAAGATCTTAACAAAGCCATCAAGAGAGAACACTATCCATTGCGTACAATTGAAGAAATAGTAGCTGAGATGCCAAATGCTAAAGTCTTCTCAGTGCTTGATGCCAATCATGGATTCTGGCAAGTACCCCTGGATGATGAGAGCTCCAAACTATGTACGTTCAACACTCCTTTTGGAAGATACCGTTTTTTGAGACTTCCATTTGGCATAGTGTCAGCTCCAGAAGTGTTTCAAAAATGCATTGCACAAAGACTAGAAGGTTTAGAAGGAGTTGTGAACATAGTGGATGATATTCTGGTGTGGGGTGAAGACTTGGAACAACACGATAAGAGACTAAGACAACTGTTAGATAGAATCAGAGACATCAATCTAAAGTTGAACAAAAACAAGTGCAAGATCAGGATGACCGAAGTCTGCTATGTCGGACACATTCTAACTGCAGAAGGGTTGAAGCCTGACAAAGAGAAAGTCAGAGCGATACAAAACATGCCAGAGCCAGAGGACAAAGCTGCACTAATGAGGTTCTTAGGCCTGCTTCAGTATCTGTCCAAGTTCGTTCCAAACATGTCAGACATCAATGCTCCATTGAGGAAACTGCTAGAGGGAGATGTAGCATGGCATTGGGAGTCAGAACAACAGAGGAGTTTTGAAAGACTGAAGTCACTGGTGAGTAACGCGCCAGTGTTAAAGTACTTTGATGTCAACAAAGAGATAATGCTGTCAGTGGACGCAAGCGCTGAAGGTCTGGGAGCAGTGTTGCTGCAAGAAGGACATCCGGTGGCATTCGGCTCAAGGTCTCTCACTGAGTGCCAGAAAAGATATGCCCAAATAGAAAAAGAGCTCTTGGCGATTGTCTATGGCTGCGAGAAGTTCCATCAGTATGTGTATGGTCAGACAGTACAAGTGGAGACGGATCATAAGCCTTTGGAGACGGTGTTCAAAAAGTCTCTCCAAAAAGCTCCTCCGAGACTGCAGAGAATGCTGATGAGATTGCAGCTATATGATTTGCGTGTTAGTTACAAGCCTGGAAAGGAGTTGTACATCGCAGACACTCTGAGTCGTGCCTACCTAAAAGAACAAACGGAACCACTTCTGGAAGATGAGTTACAAGTTCATACTTTGTCAGTTAGTCTGCCAATCTCAAAGGAAAAGCAGAATACATTCAGAACAGCAACAGCAGAAGATGAAGAGTTGCAAAAAGTTGTGGAAGTAGTTCAGTCAGGGTGGCCTGCAGACATAAGACAAGTTCCCGCAGACATAAAAAAGTACTGGACTTACAGAGAAGAACTTACCTGTTCCGATGGGTTACTCTTCAAGAACTGGAGAATAGTAGTTCCACAAAGCTTGAGAACAGACATGCTAAAAAGAGTTCATGAATCACATCTGGGTATTGTCAAATGCAAAGAGAGGGCAAGAGATGTGATGTTTTCACACAGACAACAAGTAAACATGTGGTGACAGCTCTTAAATCCATCTTTGCGAGACATGGGATCCCGGATGAAGTGGTGTCGGATAATGGTCCACAATTCTCGAGTGCATAATTCAAAGCATTTGCAGAAAACTGGGAGTTTGGACATACCACCTCAAGTCCTGGATTTCCACAGGCAAATGGACAAAGTGAAAGAGCAATCCAGACAGTCAAGAACCTGTTAAAGAAAGCACAGGAGAGCCAAAGAGATCCTTATACTGCTCTATTGGAGTACAGAAATGCTCCTATGGATGGTGTGAAACTATCTCCTGCACAGATGCTTATGGGTCGAAGACTGAAAACAAAATTGCCTACGTCAACACAGCTGTTGAGACCACAACTGTACAGAAATGTACATAAAGACATCAAGGACAGACAGCTTAAACAAAAAAGTTACTTTGACTGTGGAGCAAAACAGTTACCACCTATAGCAGATGGAGAGAAAGTGAGAGTAAAAGTCAAAAACAACTGGCAACCAGCAATTGTGTTGAGGAGTCATGAAAATCCGAGATCATATGTGATTCAAAGGCCTGATGGAAACACCTTCAGAAGAAATCGACGACACCTGCTGAAAACCAGAGAAATGACTTTTCCACAACCAAGCTCTATAGAGTTGGAGGAATGTTCTTCAGCAAACGGAGAGCTGGCAGAGAGTAGCACTCCAGTGCAATCACCTGCACTTTCACCAGGGAAAAGACGTGTAACACCAATTGTGGACAAGGAAGAACAGGTCAAAAGGTCAAGATGGGGTAGATTGATTAGACCACCAAAACTCTATTCTCCATGAAAGCATTAAAGAGGAGTTAAAGAGTAAAGAAATGTTTATAGTTAATGGGTTATGGGAACAACACTGATTAAAGTTATAGAGTGTAATTGAGAAAATAATAATAATACTAGATGTGTTAACTATTTAGTAAGGGAATTTTTTTTTCTTAAGAGGGGAGATGTGATGTATGGTAATTGTATTATTATTCCTTACCTGAGGATGGCGCTAGCAGTCTAAAGATGTGTTGAGTTGTAACCTGTCAAAGAACGGAATAACACAGTTGAGATAAAACAGCAAGTCGCATGAAACCAGTGTCTCCGTGATTATTCAAACTTGCATCCACTAAACATTACAGCAGCGATTACAGGTGGCACCGGCTCGGGCCCTTCATCGCTGCTCGCAGCTATATTTATATATATATATATATATATATATATATATATATATATATATATATATATATATATATATATATATATATATATATATATTTATACACATATATATATATATATATATATATATATATATATATATATATATATATATATATATAAACCAAATATACAAATGGTTTATCGAGCACGTTAAGGGCCCCAAAAGCCCCCGAATCCTTGAAAAACAAGAATAAAAGCAAATCACAGACGCAGAGGCAGAGACAGAGAGAGACAGAGAGGGAGAGAAAATGCTTGAAAAATCCACATTCAAAGCAAAATATCTGACTTCCTGTTGGTCAGAGCTAATGACTTTAAATTAGAAAGTTGTCCGGCTTGAAGAGTACAATATACATACCAAGTTTTGTTACTGTAGATAAAACTAACCCCCCCCACTTTTGTCAAAAGGGGGCGCTACTGAGCCCCTGTACCACGCCCGTTTCTGATAATTTGCACATGTCTACTAGGTAATAAATGAGTCTGTCTGTCGAGTTTCATGCAATTTGAAGAATGTTAAGAGTCTCAAAAGCATCCAAAAAGAATATTAAAATTTGATGCGTTGCCATGGCAACAGTATTTAAGATATCAATAATCCTTTCACAAGTCTACATCTGGCGTGTGTTTACATTATACACATAAAGTTTGAAGCAAATCGGGTAAAAATAAGAGGGTGATTTAAAAGCATTTTGAAAGTGACACACTTCCTGCTGCCAGTTGGTGGCGCTATGACTTTGACTCACAATAGTCACATCCATGTGATCGGCCTCTTACAACGAACACACTGCTGAAGTTTCATCAAGATCAGTTAATGTATGCTGAAGTTATAACACACTTCCTGTTTCCATTATTCGCCATAAATTAGTTTCCTCGCCACGGCCAAACCGTTCGAGATATCACCCTGGTAATTTTTTATCCTCAATGTCTTGACTTCATGCACACAGAGTTTCGTGGCGATTGGTTGAATTCCCTAGGAGAAGTGTTTTAAATTCCTGAGCATGCGTTTCCAAACAACCCTAAATAGCCGACTTCCTGTTGGGCTGGCGTAAAATTTAGAGCACGAAAGTTGTTTGGCCCGATGAGATCTATATGTGTACCGAGTTTCAGATTATTACATGCAAGCGTGTTTGATATATGGACAAGTGTTCAAACCTCGTTCCAGGGGGCGCTGTCGAGGCCACGCCCGGGTACCAGCTTCAGCCCGGCCCTGATGGCCACGGGTTCTGACCCGTGTGCAAAGTTTCAAGAGTTTTCGAGCACGTTAAGGGCCCCAAAAGTGCCCAAAAGGTAGTAAAAAATAAATAAAATATAGCTGCGAGCAGCGATTACGGGCCCAAGCCGGTGGCACCGCAACCACGGTTCCTTTAGTTACCTAAAGGCACCGGGGTGGCGGTGCCGCCGGCTTTGGCCCTTCATCGCTGCTCGCAGCTATATTTATATATATATATATATATATATATACAGAGCCGGCCCGAGCCTTTTGGGGGCCCTAAGCAGAATTTGATTTGGGGGCCCCCTCCTACTACGCGGAGTCACCTGTGCTTGACCATTATTCACACAAATATCACGCAATAATGATACATTATAAATTAATACAGTGAGGTTATGTATTAATGCAAAATAAATACTTAATAAAAAATAGATAGCCTACTTAAATAAAAAAGTTTTACCTTTTACTTTACTCTTTTACTAACTCTTTGAAACTTCTTAAAACAAACTGTCTCAAAACATATCAAATAAATTATTTGCTAAAATAATGACAAAACTGAGAAATCAGAAAAATAATGAGAGCAAGGGTTCCACAATGACAATTATTGTTGAAAACTGTAAAAAATATTATTATTTCTCAACTGTCTCAATACAGTGTAACTGTCCTCAAAATCTTTTTTTTTTATCATTATTATTGTAACAGACTTTGTTGGATTGTACATGACAGAATCCAACAAAGTCTGTTACTATAATACCGGTAATGATGTACTGGCGCTTGTTGTATGTGTATGCAATGTATTTTTCCCCTCAGGGCTTGCCATAGATAGGAATGGGTCAATTGCTGCACAAAACATACCGTAAATAATCATGCAAATATACTTTTATCTTGCTCTTTTTTTTCCTCCTCCTCTGTCCTTTTCTTCTTTCTATTTTCGGCACCAGAGGGATAGCCTACGTCCTTTTTTGTGACATGGCTTAACATTACCGTGACTATGCGCAGTTGCGCACGAATTGTCTATGCACGCGCGAGGTGTCTAGATTATGCGCATGACTTTTAAACGCTGGCAGAGACACAGCAGCAGTTGTAGGCAGGTATATTGATCATGAAATCAGAATTTTCTTGTCTTGAATTATTCACTCATTCATATTTATTCATTAATTTATGTCACTTGTTTAAGTTATCTAATTTTTTTTTTTTTTTTGACTCGATTGGGGGGCCCCCTGGTGGCCAAGGGGCCCCAAGTAGCCGCTTAGTTCGCTTATGCCTCGGGCCGGCCCTGTATATATAAGAAGCTGGTGGCACCGCCACCCTGTTGCCTTTAGGGTTATTGTGCACGACGTGAAAATAACCCTGCTTTGACTGTCGAAAAGAAGTGTGCTGTAAAGCTTGCATCAGTTCGGGTGCATCAAGTGCGCATCGAGGGCACATATCAACCACAAAGTATGCGTGAGCAACCTTCTGAAACCTAAAATGAAAAATGAGACACCTCATCCATGGGTCTCATGGATTTAACAGACAAATGAAATAAGTACACAAGACTGAGTATTCATATGATGTGTACCATTTGGGACAGGGCCTATGATCGTGAACAACAAAAGCCACATATATGAGATAATTTAAATATAGAATAATTTTTTATGTCAAAGGATGTCATAGCTCAATATGTTTTTCAGCACTTAAATGTGTAAATATAGAAGCCCAGTATTTATCTGGAGGTCTTTGTACAGGTTTATTAATGTAATTATATTTTACGCTTATGTGTTCTATGATATGCAATGGAAGTAAATTTTAATGTTTAACATGGGTGTATTCACAACACATAGCATACGATATAATATCTTAAGATTATTCATCAGTATGTTGTCTCTGCCTTTTCGGTTTTAATGATATTCAGAACAGAAAAACTAAATGTTCCTTAATTTTAATTAACACTAACTTTATTCTCATCTGAATTATAAATAATTGATTTCCGTATAAAATTATTTCTGCGCCTCTCTCTCTCTCTCTCTCTCTCTCTCTCTCTCACACACACACACAGTTCGATCGCGCCCGCGCCTCTCTCTCTCTCTCTCACACACACACACAGTTCGATCGCGTCCGCGCCCCTCTCTCTCTCTCTCTCTCTCTCTCTCACACACACACACACACACAGTTCGATCGCGTCCGCGCCTCTCTCTCTCTCACTCACTCACACACACACATACAGTTCCATCGCGCCCTCTCTCTCTCTCTCTCTCTCTCTCTCTCTCTCACAGTTTGATCGCGCCCGCCCTCTCTCTCTCTCTCTCTCTCTCACTCACTCCCACACACACAAAGTTCGATCGCGCCCCTCTCTCTCTCTGTCACACATTTCTTTCGCGCCAGCGCGATCACACAGGCACACACACACAGTTTGCTCGCGCCAGCGCGTCTCCCTCGCACGCACACACACACTCCAGCTTGAGAGAGAGAGGCGCGCACGTTCGAACTGTGTGTGTGTGTGTGTGTGTGTGTGTGTGTGTGTGTGTGTGTGTGTGTGTGTGTGTGTGTGTGTGTGTGTGTGTGTGTGTGTGAACAGTGGAAACATACTCCGTCATTTTTTTCATACAGGACATCATTCAGACTGCAAACTGTTTACTTATATTTGTGTACACTCGCAATAAAACACAACATCCTCAGTCACATACGTAATATATTTATGTATAAATATAATTTTGGACACAAGAGGGGAGTATAGCCCTATTTATGATTTTGTGTTTAAACTATCACCCGAAGAGACCCCCTTCCCCTCCTTCTCCCCCTCCCCACACAGACACACACACAGACAGAATGGCAGGGGACACTCTCTCTGTCAGAGAGAGGGAGAGAAAATTCTCAGATTCCACATTCAAACCACAATATCTGACTTTCTGTTGGTCGGAGATAATGACTATAAATTAGAAAGTTGTTCGGCTTGACGAGAACCATATACACGCCAAGTTTTGTAACTGTAGGTAAAACTAACTAAGTTATAACACACTTTATGTGTCCTTTTTTAGTCATAAATTCATTTCCTCGCCACGGCCAAACCGTTCGAGATATCAAAAATCCGTCCGCAATTTAGCATCCTCAATGTCTTGACTTCATGCTGACCGAGTTTCGTGGTGTTTGGATTAATTCTCTAGGAGAAGTATATAAAAAATAAAAGCATGCATTTTCCAAACAACCCATAATAGCTGACTTCCTGTTGAGCTGTCGTTAAACTTAGAGCACGAAAGTTGTTCGGCCCGATGAGATCTAAATATGTACCGAGTTTCATATTATTACATGCAAGCATGTTTGATATATGGACAAGTGTTCGAATCGCATTCCAGGGGGCGCTGTCGAGCCCCCCTGCCACGTCCGGGTACCAGCTTCAGCCCGGCCCTGATTGCCGCGGATTCTGACCTGTGTGCAAAGTTTCAAGAGTTTTCGAGCACGTTAAGGGCCCCAAAACCTTGAAAAACAAAAATAAAAGCATTCTCACTCAGCAGACAAATCCCCCTCCGCCCAAACACACGGAGAGACATAAGGTCAGAGAGAGAGGAAGAGAAAATTCTCCAAAACATCCACATTCAAACCAAAATATCTGACTTCCTGTTGGTCTGAGCTAATAACTGTAAATTAGAAAGTTGTCCAGCTCGATATGAACAATATACATACTGAGTTTTAAGATTGTAGATAAAAGTATAGACCTAACTCCCCCTCTTTTGTCAAAAGGTGGCGCTACTGAGCCCCTGCACCACGCCCGTTTCTGAATCTTTGCACATGTCTACTGGCTAATAAATGTTATGTGTCTGTCGAGTTTCATGCAATTTCAAGTATGCTAAGAGTCTCAAAAGCATCAAAAAATAATCTTAAAGTTTGATGCGTTACCACGGCAACAGTATCTAAGATATCAATAATCCTTTCACAGGTCTACATCTGCCGTGTGTTTACATTATACACATAAAGTTTTAAGCAAATCGGGTAAAATTAAGAGGGTGATTTAAAAGCATTTTGAAAGTGACACACTTCCTGCTGCCAGTTGGTGGCGCTATGACTTTGACTCACAATAGTCACATCCATCTGATCGGCCTCTTACAGCGAACACACTGCTGAAGTTTCATCAAGATCAGTCAATGTATGCAGAAGTTATAACACACTTCCTGTTTCCATTATTTGCCATAAATTCGTTTCCTCGCCACGGCCAAACCGTTCGAGATTTCAAAAATCCCCTGGCAAGTTTTCATCCTCAATGTCTTGACTTCATGCACACCGAGTTTGGTGATGATCGGTGAATTCCCTAGGAGAAGTGTTTCAAATTCCTGAGCATGAGTTTCCAAACAACCCATAATAGCCGACTTCCTGTTGGGCTGACGTAAAGTACGAAGGATATATGAAACGATGAGATCTATATGTGTACCGATTTTCATATTAATCCATGCAAGCGTGTTTGATATATGGACATGTTTTCGAATCCCATTCCAGGGGGGCGCTGTCGAGGCCCCCTGCCACGCCCGGGTACCATCTTCAGCCCGGCCCTGATGGCCGCAGATTCTGACCCGTGTGCAAAGTTTCAAGAGTTTTTGAGCACGTTAAGGCCCCCAAAAGTGCCCAAAAGTTAGTAAAATAATAATAATAAAGAATAATAATAATAATAAAGAATAATCCTTAGGAAAACAATAGGGCTCCGCGCCCTTTCAGGGCTTTGGCCCTAATAATAATAAACAGAGCAATTCCAAGACGGTCCTCGCACCATCGGTGCTCGGGCCCTAATAATTTCCTCTTGTTGATCCTCCAGTTTTAGCCAAAGTTGATCAATATGCTGAAATTGAATACTCCATGGTTCAGTTTCCTGTCATTTCTAATACGTCAATTTGACTTGGATTTAAAGGTAATCTTAAGCTCTACCATGTGTGATATTTCTCTAAAACATGTCAAATTCTCTCTTAAAAAAACAAACAAATTGTATAGCTAAATATAGTTGTTTTCACACTTTATAGGGTGAATTCTACAACATTGGACTACACAAGGAGCCCCCATTCTCCTCAACACCTTTCTCATTGCCTTATCAGGACACTAATATGCTGTATATTGGAGTATCTGCCTTCTCCATCAACTCAGCAAGCTTTGTGTACCACAGTGCTAGCGCCCTCCGCCTCTACATCACTGATGACATGGTGAGATACCAATTAAATGTCACTCAGATCTGCAAGTTAAATATTGGAAGATTGTCAAGAAGGAGGGCCTTTATTGTTCAAAAGTAATCCAAATTAAATCCACCCACCCTGTGTAAAAGTTGAAGGATTCTTTGACGCAGATAATCAATGAAATTACCTCCATACCCAATGTTAATGCTGAATTTAGTATTTATTTTCAAAAGAAAGCAATACACGGTTAAAGCTGGTCTATCAAACAATAGGCTCGTTTAAGTTGCGCCTCACCTCACCTGACATTAGGGACTTTAAGCAACAGCCTCTGGTGGAACGACAACGGCATTCTGGCGTTCTATTGCGCATGCGCGACTTTAACTGCTACTTCACGACGTTCTACTGTAACTGTCTACTACGGGAGAACAGCTGATTTGCCGTTGTCGCTACTACGTGAAAGATTAAGAAAGTTAATGTTGTTTTATGGTATGTGGCATTGTAATTGTTTATGTATATCATTAAATGCCCAAAGCAACCCTCTCCTGCTTTTTAAAATCACTTTCTTTATTTGTATTTTGTCAAATGATTAAATTATTCCCTACGCCGTACTCTTCACTGTTGCTTAGTGATTTTTGCGTTCTTTAACTACGGCAGTTAACCGTTTACTTCCGGCTGCCGTAGCCGTTCCACCAGAGGCTGTTGCTTAAAGTCCCTATTGAGGCAAGAGTAGGCAGCTGCAGTGAGTGGAGCAGTGAAAAAGTGCAGGCAAGACAAACAGTTCCCTTTCAGTCGCTCACGTTTGACGTAGTCGACATGTCGACTGATTGGGATCATGCTTAGGGAGCCTGTCATCTTCGAGTACTGTTAAAACGAGCCAATGCACATTGGCGTGCGAGATCTGTATCTCACACTCCGCCCCACGGCGCGGGTATAAATGTGGGTGCCTTCTGAGCTCTCAACTAATTCTGTGTTTGTGTTTGTTTGTCTGACGGCCGGTTGAGGGCGAAAAAAGTGAGTGCTTCACTGGTACAGGCTGCACCATCCCTGTCAGTGTTGCCGCGATCATTCCCTTGTGTGCTCCGGCATTGGTGAGAGTTTTTCATTTCCTGAAAGAGCAACACGAGTGCGTTTGCGTCTTTTTCAAGACGTCATTCCACCCGTGCGTTTCTGGATGGAGTCGTTTCCTGTCCCCCTCTGACGGTCACAATGGTTGCATCACGTGTTTGAAGAATATATTTATGTGTATATAAAAATGTATATATATTTATATGTTCAGCACGCTGAAGCAGCTTTTGTGGATAGTTCATGTTCTCATTGCGAGAACATGACTATCGTGGTGTTGAGATCAAGACTTGCCTTCATGCGTGAAAGTGGAGTCCCCATTACCACACCCCGCTACGGCGCCGTGTGGGATGGGTGATCAGAGGATCATAATGAGGCTTCCCCGCCCGGTAACCAACCCCTGTGTGCCCCTCACTCCTCTATCACACCACATTGAGCGCGCTGGCCCCTCTGTAATGGACCGACCTGAGCTGTTTCATTCAGGGCCCCTCCAGAGGACAGTATGTCGATTGCAGTATCGGAGGGTGAGCTGACCTCTAGAAATGATGACTCGGCTGTGTTATCTCCCCCTGAGAGTGTAACGTTGCCCGAGCCAGATCCAGAAATGTCAGCTATGCTGAAACGGGCCACGAGGCTGTCTGGCTCGAGTGCAATCCTCCACCGTGTCCCGAACAGTCTCGGTTGGATGATTGATATCTCGGAGCGGGCTACGCTGGTTCTCAGCTTGCTGCCCCAGTGCCTTTCTCTCCCAAAGTGCATGGAGAACTTAACAGGTCGTGGACGTGAACTTACACAGGTGCACCTGTGTCCGGCGGCCGCTGCCTTTTGGACAGAGGATTCTCGTCTCCGCCCTAAGGCCTGTGAGTTCTCTTCCATTCCGAAGGGTAGAGCTTACAAAGCCTGTGGGTAAGCCGCCTCCTCTTTGCATGCCAAGGCGTTGCTACAGGTCTATCAGGCCAGGGTACTCATGAACATGCACGTAGCCCAGACCGTGCGCTCATAGGTGAGCTCCGCACTGCAGCCGACCTCGCCCGCCGGGGCACTAGCGTTGTGGCATGCGCGATCAGTCTGGCGATGTCCTCTTTAGTGGTCCAGGAGCACCAGCGTTGACTCAGCCTGGTTGATATGGCGGATGCGGACAAGGTTCGGTTCCTGTACTCCCCAGTTTCCCAGGTTGGGCTGTTCGGCAACGTGGTGGAGAACTGTGCCCAACAGTTCTCTGCCGCCCAAGCGCAGACGGAGGCCACCCGGCACATCCTGCCCCGGCGGACTGTTGCTGCCTCCACCCCGCCGCCGGTGGCAGTTCCGCCACCTGCTCGTCGCCGAGGGCGTCCCCCTGCCATCACTCCTGATGGGCCTCCACAGCAGCCTCCACCAAGACCTCAGCGTGGAGCCGGCCGCAGGCAGACCGCCTTCTCACGTGTCCCCTGCCTTCCAGTGGAGTCAGGTAAGTATTGCACTGCACACTCAGACCCCACTTCAGGCTGCCCTCGGGCCTCTCGAACTGGGTCCCTGTCCTCCACTTCGCTGCCCCACCTTGGGTACGTCTGTGGTTCCCTGGCCCCTGGCCCGGTTAATGGAAGCCTAAAATGTTTCCCAACCTCAAATTGTACCATCAGACTCGGCTTGCGATTCATTTTTGCTCGGCTTCCGGCCAAACTCAGTGATATTCATCATACCTAGGTGTTGAGCAGATATGCTCCTAAAATTAGTGATATTTATCACACCTAGGTGTTGAGCAGTGCTCCTGTCTTTGGTGCGCACATTGCAGTCCTACTGGCGAAGGACGCGATGTAGCCTTCCCCTCCACCCGATATGAAGACCAGCTTCTTCATTGTATCCTAGAGAGGTGGGTCATGACCATCTTGGTCCTGGGTTAATTGAGATGGGCCCTTTTTCAAAAAACCTCTGTTCAATTTGTTGCACCGAGATGCATTTTCAAATGCTCCGTCCCCAAGATCGGTCTGCAGCGTTCGACCTGAGAGACATGTACTTCAGATCTCTATCCTTCCGCACCACAGGCCATCCTCTGTTCATGCATTCGAAGGGTGTGAAGTATCAGTACAAAGTCCTACCCTTCAAGTGCTCATAGCCAGTTGGGTCCTCAGGTCAACTGGGAAAGAGTAAACTCGTCCACGGGCTGAGGATCTCTTTTCTAGTTTGGAGATGGATTCGGTCTACCGCATCTCTGAAAAAGTGTATGGATGGTTAGTGCTGTATAGAAATGAGAAAGTGAAACTCTTCAGAGGCTCCTGGGGCATATGGTAGACACAGCCGCTCGGCTTCCTCCATATGAAGACCACTTCAGCACTGACTTCACGGCCGAGTCCCGAGGTGGCCGTGGTAGAGCGGCACGTTCCATGTGAAAGCACTCTGGCCTGCCGCCAAACCCTCAGCCCATAACAGACCTTTTGTTTCTCCGGGCCAACGGTCCCTAGAAAACGAGTGTCCATCAATACCGGCTGAGGGGCCACGTACAAAGGGCATGCAGTAACGGACGTCTGGGTGGCCCTCCGACTGCATTGGCATCCATTGTCTCGAGTTGCTTGCAGTTCATCTCGCTTTGAGTCACCGCTACTCAGAGAATTTGTTCTGGTCTGACTGACAACACTGCGATCATTGCGCTACGCTTCCCTCGCATGTCACAACTCGCCCGCCACCTCCTCCTCGGAGACAGAAGCTTCTGAGGTCGCTTCATTCCACTTATTACTTCTGGCCTGCTCAATCGTGCCGCTGACGAGCCTCATGACAGCCTATGGCCCAGGCAGAGTGGAGTCTCCGTCCCAAGGCGGTCCAGCTGTTTGAGACCACTTCGGGGCCGCACAGTTACATCTGTTGCCCTTCCGGACTCGTCCCTCCGCCAGATGTTTTTTTCTCCCGTCTCAGTGGACATCCCTCGACACAGAAAAAACTCTGGCCACAGCTGGCCCCGGGGCCCCCGCAGAAATGCGTTCCCCAGTGAACCTTCTTGCACATAACTGTGCTAAAGTCAGGGAGGAGATGGAGCAGGACTTGCTAGTTGCCCCTTATTGGCCCAACCAGACCTCTCCTCTCGACAGCCCTTCCTGACTCCTTCCTCTTAGTACATTCTCAGGGATGGGGCATGATGGCACCCGCGTTTAGACCTTGGAGAATTCCACGTCTGGTTCTAAAAGAACGGGAGGTTCTGGTTGCTACCGCAAGAATTTTTATGCCGTAGAAACCATCACTACTGTGAGAGCACCCTCTCAAAATGAGGCATGCTTCCCCTTAGAAGTGGAACCTATTCATTGAATGAGTCTTCCCTGCGTGAGGAGATCCCGAAGGTGTTCGATCACTTCAGTGCTTTCTTCTTGCAAAATAGGTTGGAGTGAGGCTGTCTCTTCCACCATCAAAATGTATGTTGCCTCTGTATTGACGCACATCATGATGCAGTGGATACAAATTTGTGGGAAGCACGTCTGATAGTCAGGTTCCTGAGTGGAGCAAGGAGACTGAATCTGCCTTGCCCCCCCTCTTTGCCCTCTTGAGACTTCTCTCTGGTGCTAAAGTACTGCAGAGGCCTCCCTTGAGCCCTGCAGGCAGTGAGTTAAAAATCCTGTTTTTAGATAAACAGTTCTCCTGCTTGCATGGTCTCTATCTAGATGGTGGGGACTTGCACGCATTTTCGGTCAACGAATCATGCCTAGAATTCAGGCCAGCTACTCTCATGAAAATCTGAGACCCCGGCCTGGATATGTGCCCAGGGTTCCAACCTCTCCTACGGAACCAGGTGATGAGACTGCAAGCGCTGCCTCAGAGGAGGCAGACCCAGCCCTGGCTTTTCTCTGTCCATCCGCTTCATTGCGGTTATACGTGCTCATAATTCAAAGCCTGGACCTTAGACCAGCTCTTGTCTGTTACGGAGACCAGCAGAAGGGAAGGCTGTTTCCAAGCAGGGGTTGGCCCACTACATGTGGTTACCTTCATCTTGGTGATTTTCCAAGTGAGTGTATTGCTCCCTCCTAGTTGTTGACACAGAGAGCCCCGCTGAACAGATGACAATTAGAGTTGGGGGCTGGGCGACACCTATCACGTTCGCTAGAGAACTAGCCCATGTGTTGAACCGCTGCTTCCCTTGGGCTCCCTTCACATGAAGACAGTTTTACTGTTAGCCCGGTTCGAAGTGTCCGCTTTCTGCACCTTTCCCCTCCTACGGACTGGATACGTGCGCAATTCTTGCTCCAGTGAGTTCCTCCATACCCTTCGGCAACGGACGTGGCGGATCGTCCGAAGCCAGGCCTATCACTTGTATGCACTGGTGAAACCTGTGTTAGGCTGGGTCCATATGTTGTGATTCCTACGGCGATCCCATATGTGTATTCTTCCACGGTACGGCTCCCTGCGGTGAGCCCGTGTCTTCCCCCATCACTGTCCGGTTGAGTCTCCCCCCTGTCATAGGCTGGAGCCACCCCAGTGACATACCATATGTTGTACTGCCCGGTCATCCACCCAGTCCATATGTGTATTCTCCACATGTTACCTCCCTTAGAGCAGGATGTGGCTTCCGCAGCGTATTCCTTTCCAACGAAAGAGAACGCTTTCCCAGTGGTCTTGTGGAACAGCAGTGACTTCCCTGGCCTAAGCCCTGTCCCATCTCCGCCTCAAATGATGCGGGGGGATCAGAAGGCTTTTGTCTAGGCGCTGGAAGGTGGCAGCACTAGTGGCGTTTTAATTGGGATCCCAATCAGTCGACACGTCGAGTACGTCGAACGTGAGTGACTGAAAGGGAACGTCTCGGTTACGTATGTAACCCTCGTTCCCTGAAGGACAGTACTGAGATGTAGTCCCGTCGCCACTCTTGATTGACCACCGCTGACTCCGGGCTCCGCTCGGCTCCTCAGCGAAAAACAACTGGTGCGTGCATCCACTTCCGTATTTATACCCGCGCCGCGATGTGCATATATCTCGCACGCCAATGTGCATTGGCTTGTTTTAACAGTACTCGAAGATGACAGGCTCCCTAAGCGTGATCCCTATCAGCCAAACACGTCGACTACGTCTCCGTTCCCTCCTTCAGGGAACGAGGGTTACATACGTAATCGAGACGTTCTCTCTTCTCGTAGTGAGTCACCTACGAGATCAAAGGCGGATTCACACTCATGTACTGTGTTGCTAATAAACTGTATGTAATTTAAGTTCTGTTGCTTTTATATGGAAATAGATATGATGAATAAGACATCCAAAGTACTAATTTAAGACTTTGTTTTCTATTTTTTATAAATATAACAACAATCACAGAGAGATTGCACTATCTGAGAGTTTGGGAATATTCACACATAATTTATACACATTAAAACATAATATCAGTTTCAAAATAAAACATTGTAAAAGAGAACAATACATGATAGTTGTTTAAACCAATAAACATTAAGCTGTGTCGTCAGAAAGTTGTTTCCCAATGTGCTTTTGATCAGCGCAGTCGGTTAAGAGCAACTGTTGAGAATCCGACATGGCCTGTGGTGGAAAATCACCAAATTAATTTTTTATTGAACAATAGGCTTTCAGAATTGAGGAGATTATCATAAGGCCTCCTAGTTCCTTTTATCATGAGTACATTTTCTGGTTCATCTTTATCAAACTTGGTCTTCCTCAACATCTCATAACATGCCTACCTGACGTTCATAAATATTTTTTAATTGGAAACATTTTATCTGACTCCCTAAACTCCTAGGCCTACAGTCCGTGATTGCAGAAAGAGACATTATTCCCCACTTGCTTCTCACAGCATTTGTAGATTAATTTGTAGAGAGAGAGAGAGAGAGAGAGAGAGAGAGAGAGAGAGAGAGAGAGAGAGAGAGAGAGAGAGAGAGAGAGAGAGAGAGAGAGAAGCCAATAAATCTTCTGCCAAGTGTGTGACAGAAAGAGTGGGCCAGCGCTTTCTACAATCACTCTTGCATCCACAAGAGATGGCATTTTTATGCTGGTAGCAATGTCGTCCAGTGGGGTTCATACATTATTTTGTATGTCATCACCTACCCCCTGTCATTGCTGATGCCAGGACAGGGTCTGTGCCCCAGTCTTCCCCCAGATGTGACCACCCTAAAGAATTCAATGATGACAGAACAAGATGGCCAGGTCTAGATGAAGAATGATCTGCTGGTTTATTAGAGAGGGAACTGAGAGCAGCTACTTAAGAGACCATTTGTTTGTTTTTTTGCAGATTCCCTCTGGTTCTCCAATTCGTCTTAACACAAGGACATTTGGAGCATTCATTCCTCAAGTATGAAAATAAATAGCCACGTTCAGTCATTAAATTCAAAACACAAAAAACACTAAGTCTAAGGTGATTTATTTCAGATTGCGAAAATGTATCCTGGTCTGATGATGAAACTGTTGGTTGAGACAGTTAAGGAACCGATCATTATATTGGAACCGAACAATATGACTGTTCAGGCAATCAGTACAGTGACAGCTTACGCTATTCAGCCCAACAGTACACTATCTCCACTCTTTGTCCTCAATCTGGTAAGATGCACCAAGATGAGGGATAACCACAAACTGAGTTAAATAAGATAACTATAATGTTTTCAATTAATCTTCCCTTCAACCAACAGGAGGGCAGTGTCAGTGCTGACATATATGTGACTGAGCTCAAACTGCCAGGAAATTTAATCCTTAACAAGTGAGTTTTGGAGTCATACACAGAGTCAATCCATATACAACTGGATGTGAGTTTATGTTCTTAAGTTCTTAAAGGATTGATACAAATGGCATAATTTTCTTAAAACAGAATTTATATGAGCTTGTCAAAAAGCTATGTGGGACCATTCCAGGTAAGAAGAACTGCAAACTATGAAAAGTTTTTTTCTGACTGATCTGAAAGCAATCATTCAGAATATCATCATAAAATTTCAATCAACAGGTGACATCTCTTGACAATATTTTCAAAATGGTCTTGAAATTTGAAAATTGCTGTGATTCCCAATATTAACGGTAAGATGTTTTTTATAATTATTATTATTATTATTGTTATTAGAGAAATTTTAAGACCTTACTGTTCACTTTTTAACAATAGGGCTTTTCACACTTGAAATAATTAACCCTGTGTCATTCAAAACCCCCAGTGAACGGAATCCTAAATTATCTTGTTTTACGTTTCACATTGCTCATAATTTGGCTGTCGGTTGCTGAGAATATCCGGAACAATCTAACACAGCACCCTGCAGGGTTTTATAACTCTGGGTCAAAAGCGGTGCTAACTCCGCCTCTAAATTATAATTGTGAAATGTTCCTTTACCCAGAATTAAAAGCGGGGTTTTGAACGACAACAACCCAGGGTTAAGTACAGTGTGAAAAGCTATAGAGATGTTTTTTAATCATGGAATTCCCTCTTAGCTCGTTTACAGGAAGGGTATCCACTTCCTGCCATTGGAAAGATGCAGCTTGTAAACAGTCAACTCCAGGTTTTGAAGGTTTGCATTAGTGTTCTACAATTTTATACACTGCCCTAATATGTTGTAATAATAATACTAATAATAACATTAACATTAATAATAATAAGTATAATAATTATTATTATATAGTACTAATTTACATTTACTTTACTTTTTTATTTGCACAGAACTACTTGTTGATTGGAACAGATGCTCAATTCACGGGATAAATTTCACCTGAATTGGTGAAATTTTTTTAAAAATAAATAAATAAATAAATAAGATTTACTACTTAAGATAATATGCTTTTAAAAGTGATTTTTTAAATAAATCATTTACATCTTTAAAATTTCGAATTTAATTTTTACTCTATGGGAATGGGGTGGGGGTTGGTCTCCAATATGGTGCCCTGAGCATGTGTGTTTGTGAGCTCTGCAATCTCAAGCATGCATGAAGGCAGTGGAATGTTCAAATATAACTGCAGGAAGTTGAAAGATCATTTGCACGATAACTATAAACCAGATGCTGACTCAACTGAAATGATGCTGATGGAGGAAGTAATTTATTTTCTTCCTGAACGGCAAATCTCTGGCTACTAAACCTTGGAGAACCAATAATGTGGATAATCTTTTGCAACTCCTCAAACTTTTGCAGCTCCTAAAGAATAGGTCAGATATACTGGAAAAAATGATTGGCAAAGCGGGATTGGGCACCTCCCATAAGCAATGACAATCTATAAAAATTTAATTTCATGTCCTGAGTGGTATTTTTAATTGTAGGTTAATTTAATTTCTGGTTTCCAGAGTCTCCTTTACAAGGTTACATGCAGTGTTGGGGAGTAACTAGTTGCATGTAACGGCGTTATGTAATTTAATTACAAAATAATTGTAACTGTAATCAGTTACAGATACTGAGAAACAAATGTGTAATTAAATTACAGTTATTCATAAATTGAAATTTATTGTTAGGAGGATAACCCCTTGAGAAGAAGCATCTCGTTTTCGAGGGGGTCCTCAAGACAAAGACAAAGATAATATAGCACATGTACATTCACACTCACTAAAGCTCTCCCTCATCCCGCCTCGCTCGCCCCACCCTGCCCACCAACTCCTTATTGGAAACAAATCCATGTATAAAACATATTGCAGTATTAAGAGGCATGACAACATTTAGCCCTTACATGCACATATGTATGTATATACATACATTGTCATATTTATCAGCAAGGAATACTGGAAGCAGAAGCGAGTTAACAGTTTTAATGATAACAATAAATATCACAGTCCAGGGAACAATATCACAGTCCAGGGAATAACGCAGTGCAGCCGATGGTGAATGACGCAGGGACTAGATGATCAGGATCCGTGGAGAAGTGCAGTGAAGAGGTGAAGATGACGAAGACTCAAACCCACACGACACGGTGATGACGACGATGATGGTGAAGACGACGAAGAACAGGAACATCAGGCAGGACCGAACACAGGAACACCAACATCGAGGACATCAAGACAAACGATCTGACAATGATGAGGAAACAGAGGTAAGAATATATAGCGTGGTGAGAGTGATTACAGCTGGTGTTGAAATGATGATCAGCTGGAGCGGATCAGGAGTGCCAATCATTCACGCCCCTTGCGCACGTGCAATCATACAACAACATAAACACGAGACTAGAAGAGACCAGCAAATACCTCTACCGTGACAGTACCCCTCCTTCTAAGAACGCCTCCTGGCATTCCCAGACACCCTTACCTGTCGATTGTAATCATCGATAAGGGAGTGGTCCAGGATGTCTCTCGCAGGAACCCAACTTCTCTCCTCCGGACCGTAACCTTCCCAATCCACCAAGTACTGAAACCCCCTCCGCCTAGAGTCCAGAATACGATTAACCGAATATGTGGTCTCTCCATCTACGAGCCGCGGCGGAGGAGGGACCGGGACGGGCGGGTTAATGTGTGAATGGGTTTAATTTTGGAAACATGAAACACGGAATGAACCCTCCTGTACGCTGGAGGTAATTTGAGGCGGACTGCCACCGGGCTAAGGATCTTAGTGACAGTAAACGGGCCAATAAATTTGGGTGCAAGTTTATTAGATACGGTACGGAGAGGAATATTCTTGGTTGAAAGCCACACCTTTTGACCAACGACGTATACGGGAGGCCTTGACCGGTGGCGATCGGCCTTGGCCTTGGTGCGCGCCCCCACTTGGAGTAGAGTCTCTCGGGCTCTAGTCCACGTGTGGTGACACCTCTGGACGAAGGCGTGAGCGGAGGGGACCGCGACCTCGGATTCCAGACTGGGAAATAAAGGTGGCTGGTAACCTACACTACACTCAAACGGAGATAGGCCCGTAGCCGACACCGGTAACGTGTTGTGCGCGTACTCTACCATAGACAGTTGTTGGCTCCACGAGGAAGGATTCTTGGAAACCAAACATCGCAACACTCTCTCCAAATCCTGGTTGGCTCTCTCAGTTTGGCCATTGCTCTGGGGGTGAAACCCAGAGGACAAACTAACCGTCGCCCCCAGTAACCTACAAAACTCTCGCCAAAATTTGGACACAAATTGGGGTCCCCTGTCGGAAACCACGTCCATCGGGAGGCCATGTAACCGAAAGACGTGATCTACGACTGCCACCGCCGTCTCCTTAGCTGAGGGTAATTTGGGTAAGGGAACAAAATGGGCTGCCTTCGAGAACCGGTCCACCACAGTTTAAACCACTGTGTTACCCTGAGAGGGTGGGAGGGCGGTAACGAAATGTAGAGCGATGTGGGACCAGGGTCTCGAGGGGACCGGCAGTGGCTGAAGTAACCCGTCTGGAGGTCGATTGGAAGTCTTACCAATGGCACAAACCGAGCAAGCCAAAACAAAATTGTGAATGTCCCGAGCCATAAGTGGCCACCAGAATCGTTGCTTAACTAAAAATTTAGTCCGATTAACTCCTGGATGGCAAGCCACATTGGAACCATGACCCCACTGAATAACGTCAGACCATAATTCCTCCGGCACAAACAATCGATTCGGTGGGCAACCGGGCGGAGGCGTTACCCCTTCTAAGGCCTTAGTGACCCTCGATTCGACCTCCCATGTGAGTGTTGAAACAAATAGAGTCTCAGGCAAAATACACTCGGGAGTAGACGGGCGCTCGGAAAAATCAAATATACGGGATAGCGCGTCGGGTTTGATGTTCTTAGACCCCGGCCGATAAGACAAGGAAAACTCAAAACGACCGAAAAACAAAGCCCACCGAGCCTGCCTGGAGTTCAATCTTTTAGCGGTTCTAATATATTCGAGGTTCTTATGATCGGTCCAGACGATAAAAGGTACCCCCGACCCTTCTAACCAGTGGCGCCATTCCTCCAATGCTAACTTAACAGCCAACAACTCTCTGTTACCAATGTCGTAATTATGTTCGGTGGGTGATAATCGATGCGAAAAAAACGCGCAAGGGTGCACTCTGTCGTCCACCGGAGAGCGTTGGGACAACACTGCACCTACTCCCACCTCTGACGCGTCGACCTCCACCACGAACTGACGTGAAGAATCAGGGGCGACAAGGATGGGGGCTGAAACAAAGCGGCCTTTCAGTTTAGTGAACGCAGCTTCGGCTGCGTCCGACCACCTGAACGTAGTTCTGGGGGAGGTCAAGGCGGTCAGAGGCGCGACTAGTTGGCTGAAGTTGCGAATAAAACCCGGGTAGAAGTTGGCAAACCCCAGAAACCTCTGCAGGGCCTTGCGGGAATCTGGGCTTGGCCATTCCACCACAGCCTTAATCTTCTCAGGGTCCATCCGCACTCCCTCGGACGACAAAATGTAACCTAAGAAAGGGACAGACTGTGCATGAAAATCGCATTTCTCCGCCTTGACAAAAAGCCCATTCTCTAGCAACCTCTGAAGCACTCGTCGAACGTGTTGCACATGTTCCTGGAGAGAAGAGGAAAAAATCTATATGTCATCCAGGTAGACATATATGAACTGATCAATCATATCTCGCAACACGTCGTTGACCAGTGCTTGGAAAACCGCTGGGGAGTTGGACAGTCCGAACGGCATGACCAAATATTCAAAATGCCCCCTGGGGGTGTTAAAGGCAGTTTTCCACTCATCCCCCTCCCTAATGCGAACCAAATGATAAGCGTTACGCAAATCCAATTTTGTGAAGATGGATGCTCCCTGTAATCTCTCGAAAGCTGAAGACATCAACGGCAAAGGATAGGTATTCTTTACCGTGATGTTGTTCAGCCCCCGGTAGTCAATACAAGGTCGCAAGGAGCCATCCTTCTTCCCCACAAAAAAGAACCCCGCCCCCGCTGGAGAAGAGGAAGGGCGGATGAACTAGGTTGCTAGAGAATCAGAAATGTATTTCTCCATAGCCTCTCTCTCCTCAGTCGAGAGGGAAATGGTGGGTAGTTCTTGTCCGTTTAGTGCATGCACAGCGATCTTGTGAGTGAGTGGTTTGCAGGGAATTTGAATCTTTTGAGCAAAACTGTAGTCCATAAAATTGCCTTCGGCTCCTGAATCCAGTAGTGCGTGACAGTCGTGCTGGTGGACTGACCATCTAAGTCTTACCGGGAGAAGGGTGGAGGTAGATGTCATGGCTGATGAGGTCTTCCTGGCGGAGATCCCACCCGATAGTAGCCTCAAGTTTACTACCGGGCTGGGCCTTTTACTGGGCAACTGTGAGCAAAGTGTCCTGACCCTCCACAATAGAGACAAAGGCCCTGGGACCTCCGCCTCTCTCTCTCCTCCCGGGAAAGCCGAGCTCGACCCACCTGCATGGGCTCTGGATCGTAGTTGGGACTGACCACGTCCCTGCCACTGGACCGAGGAGCGTCGATACCCACGAGGGTACGGGTGGACTGGGCTCGACGTTCGATCCTGGATAAACGAGCGTCCACCCGCAGAGCCAGGTCTATCAGTCCATTAAGGGTGGTGGGTAGGTCCAGGGCATAGATCTCCTTCTGGACGTGGTCAGCCAGCCCATGCAGGAACATGTCCCACTGCGTCTCCTCGTTCCAGCCGCACTCCGCCGCCAAGGTCCGGAATTCAATTGAAAAGTCTGAGACAGATCTTCCCCCCTGACGCAGCTCCGCCAGAGTTCGGGCTGCCTCGCGACCCGAAACAGCTCGGTCAAAGACCTTCTTCATCTCGGCGGCGAGGGTCTGGAACGAGGCGCAGCATGGGTTTTGGTTCTCCCACACCGCCGTCCCCCATAGAGCCGCTTTCCCAGTCAGCAGGGTTAGAGTGAAGGCTACTTTGGCTTGTTCTGTGTTGAACGTGCGAGGTTGTAATGCGAAATGCATGGAACAGCGGGTGATGAAAGCTCTGCAGTGAGTTGGATCTCCTCCGTACGCCTCGGGTACTGGTAGGCGTGGCTCTGACTGGGATGGGTTGTCTGGAGGTGTGGGGGGAACGGCCGGTGTGGGCGGCGCAGCGGGAACATGCAGGTGTTGGATCTGCCGGGTGAGCTCGGACACCTGCGTCACTAAGGCTTGCACTGCGCGACCCGGGTCGCCGATTTCTCTCTCCTGGGCGTCCATCCGCCGAATGCTGTGGTGGATAAACTCCTCCAACGAAGATGAGGGCGTACTCGCTGCTTCCATTTGACGGTCAGATCGTTCTGTCATATTTATCAGCAAGGAATACTGGAAGCAGAAGCGAGTTAACAGTTTTAATGATAACAATAAATATCACAGTCCAGGGAACAATATCACAGTCCAGGGAATAACGCAGTGCAGCCGATGGTGAATGACGCAGGGACTAGATGATCAGGATCCGTGGAGAAGTGCAGTGAAGAGGTGAAGATGACGAAGACTCAAACCCACACGACACGGTGATGACGACGATGATGGTGAAGACGACGAAGAACAGGAACATCAGGCAGGACCGAACACAGGAACACCAACATCGAGGACATCAAGACAAACGATCTGACAATGATGAGGAAACAGAGGTAAGAATATATAGCGTGGTGAGAGTGATTACAGCTGGTGTTGAAATGATGATCAGCTGGAGCGGATCAGGAGTGCCAATCATTCACGCCCCTTGCGCATGTGCAATCATACAACAACATAAACACGAGACTAGAAGAGACCAGCAAATACCTCTACCGTGACATACATATATACACACATAATATACATACGCACACCTACACCCATACTCCCATATATACACATAAATAAAAAGAAAGGACAAATAGTATCCCGCATATTTAGGTATATAAAACAAAAGTCCAGTCACACATGAGGAAAACATTCACAGCCACAGTTTGCTTGCAAGTAAGTAAAGAGCGATATTTTGAAGGAACGCAAGGAAGTGACAGATATTAGCGACCCAGACAGGCTATTCCAGTCTGAAGGGGCTTTAAATTTAAAGGCACGTCTACCAATCTCTTTGAAGATGTTTGACACAGTGAAGGAGGGATATTCAGTGTGTCTCAATCTATAGCTGGCTCTATTTGGAATTAAATATTCCTTAAGGTAAGGAGGATAATCATAATACACACATTTAAAAATGACCTGATACCAATGATACTGTCTTCTGGCTTTTGGTGATAATAAGTTCAGTGAGTCATACATTACACAGTGGTGAGTAATAAAAGAAAACCTCAGCACAAATCTACATATATTATTGAAAGCAACATTTAATGCTTTCAAATTTGATTCTGATGTGTTTTGATAGACATCATCCGCATTGTCTAATGTGGGAAATATTAACTGTGACACAATTCTTAACCTAATCAGTTAATAGAGCGATACAATATTCGTAAATTACAATTAATCTTTTTTCAACCGAATTGATATGACACCTAAAGGAGAGTTGTGAGTCAAGCCAAAGGCCATCAAAGTTCATCAACTTGTACAAGTGGAGTATTGTCTAGGAATTTGAGTGAAAGATTGTTATCTTGATTCAATGTAGCTGATCTGGTGGGGAACAATATGCTATATGACTTTTCTTATTCAATAGAAGATGGTTGGATTGGAACCAAAGTTGAATAGCATTAAAGTTAGATTGCAATGAGGATTGAATCTTAGAGACAGACACATTAGATGTGTAGATCACTGTGTCATCTGCATGTAGATCAATACAACAGTCTGAGCAAATTAGAGGAAAATCATTGATCAAACTTAGCTGCGAGCAGTGATGACGGGCCCAAGCCAGTGGCTTTAGGGTAACTGTGCACAATGGGCATTATGAAGTTAAACTCGGTAAAAGAACCATATCAAAGTTGTCTGAATACGCCACATCTACTGCATCATGCTGAGATCCATGAGATCATTTAAATTTAGATGGAATGGAATGTCATAGGTCACTTTGAAACTAGTGCAAAGTTATCTTTTGCAGCTCAAAAATTATTTTGTCCGTAAGTACAGTATTTATTTCAAGTTTTTTTTTAAAAGTTGTTTTTGATAATGTCAAAAGAAGAAAAAAACACACACACACACATATATATATACACTCACCTAAAGGATTATTAGGAACACCTGTTCAATTTCTCATTAATGCAATTATCTAATAAACCAATCACATGGCAGTTGCTTCAATGCATTTAGGGGTGTGGTCCTGGTCAAGACAATCTCCTGAACTCCAAACTGAATGTCAGAATGGGAAAGAAAGGTGATTTAAGCAACTTTGAGCGTGGCATGGTTGTTGGTGCCAGACGGGCCGGTCTGAGTATTTCACAATCTGCTCAGTTACTGGGATTTTTACGCACAACCATTTCTAGGGTTTACAAAGAATGGTGTGAAAAGGGAAAAACATCCAGTATGCGGCAGTCCTGTGGGCGAAAATGCTTTGTTGATGCTAGAGGTCAGAGGAGAATGGGCCAACTGATTCAAGCTGATAGAAGAGCAACTTTGACTGAAATACAAACCGTTACAACCGAGGTATGCAGCAAAGCATTTGTGAAGCCACAACATGCACAACCTTGAGGCGGATGGGCTACAACAGCAGAAGACCCCACCGGGTACCACTCATCTCCACTACAAATAGGAAAAAGAGGCTACAATTTGCAAGAGCTTACCAAAATTGGACAGTTGAAGACTGGAAAAATGTTGCCTGGTCTGATGAGTCTCGATTTCTGTTGAGACATTCAGATGGTAGAGTCAGAATTTGGCGTAAACAGAATGAGAACATGGATCCATCATGCCTTGTTACCACTCTGCAGGCTGGTGGTGATGGTGTAATGGTGTGGGGGATTTTTTCTTGGCACACTTTAGGCCCCTTAGTGCCAATTGGGCATCGTTTAAATGCCACGGCCTACCGGAGCATTGTTTCTGACCATGTCCATCCCTTTATGGCCACCATGTACCCATCCTCTGATGGCTACTTCCAGCAGGATAATGCACCATGTATGCTTTTATTGACATTTATTGTATGCTGCGAATGATAGTGGATAATAAATACATTACTGATAGTAACAATGTCCAGCTGTTGAGGATCGCAGCCTCTCGAGGAGAAATCTATACAAATGAGCGCAGCACTCACAAAAGAAACACAGTTAATAACATTCTGCCTATAAAAATTCAATGTGTGGAGTTTTTATATTTTCAACATATGATACAGTTAGGCGCTGTTTCTAGCAAGGATGTAGGATGTGTTTCCCCGCTGTTCTAAGAGAGAGTGTTCCATTTACTCATTTATTTGTACAGTTTTGTATAATTTCTTTATACAAGTTGTAGAACTGGTTTACTAACATCAGAAAGATCACTCATATTGACTGTAAGTCACGAATATGTCGTCATCTCGAGCGAAAACCGACGCGGGTAAGAGCGGCCGTGGCAAAACTGCACACTCGCCGGAGGATGCTGATGGGGCCTCAGCAAACTATTAGCAAACTAGCTATTCAACTCAATTCTACCGACAGTTCATCTGCACTCTCATTCAGGGCATGTTGGAGTCGGTCAAAGATGATATATGCAAGAAAATTGACTCATTGTCATCGGATTTGCGGTCAGAGACCGTCACAGTTAGACAAGAAGTTAAAGACTGGCTAGGCCCTTTGCAGCAGAAAGTGGACGCTAACGCTGACACTGTCAGAGAATTGGAACGTTCAGCATCTGATCACAGTGATCGCATAACTGAAATGCAATCCGTTATATCCACGCTTCAAAAACAGGTGGTACAACTGGGTGCCAAATGTGAAGATCTGGAGAGAAGATCCAGAAGGAACAATATTCGTCTCGTCGGGTTACCCGAGGGAGCTGAGGGTTCGCATTCAGCTGACTTCGTCTCTCAGTTTTTGCAGAGTTTGCTGCATCTCCAGGAGAAACCTCTACTAGATAGGGCAAATCGCACACTGCGCAAGAGGCCAAGGAAGGGGGAGCCCCCCGACCCCTTGTCATTAGAGTTCACTACTTTCAAGCTCGTGATGAGATTCTATGACGCGACGTGCAGCTATCACCTCTGATTCATGATGGGAACAAGATATCGGTCTTTGCGAATTACACAACGGCTGTTGTGAAGAAACGAGCCGCTTTCAAGGACTCAAAACGTCTCCTTCACTCATGCCCCAGGGTTAAGTTTGGCCTTCTGTTTCCTGCTGTGCTACGGATCACTCTCTCCAATGGTGCTGTACACAAGTTTGAGGACCCGGCCGCCGCATCGGACTTTATAAAAAAAAATGTCTTGCCTGCAAATACCTGAGGTAAATATCATGTAGTCAGTTTGGCTTTAAACATTTGGTCAGTGTGCACTGACAGAATATGACTATTGTCATTCTGCTCGATAACTTGCCTGTGATTGTTGTCTCTATTGATATAATTATGTTAGTTTAACATAAGTCCACACATGTGTTATTGGTGTTATGGAGGAAGGTTAACCCTCTGGGGTTTGAAGGGTTTTCTGGGTCCTGGAGGTGTTCTGACATGCTCTGACATTTGTGCTTTTTTCAGTTATTTATAAACATGTTAATGGCAAAGGTGTAAATTCACTCTATATAGCACAAACGGGGCTACCGTAATATGTGAGCAACATGTATGTACATGTTTGTATTTTTTATTGTTTATAAAATATTGTTTATGCATGGTTATTGAAAAAACTAAAACTTAAAGTGTCTGAAATAAGGCCACAAAACACATACTAAATATGTGTCCACAAGACTTTTGACTAATGGGCGTTGTTGCCTAGAGTTTTTGCTTCAAAATGATCTGAAAATCATCCTGCCTAATTATTTACACAAAACAATACATTGATTTAAATTTTATAAGACACCTTTTGTTTGGAAAGGCAATATGCGTGGAGGCGTGTTCACACCTGAGAAGACAAAGGCTGGATAATGTGCCACATACATAATGAGCTGCATATTAATTAGCCCTTTCACACAGGTGTGTCACAGGGTCCTAAATAATGCAAGGACAAAAGAAATTTTCTATATATACATATTTTACAATTAGAAATTGTAACCAATTACAAAGAGGTTACAATTACAACAACAATTACAATTTTAACAATATTTCAAGTGTATTCTTTCTTTGTAAAAAGTATACATTTTATCATCCGTATTAAAAAAGGTAAGGATTCATTAGTTTGAATATTGGAACAAACACTATAATAACATCTTAGTTGATAATTCAATATACCTACTTTATTTTTGACAAAACATCATACTATAGAATATTTAACATGAGCAGAAATTAGTGAACAAAAGCTTACCTATTTAATGTGACAGTAGTCTTTTTTTACAGTCAAAACTTTATAATCTATCCAAAACTAATCACAAAATCTTGTCTAAACATTCATATTTAGTCTGTAACATATTGTGTATGATATATTAGCATATACATGTTAATTTGCAGTTTGTTGCTTATACAGACATTTTATTTCAACATATTTCAGTCTATTTTTACTCATCTTAGTAGGCTATAGCAATATAGTTTGGATGTGTTAATGTAAATTGAATAACATGTTTACTAATGTAGATGCGAGAGTGAATGAACGGCACAGACACGCGCTGTATAACTGTAGTAAACAAAGCGCGTGCGCCAGTGCCATTCATTCATCATTTAGCCTACACACAAGCACGCAATTCATATTTAAACAGTCTTTTTGCGGTTTATAGACACTATTCAATATCGCGATTAGAACAAAGCACTTAAGAATAAATGACTTACTACATCAGCTGGATCCGTTGCTCCTCGAAATTAAACTACCAGCACTTCTGGTACATTTTCCAGGGTTATTAGATAGTATTATTCCTCACAGCGTAGGGATTCGCTGTGTTCACAGCGGTAGTAAGAAACTTACTAAACATAATTTTATAATCCAGCTGGTGGGTGTTGGCATGTTTGCATGGCTTGCCTTAGATCATTTGCGTCTGAATACGGCGCGCTCTCCGTGGGCGTGGCACATTAACGCGTAATGAGGTATAATGAGCTGGAAAGAAAAATACTGACATCTCTCTCTTTTCATACAGATTACATAAACTGAGAATATTTGTTTTTTTATATATAAATTAATTAATTTAAAAGAAGAGAGTTCAAGCTTCATTATGGAAAAACACTCGTGCCTGTATGACAAGTATTCGCGGAATTACAGTTAATCTTCGGATGCGTTTCAGAATGGACTTCACTGACAGAGAGAAGGCAAAACTAGCATCATGTTTATTTTTCTTTATTTGACTAAAAGCACAATATTTTGTTTATATTGTGAGTATACACAAAAAAATGGACACTTAACAGGATCGAATGATGTATAACACAAATATGTAAAATCAAAATCAACAGAGTATTTTGAGTCTCTTTTGCACTGATAAGAAAAAAAGTGAGCTGGTATCGCCGGCGATACCGCCGACCCCAGAGGGTTAATCCTCTGTTTATATTTCTTTGTGTTTAATTTTTTGTCATTTATCATTGCACTTTCTCCCAGGCGGCATAGAGTTAATTGTAGCTGGGTCTTTGTAAAAGTCTCGTCTGGGGAGATGCTTCTGCCGGGGTGGGTGGGGGGTGGGAGAAAAGGGGTCTTGGTGCTGTTCTCATGTTTGCTTGTTTGTGTTTTTTTGTTTGTTTTTTCTCTCTCTTCTCTTCCTTTTTCCTTGGTCTCTGCTCAATTTTTGTAAGTTTCACAGTAAAGAATTATTCCACATTCAAAATTTGATCCATATCGTATATGACATACCTAAAATGACTCAACATCTAAGTGGGAGGAGTTTCACATTTGTTAGTTGGAACTGTAATGGAGTGAACAATCCCGTTAAGCGTAGCAAGATATTTATTACATCACCTCCATCATTTAGGAGCTCACATTGTCTATCTTCAAGAAACACATCTTAAAATTCAAGACCACCTATTGTTAAGGAGAAGATGGGTTGGGCCACCCGCTTCGAATGTTATCACTCGATTGAATGGGTGTTATCAGTGGTTATCAGCTCATATATATGGGCCAGTAGGGGCCTGCTGCGCCTACTGGTAGGCTCAGAAGGCTGTTATCATCCATCCACATGGTTAATCACCGACAAATACAAGAGAAGACTCCAGATCCAATCCCAGAGGAATCCAGCTCGCCGGTAATCGGAAGTCTACTGACTGACGCAGCAACGTTGCAATATTTCGCGCTTGATATTTTCAGGTAAGAACATTGAAATTATAAAACCGAGCATTTAACGGTAATTAATTGGTCAATAAGGAAAAAAAATACATAAAATGTGTTTTAATGTTGCGTGACATGAGTGTTGACATGAGATAACCGTATTGTGATATTTCGCGCTTGATATTTTCAGGTAAGAACATTTAAATGATAAAACCGATCATTTATACTGTAATTAATTAGTCAATAATGGAAAACAATACATAAAATGTGTTTTAATGTTGCGTGACATTAGTGTTGACATGAGATAAGCATATTGCGATTATTTTGTAAACGTTATAGGCTAACGTTAGGCCCTATTACGTTACGTTATTAGCCTATCATTACCTTAACTTACTTGCTTTATTTGAGCATTAACGTTGCCAATAAGCATGTTTTTACGTATGAAGCTAATGGGGAAATTTAGTTTCTAATTAAACGCAAAGTTAGCCTGTAAAAATTACTTTTTCCACACTGTAAAGCAGCCTATTGCATAATATTGTATGGTCGTTAACGCCCATCATAGGCCTAACCTTACTCCTATTGACTTGAGTGAAATATTCAAACCCATGACGTATTTTATGGCTGTTTGGGAACCTTGGGATCTCGACTAGAATGTAAAATAAAGTTTTGTGGGTTTGAAAAAAGCTTGGATGGATTTGATCCTGTAAGGATGATAAAAATGATGTAATACTGATACATTGAATGGGTTTATGCAAGTTAAAAGATACTTAAATACTGATACAAGTTAAAAGATACTTAAATACTGATACAAGTTAAAAGATACTTAATATGGTTCATAAAAAGGGGCAAGTTAACTTTATTTTATATCTTAATTTCAAAAAGTTAAAATGCTTCAAAAGTCATTGCATTGCTGCACTGTTTGGTTAAGAAATATTTCATTCATTTCTTTATAAACAGGAGAAAGAAAATACATTTATGGTCGGTAGATCAGTAATCCATTGCTTTTTGGGTAAAGGAGGCTAAAGAGATTAATAGGATAAAAAGACGATATGTGTTTAAAATGCTGTCTTATTTACCTTCTATAACATTTTGGGGAAATGCACCTTAAATTACAATATGCAGTGTTTGCTTGTTTATATAAGTTTCACTTTCTTTTGCCGTAAGTTTAAGTACCGGTTTGTGATCGGAGGATCTGCTAACGATTGCTAATGCCTCGTTCAGCCTGTGTACGGAACGTGCGGCTTACGTTCGTCCATTACAACATTGGACTTGACTGAAGCCACATTGTGTCCGTGTCGTACTTTCTATTTCCCTTTTTACAGGTAAGAAAGTGGGCTGTAGTATGTTTGAACGATTTATATATGTGTTTAATACCATAAGGAACATGCAGGGAGTAAATGTTAGTGATTATAGTAATTGATATATGCACATTTAGTAGGCTAACCGTGAAGTGTTGCTCCAGTGTAGCCTGTATGCTAGCTATGTCATGTGGACCGAGGTTAAAGCGTGGTGGTAATGTAATACCGCCGGCGCCGCCGTTTTCTCTGTGTATTTGTTTTATATCGTAGGGAAAAAGTAAAAGCGCTATTGTTAAAGTTTATAAAAAAAAGTGTTTAATGTGAAGAGGCAATGTACTTTCTGTTTAAGTGCAACGCTACTACTGAGGTTAAAATGTTAAGTGTATTCTGAATGAATAACTATAAAACAGCAGTATTTAGCATTACAGATTCTATATTGTGCTGTTTATATTTTTCTAAACAATTTGCAGGGTTAAGTTAAATCTCTTTTGTTTAAATAGTCTGTTTTATTAATGTACATTTTCAAGGTTATTTGCCAATGCTGTTTTAAGATGCAGTAAATATATTTTGATATATTTTTGGTAACTCGCTTTAAAGGTTAACTCAGATATTGTGTAATATGGAGTTATAAGTGACCAGCTGATATTTTTCCTAATTGTGTAGTTTTTAGAGGGACATTATTATGTTGTGTAAAGGGAAAATGACATGTTTAATTGTGATACTGAGTAAACATGTTATTATGCTGTTCATGGTAAATGCATTACAACATTGGACTTGACTGAAGCCACATTGTGTCCGTGTCGTACTTTCTATTTCCCTTTTTACAGGGGCGCAACACTCCCACTCGAAGAAGCTTTCAATTACATTCATGCAAAAGACGGATACTGGCAATCTATTAGAAGTAAATATAGACCGTGGTGTCTGTGTGTGACTGTGTGTCACATTTATTGCTGTCCTTGACATTGAACTTGAAAAAAAATGTCTATTTATCTGCCTGCCTGTGTAACATTAATATCTCTTTACCTAACTTTTTTCTCTCCCTTTACAGCATCAATTTCCAGTGGATTGCAAGGACTTCTGTGGTAAGTTTGTTTTATTACTTCCATGCTCTATGTCTTTGTTGAACAATCCAAAATTTGGTTTTGGCCTTTTTAGAGAAAATGGCCCGTTCACAAATCTGTCTAGTGCAAGTTTTTCTGTTTATGTTTTAGGTTGAAGATGGCCCAGAGAGGTAAGCCTTGCAGTTGCTAATCTAGAAGCATTAGACAAGTGTGTCTGAGAACGATGGTATGATCTGCAACACTGTCTTTTTTTATTACTGATTTATTACTGACTAGCTTTTTCTTTCTTTGTTGTTATTCAACAAGAGAGAACTCTCATTAATGGGAATCAAAAGGAAACCCTGAAATCCTTTTTTGAGGATGGAATGAAACGAGTTGGGTCAGAATTAATTCCAAGAGCTGCATCTGTTACTGGTTTTGACACTAGTGTCATAGAAGTAAGTTTTACTTTAGTGCCACACTAACAAACAACATGTCAAATAAATATATCATTCTGCTGCACTGCTTGTATAGATGAATTGTTTTGTTAACATTCAGTTTAATACTCTTTCGTTATATTTTGTTTTTGTTTTCCAGAACTGGATCGGTAATTACAAAAGATCAGAAATTACAAAAGCTTCGTCTGAACCCCGGCAATCAAAGGCCAAAGTTCACATCAGAGACCTGTCGCCTTACAATCTTTTTTGTAGGGACATATTCAAAAACAAAGGTGAGAGACAAAATTGAATGGCTGCTTCTAATTGTTATACTAAATGGTTTGTTTTTGTACATAGTGGTCCTGTTGACATCAGGGGTTTACAAGGGTCATGAAACAGATTTTCAAGATAGTATTTGGCAAGTACTTCACTCACGCAAGTTGCATTCATCAACGTAAGACTGCTGTGTGTATTGAAAAGAATCATCAGGTCATCTACTTTACATTTTATCTTGTTTTTACAGAGTTGTTACAGAGAAATGGGTTTCACAACCCAAGTAAACCAGTGTGTTGGACAGATTGTCGTTGTATGAATTAAAAGAGATGCTGAATCTAAAGTGTTAAGTTTTCTGTGCATCTATTTTTTCCTCAGGCACAATGAATGACATTAAGGGCAGGTGGGCCACATTGGGGGAAGATAAGAGCAGAAATACTTTCAAGAGGCAGCAGCACTGAGGGCACATGGGCAGACACAGGACCTTAGCCCTGAGATGAGGGATGCCCGAATTAAAATGCACCTTATGAAGTTGGAGGTTTGGAAAATGGCTTCATTTACTAGGCATTTGTGGTATTATTATAGTATTAGATGGAAGGATGATCGACAGCAATTGTGATGTGAGCAGAACATTTTGACAGACAACTGGATTGTTGATCTGTAGATTTTTTTCATCATTTCAAATGAATTCATCCCAAATAAATATTCCAGCAGATTGTTGTTTACATGGCTATCAACATCAAATATTCTCACTTTGAAGAAATTGTCAAAGGCTTATACCACCCTCTCAAACTAAGTTCCTACTGGTTGGGCTAGTCTATTCACATCAAGGTGGTCAACTGAAGCATTAGTAGTCACATATGACTATGAGTCAAAATTATTGCATTTGGACTTTATGTAAACAACTAATTTATAGTTAATGTAACCCTGGGTGGTCCTTGACCACTTATTTGCCACGTGTGACAACACTGTTTTTATTTTGCCAAGCCCTGTTATGAGTTGTTTCTTCAGTGTGTGTTGAATTTTTAAAAGTAGGTTTTGTGTATAATCAATTATTTACTATTTTTGTGGTTGTCTTCTTCTAAATATTGTGAAGGTGTCCAAGCTTGAGGATTTGGGTGTGGAAACAGCCATTTTATCATTTGACCGCCAAAAGTCCACACTAGAGGTGTTTGAACTTAGCAGCAAAGGAGCCACTGATTTCCTTGATTCAACAGAGACAGTGAACAACTTTGCACTGCATTTCAAAGGTATTGGTTATATAAAAATCCACAGAAATTGACTCAGGCCTGTAATAGTGCAAATATACATCATACAGTTTTATGAAATCATTGTTGTCTGTTGTTACATCTGTAGCCAGCTCCTCACCCGCAACACCCAGTACCAGAGAATATGTCAGTGTTCTGGTAGGAAAAGTGCAAGATCTATTCAACCAAAAATATAGTAAGCATAAGTTCAAATACTTTTAATACCTTCATGAATCCATGGCATTATTATCAAATAAATAAATTATCTAATGTGCCCATCAACCATTAGATTGACACCTTACCAAAATGTCTGTTTGCAGCCTGTACACTGGCTATTAACTAGAGGGGAGAGTCACAATTGTCCAACTGTGTAACATTGTGTAACATGTGCATGCATGTGTGTGCCCATGTATTTCAGAGGAGGCCGGAGGTACTGGGAGGCTCCCCTACCAGTCCCTGGTAAATCAGGGCATGACCATTAATGTAGCTGGACTGCCCACAAGCCTTACCCTCAGGAAGCCTTCCTTTTATGGAAGGAACCAATTGGTCGAAATTTTGAAAGCTGCAGAGGAGATTTCATTTGAAATAAGTAAGTGACATTACCAGTGTCTTTCTCCACTTGTGTTTTAGCAGACCATTTGGCTCTATGCAAAGTGGGGAAAATAAGTTAACTAAAGAATAATACAGGCCTACATGTAAGTCTTTGTATAGTTTTTTTGGAGGACTGTTTCTAGCACCTGGGAGAGCTCAGACTACATCTTTGTCGTTTCAACGATAAAAAATGCAGACTTACCAATCTGATAAATTCTAGTCCAGTTGTGCTGGCAACGTTGATCAATCAGCTTAGTCATCTGCATCATCCGGATCAGATTCCGGCTCTAATTGATAAGGTAGGACTGACATTAGTGTCTGTCAATATTGCTTTGCTTTGGGAGCTGATGTTCCAGATATGGTAAGAAGCATGATATTTCCATCAGGCGCTTAAGGTATTTGGGCCAATCACAATGGACTGGATTTCTGGCCAATCAGAGCACACCGCGCTTTTCTGAATGATAAGCTTTATACAAATTTGACATGTTTCAGAAAGGAGTGGCATAGAGGAGCAACAATAATGTACAGTATGTATAAAATAATGGCCTTTTTTAACCTAAAACCGCATAAACGCATTGCATTAAACCAAATACACAAAATAATGTTATTTTTAGAACCATCATATGACCCTTTTATAAAGAAGTTTTTCCTTGCCTCCGTCACCTACAGTAGTGCTTGTTCATGAAGGGAATTGTTGGGTATTTGTTAACAATATTATAGAGTATGGATAGAGCATGGTCTAGACCTACTCTTGTTTGTAAAGTGCTGTGAGAGAACTTTTGTTATGAATTGGTGCTATATAAATAAAATTTAATTGAAACAGATTCAGGTTATAGATTCTGTATGTGTCTTTGATAGTTTGTAAGGGATGTGACACTATTTCTCAGTTTCGTCATTATCCTCAATATCCTATAGATGTTTAGTTAAATATGACTAGTGACTGTGGCCCTTGGTAATGGTTTTCATCTTTTCCAAGCTCATCAAACTATTCACTAATTAAATTCTATGTAAATAATTCCTTCGAAATACATTCCCTCATTGATATATTCACTGCTGCGTGATTCATTATTTTTCTCCAGTACTATTGCAGGAAGGCCAATTATGTTAAACTCATGCTACATAAGGCTTTTGTCTGTCTTTCTTTTTTAAAAAAAAAAAAAAAATTTTATATATATATCAATCAGATGCAGCACAATGCAACCCCACTGACTTGGGAGAGGGGATGTCAGAGCACATGGATGCAGAAGGTACGCTGAGTTGTATTTATTTTATCTTTAAATAAATATATTACATTAAACTTAAGAAGCATAGTTAACTAGATATGTAACTGTGGTCATTACACAGCACATTTGACTACTGTATACATTATTGAAATAATACAATTAATCAAAAGATGACATTTTCACCTTTGTGTGATGGTTTAATCTTTTCAAATCAACAGACACAGCGGATGGCATCCAGACGAAGTCGGTGGAGGAAATTTTAGAGACCATGTGTGAAAATGGTATTTCTTGTAATCGTAATACATTTTACCAAATGCTACAAATCAGTTTTTGGTATTGTTTAAGCTTAATTAAAACTACTGTCTTAGTCTTCCATTGACATTTTACACAAAGAGAAAAGCTCACTTGTTTGAAAATTACAATTTATGGATACAATATTTATCCAGGTGACATTAAACGGCATATATAAGGTTGGTATTCTGATCATTTTACATTTTGAATTGGCTGTTGAGATTTAGATGCAAATAATGGAATTTAATTTAATCTTTTTTTTAATCAATGATTTACTAATTAATTATTGACGGTATGCTGACAATTTGAATTATGAATTTGTAATTAAGATTAAAAATGTGTATTTAGAAAGTTATTATTTAGTTTTGTTTTATGTACTTCAGGTGCACAGCAGATGGAAGAGTCCTCAGAAACAGCCACTACTGTAGCCATCGTGATGACTGCAGATAAAGGTATCTTTCCACATTGTGGTTATTTTTATATAACAGGAAGTGACTGTTATACCATATATATTGCCTTAACAAGTTACAAAATAACAAAATATAACAATTGAGCTCTTCCTCATAGTAGACCTGGCCAAGACTAGCAGCAGCCTGGATAAAAAAAAGGCAGTTTCAACAGATTACAATACTACAATAAGAACAGATATGGAAACAGAAGCATAGACTAAAACATTTTAAAAGGTGTAAAAAAACATTAGACTGTGACAAATTAGCCTCCAATCCTTTCATTTAGGATATAACAGCATTTAACTAGATTCACTTTTAAGTCTTTCAATGGGCAGATTCCAGGCAGAACGTGGAGTAGTGTATAAAAACATCTCGAAAGTGCAAAGGGTGTTGTCCAGTACATTTCTTTTACTATACAAACACAGAGAAAGGAGGTAAGAACACCAGCAATTGCTTTTTAAATGATAATGTACCCGTGTACAAGCCTACGGGTGGCTACAGCAGGCCGACGTACGACTGTACGAGTTATGGCCTTACAATTAGTAATCAAACCTGCATCAATGTGAAGTGCTCTGGAAGCAGCTGGAGAACAAAGTGGTGATGAGATTTCTGAAATTAAAAATTAGTTACCCCTCTGTCTCAGGTTTGATTTACATCCATTTCTGAAATGGAAAACCCAGAGTTTTCCTTATTTCAGGGTTATACTAAAGCCGCTTTCTGAAATGGAGACCAGGAACTCTACTTTCTTGACCTACTTTTTTCCAACGATTGAGCATCAGCTATATCTGAGATTAATTGATGTGCAATACCCACATTTACATTTGGCAACAGTTACAAATGAATAAGCTGCCTTTTATATGTTGCTTTGAATATGGTGATGAGTATTTCAACTAATAGGCTTGACTTCCAAAATATTTGTGTTTTTCCTTTGGTAGGTGGAGACAATGTGTGCCGTGTCTGCCGCGTCCATTTTGATGACAAGAATAAGAACGCAAGAAAGAAGTGGCGTTCATGGTCACAGTGCACAGTGTGCCAATCATGGTCACACACTGCATGTGGTTTAAAAAAGAACATGTGCCTTCACTGCCAGTGTCAAAACACCATGCAAACACCCTGAACCTATGCTATTTACTCCATTCCAAAATGTATCTTGTTACTTTGAGTTGTTTTGACGGCCCCCAACCCATCCCTACAAATATACACACACACTCACATAATACATACATACATACATGTGCGTTTTAAAATGTATTAAGTGCCTTTCACCTTTTCATTAAAATATACTTGATGAACCTTGCTCCAAATTTATTGTAATGGTTACTCTTCACTTGTAAGAAGAAAACTGATGTTGTTTTCATTCACCCCAATTTTTATTTATTGTTGTCGTTTATTGGCACCATCAATGTGGTCCCTTTTAAACTGGGCCATGTGGGGATCAATAAAGTTCTATTGTACTGAATTGAGTCTACAAGTTTTTTTTATTAATCTGTTTCATCATTGGTTCAGTAGGGCCGGGTTTTAGCAAGGACCTCACCATAATACAATTTAATTTTTAAAATTTAAATATAATGGATGCTTGTATCACTGAAGCCACCTAGTTCGCAAGACGTAGTTCCCCTCGGAAGTATTTTCACACTCACCGTGTTATGCTTTTCTTTAAATGATTAACATTTAAGATAAAATGTGAAGGGTATCATTTTATCTGTGTTAATATATTACAAACTAATAATATAAATATTCATTGTTTCCTTGGATTCTGAGAAATAAAGTTTATTGTCAGTTTATGCAAGGGAGTTCCACTTCTGTTTAGAGTTGTCTGCCATGGATAGACTACATTTCAGTTGGTACTGCCGGTCACTATGATATATTTTAGTCACAAATATCAATTATTTGAACACATAACCAACCATTTCTTTAAAAAAAAACTTTCTTGAGCTGAATACAAGAAAATGAATTGACATGCTTTTAAAAATGCATTCTAAATGGCACATGAGTTTTTGGTAACATGGACTGAGAAAACATGCATCCATCTTCTGCTTGGAAACTTGGTAATAACTTGAGTTGCCTGAGAGTGACCAATACACATTTTGAATAGTTAAATATGTGTAGTATTAGATTCTGTGTTGAAAAAATATGCTTCATTTTGAAGAGATACAGCAAGCAAATGTCACCTATTGGGTGGAAGGGCCAATGTATAATGTAGGCTACTCTTGTATTTGACTACCAATAGGCCTAATAATAGTCTACAAGTAGCCTAAGAGGAGATGACTACCCATCATGTAGACGATGGTCTTATTCATTAATGGTATTTAACCATCATAACAGCATTAACATAAATAGATAGCTTATGTATATAAGCCATGTGTGTCCCAAACCCAAACATAAATGCAGTGTGTGTGTGTATACCAGATATTCCTCATGTTGTGGGGTTGTAAATCTGTTTACAGAGTCACAAACAAACAAACAAACAAAAAGCTTCATATAGGCTACTCCTATTGAGCCTTCAAAGTGCTCTCTAAAACTACACCAGGGATGGCTTGTGTACGTGAAATGAGAAAATTAAAACTTTGTTGTAGAGCTAAACCAATACATCGTTAGAAAGGTCTTGACCTAGAGAGTAACATATGTAAGTATTAAGATTCTACATGGCCCCTGTTTCGAAATACTGAACTTTGAAACACCACCTTGGTGCATGTTTAAAGGCTTATAATTAAGCAATGAAAGGGGCTATCGACATGGGACCAACTGTTATAGAGAGCTCTTGTCCTTAGTTATCATGTGAATATAGATAACAATTTGGAACAATGTCAAGTATGGTTAAAAATAATTTTAACCTATTTAAAAATGTAAAAATTATTTTCATTTAAAATCTGATTACATAGATGTGTTTACAATCCCCCTAAACTCCTCACTGTACTCTCAACTAACTATTTACAACCTCCAATTCTAAGAGAAACACTAATATTTTAAAAACTACAATTCCCTATAGCTACACAATGCAGCTTGATACAAATCAGCACTGCAGTTGTAGTTTTTCTGGTTTGCAAAGTAGGGTTGTAAATTAGGGTTGTACAAAGATATATCTACTGAAATATCAAATATATAGTACAGCCAAACTATTAATTACACTGTATCTATGATGATCTACGTTAAGAAAATGTAAATATGTTGGTTTATTTAAGATATGTTAGCCGAAAAAGGAGAACCCGTAAACCCCGCCCATAACACAATGCACTTCCGTGTTTCTCAGAATCGAAGGAGTATTTGTTAAAAGTGTTAACCTTAACATGAACATATCGTATTGTTGAGTTATCAAGTTGTCGTTTTTCTGTGGACAAATGTTGAATTTGTTATTTTAAAAAAGTGTCTGTGAATAAAATAATTTCGGGCGGAAGTACGTCATGCAAGCTGCGTGGTTTCAGCTATAGCGGCGTCAATAGCAACCACCATAGCAACTAAATGCAAGATAAAACTAAATGTAATGTACATTCACTGAACGAAATATGTGAAAATAAAATTAAAGCAGTCCATTGGAAGAAGAAAAGAACCTACTGTACTGTTATGTTAGAAGAACCTATTGTATTGTATGTGGCACACTGTCTGGTGGATTATGACTGTAAAATCATTCTATGTCATTTTATTAAGTAAATTATTTTTTATTGAATTTATGTGTGCTGTGAATAAGTGCTATGACAATGGTTGAAAACATGGCTAACTCATTAAAGCGCTTTGGTGACCATTGGGTCTGTGAAAGCACTATATAAATGCAGTCCATTTACCATAGTTCACAAACTTATAGTTGATTCAGAGGATTCAAGATTCTTTATTCTTTAAGAATACTTTATTGTCATTTCAACTCAGTCGAAGGGGATTTGGTTTGATGAGCTCACTAAAAAGAAAACAAACTCTCACACATGACCACATTTGTACATTACAATAAATAAGTAATATCACAATGTGGTAAACACACAATTTTGTACTCACATACTAGTGTCGATATGTGCTTAAATACAGTACCTAAGCTTTAAAATAGATCAGACCTAGTAAAACACGTCTTTGTGAGCTTTGTAAATACAGGCCCTGTCCTGTCATACCAGTGCTCACATTCCTAGTTATCATGGTCATCCTCAGTGTCATCCTCATTATCATTATCATCATTATCACCATCATCACTGTATACTAGTGTCTGTATGCTTGACATGGGGAGGGCCTGACACAAGTAGGGGTTGTCTACAGGAACAATGTCTGGTACATGTGGGTGAAACATCACAGTGGCTTGATATCGTTTTCTTTCCAGCTGATGGAGACGTTGGGTGAGAGCAGCTTTTGCACCAGGCTGATCTGTGTCTTTGATGGCAGAGCACAGAAAGGCATGCTGCTGATGGAGGTGTTCAGTTACAGTTCTCATTTCCTGGTAAAGCATGCGCTTTTCCTCAGCTGCCCGAGTCTTCATATGTAAGGCATCAATCCCTCGCCTTTTTAGACTCCTCGAAACATTATCTTCTTCAATCTGAAAGATAAAAGAAATAAAAAAAGCTATGTCATGTTACCAGGTGGTTTCAAAAATGATGGGCAGGTAGTTGTGGTTGGTAAGTGGTTGTCAGATTGTTTCTTGAGTGACTGCTGTGTGATTACTAGGGTTAGGTAATTATACTTACAGTGTCATCAAAGCAGAAGTAGACTTGCCAAGAGGGATCGCATGCTTCCTGAAAATCAATTATTGTAGGGAAGATGCTCATCTGCGGTGGCCACTGAATGCGGTTGTATTCTTTTATTGCCTGTCTCAGTCTCTTGTTGGAGCTGGCAATCTGCTTGGAAAGTCTAATGGCAATGCCCTGCCCATCTGTAGCAAAGTTAGGAAACACGCATGCAGAGAAATGCATTTATTAGTTTGTATTATGGTCCTTTTCAAAGTTGAACTTAATATCTTAATGTATCTACGTATCCACAGCACTTTACCTGGATATTTTCTTTTCAGATGGAGGAGGACTGCTCTCTCCCTTGATTCAGTTCTAGCTTTGAGGATTAGTTGCCCTCTGAGCTCACGGTCAACATCTTTAAGGGTAGACTGGAAGTCTGAATCACATTCTTGCCATCTTATCCCAATCCGGTGATTTTTCTCTATGTTCAGCAGAGAGTCCTCAATTCTACAACGGTCAGAAAATAAATCTTATTAATTGTTATTTACACACTTGCTCAGAGAACAGTGACAGATTACTGTGTGCTTACACTGTTTCACACTCCATGTACGACTCACGAGTCCCAGATCTATACATAAAAATAAAAAAAAACAGCACAAAAATTCATTAGGTACCAAGCAGAAAGCATTACTGTGGTGCACCCCTGACCAAAGAGTGTATACGTTATAATACCTTGGTGATAATTGATTACTAATCACACCATATTCAATTACTGCAGTATTATAGCAACTCTTAATTTATAACCATTGTAACGGTTTCCTTCAAAACTATGCTGTTACTGTAATCACACCTAGGCTTGCATGTTGAAGCACATCAGCAGGGCACTTAAAGACAGCTGTAATTACCATATAGTCTTACATAAACACATTAAACTCTTACTTGAACTTGTAGAACTGAATCAGCTTGATGATGTAGTCCCTTTTCCATCTACAGACAGTGTCTGAAGAACAGATAAAGACATTACTACTGCTCTAATTAATTGTTTCATTTCATGTAACTTCTTCACATAGCTTACAGGATTGTATTTCATTACTGTACAGGGAAAGGTAAGTATAACATATTTGCAATATTCTTTGCTAATAATATGCATGACCTTCATACAGTATTCAAGACATTCACCCATTCACTTCAGTTGCTTACTTATTGGTTTCTGTTTCTGCTGGGCTAGCTCCATCTCTCTTTTTTTCCATTTCTCCATATCTCCCTCAGAAACCAACACTAGACAACAAAAATAACAGAAAACAAGACAACATCAGTACTACATACTCCATGCAAAATGCGTTTGTAAACAGAATCTAAAATTCTCCGGGTTTACAACTATTGTTACCTGCTTCTTATGTGCATTGTTTACCTGGTGCCTCTCTGATGACAGATGAGATGTCTTCTTGAGCGAGAATTGATATTTTCTCTGCTCTGTCTAGTCTTTGCACGAGCTGCATCTCTGCAAAGACAGTTTAATTTACTTATGCTGACCAATTTGTGAGTAATCAGCTTCACTACAGAAGATATAAAATGTATAAACAGTGAACCACCAGCTCAGAATTTTGACAGGTTATGCAGCAGTGGACAAACCTAGGTCAGTTGATTTCCTCCGTCTATAATGCAAAAGGGCATCAGTCAACAGGTCAAGGCGGTGAGATGGAGTCATCTCCTTTGTGACTCTGGCAAATCTTCGGAGAAAAGACCACAGCCTTTCCATTCCTTCCCCGTCTGTTAGCCCAAACCCATCGAGCCGCCTAGTGCTGTACTTGACCTGTGATAAAAGCAAAGTGGTAGAATATCACAGACGCTGACACTGAGCATGATCCTACTTCAGTGTAAACTGCTTATAGTGATCACGGTTACAGTGATCAACCACTTATATGGATTCAAAAGCTTGGGACAGAATCATTCCTGTAGAAATGCTGTGTAAATAATTTGTTTGTAGTAATCAAGTAGTCCGCTTAGCGTCTTCATATTGTGTGTGTGTACATGCGCTCAGGGGCGTAGCACAAGATCCCGGGCCCTATGTATAGGCAGTCCTGATGGGCCCCCATGTTCCAAATAAAATATATTCCAGACTTTTCAAGGGCCCTCTATCCACTTGGGGCCCTGGTAATCAGTACTGGTTTTACCCCCAGTCCGACACCCCTGCATGCGCTTGCTGTGCGCAAGTTGCACGCCATGTAATGTTTTCCTCTACTCACAGTGCTGTGGTCTATGGAGTTATTTTGCCCTCCTGTTCCTGCTCTGCTGGCTTTATCGGGATTTTTATGGTGCATAATTATCATCCCAGCTCTCTCACAGCAGCAGCTAGGCCTACTGTATGTTACGTGAGTGGAGTGTAATGCTTTCACCTTGACCATTCAGACAGGGCTTGGAGCAGGAGAGGCAGGGTTCCTACAGGTTTCTTCAAGTTAAATTCAAGTCTTTTTAAGACCTTTTTAAGACCATTTATATAAAAAAAAATTAATACCTATTTCACGTCCCTACCAGCAAAGAAAAACAAAATCCTTCAACTTGTGTTCATTTATTTTTCAAATATGGAATGGGTAAAAGATGATAAGCCAAGCAGGTGTGAAAAATAAAAACATTTCAGTAGGCCACAAGAAAGTTTGCCGAACAATGTTAAGTTGTGTTTTAACATTAGCTAGCTACTTATTCTCTGCTGGGAATATGGGGAACTGAGAGACCCCTGAACAATAAACATCGAAAATAATAATAATAATCGTGGTTGACAAATGAAACTTTTGAGGAAAAATACAATACGGAGAAGTTACATACAGCAGTGTTAATTTTGACAGCAAATTTTGATTTAGTTTTAGTCTCAGTCTTTTGACTAAAAATATGACAAACTAATTTTAGTCATATTTTAGTCATCTGAATTGTTTTAGTTTTAGTCTAGTTTTAGTTGACGAAATACAATAAGATTTTAGGGATTTTAGTTTTTTTAGATTTTCGAAATCTACTGTAAACTAAATCTACAGTAGATTTAGTCAACTAAAATATAATGGGTTTAGGTAAATTGTAATGTGTCAATTTAGAATTTCTCTAAAATTTCCAAACCCATATACTCCCGGAGTAAACCTATTAATATGAATGATTTTTAAGTTTCAACAAGCAATACAGATACAGATTTAACTACTGTGACTTAAAAAAAAATATCTTAAAATTAAATAAAACCACTTTTCCTAAAGTAAAAGACAGTCTTCTTTTCAATTAATGATATGCATTCTTTATAACAACTTACATACATAATTCTTTATTCTTTCAAGCAGACAATTATTTGGATGAATTAAATATAATTAATCCTTATTAAAGCTATTAACAAACAGTAAATGCTTTTCTCTTTTTTCTTTTGTTGCTTGATCAAAATTAATGACACAGACCGCATTATGTTTATTGCCACTGTCACTTTAAGACATCGGCTCATGTCCAATGACATGCGGATACGATTGCACTGACGCACACCCGATTCAACTGTTTAAGACATAACCGACATAGTTTACATGAATACTCTCCAAACCAGACATTTAGACATAATGTTGTGTGTATTTGTCCATTCAGACACGAAAGAGAGCTTAGTGCAGTACCCGCGCGCTGTATAGGTGAATATGTGCATGGCTCCACGCTTCGGGTTGGTGCGTGGTTGGTTTACATTTTTAACATTTTATGAGACCGTGGGGTAAATCAGCACGTTAGTGTACAAATGTGTGCATCTACCACACACGCAGGACATCAGTTCTGACTGGGTCGCTTCCCAGATCGACACTATCTAACATTTTCATCTAGTTTTTATTCGTTGACGAAAATGTAAATAGATTTTCGTCATAGTTTTTGTCATTCAAAACTAGGTTTTATTTAGGTAGCGTCTCGTTTTCGTCAGTGAAAAATGTCGCTGAAGAAAAGTTATTATTTTAGTCAATGAAATGAACACTGACATACAACACAATTTTTAAGACCCAGACATCAAAATTCAAGACTTTTTAAAGACTTTTTAAGGTATTATTTCCAAATTCATAAATTCAATGCTTTTAAGGCTTTTTAAGACCTCGCGGGAACCCTGGAGAGGGCCTAGGTGTAGCTTAGATTATTTTATCTTTAAAGGAACACTCCACCGTTTTTTCATATTAAACTATGTTATTTCCTTAACTAAGACGAGTTGATACATAGCTCTTTCGTCTCAGTGCGTGCGCTCAATCGCTCTGGTGCGCAGCGACACTTTGAGTCCAGTTCATTCATTAGGGGCCAAACAGAGATGAGGTTAGAAGCGACCAAACACCTCCACGTTTAAATACAGTTACACGAGTAGTTACACAACCAAGTATGGTGACACAAAATAAAACGTGGCGTGGTGTTTGGTCGCTTCTAACTTCATCTCTGTTTGGATCCTAATGAATGAACTGCACTTAAAGTGTCACCGCGCCAGAGCGATTGAGCGCACGCACTGAGACGAGAGAGGCATGTATCAACTCGTCTTAGTTAAGGGAATAACAGTTTAATATGAAAAAACGGTGGAGTGTTCCTTTAAGTCAGAAAAATAGTGAAGCTGTTCATGTTATTACTTTATATGCATGTACAAATTCGATAGTAATCTGCATAAAACATAAAGAAAACAAATTTGGTTATAACAATCATCCGCTTATAGTGATTTGGCCCAGACAGATGTGAGATAAGCGGTTTCTACTGTATTGTCCAACAGTGCATCTCTGAAACAAGTTTAGACAAACACCAGTTGGGAAAAATGCCAGAATAAAGATTACTTTTAGGCACATCTACTTAATTTCAGCTGTGCAGTTGATAGACAGGAAAATGGAGGGCAAACAGGGAGTGAATGATGTGGAACACAGGTCCTGATGTCTCTATAAAGTTAATTAATTACCTGGCAGGGCAATTTGTGTCCATAAACGTGAAATGCTGGTAGGGCCAAGGAGATGTTGTGTGGTATGCCCTCCCCTGATTTCTGATTGAACACAGTATGGCATAATTTTAAGTAAATGTGTCAAGGTCTTTTCTCAAAACAACAATTCAGTTTTACACAAAAATGCAAATGTGAGGCAACAACACAGGCAATGTCATAGACTACTCGCAGGTGTATGTTCTTGTCCTCACACCTTCGAAGTAGCTCATCGATGACATACAGGGGATAGGCTAATCTATTTCAACACAAATTTGAATAAGGACACTTTATACTGAGGAAAAGTAAAAATTAATTATACAATCTCCAGCATAGTGAAGATTATAGAATGGTGGTAAAGTTCACATTTTGTAATGTTTTGGAATATACATTCCATAAGGTTCATATTTGGTGACTGGGAAATTTTGAATTAAAATATGGCTTATTATATGAATGGGTAGAATCAAACAGGGGAATTATCATTCTGGAACACTGGGTCAATAGTCAGAGATGTCACTACTGTGGCATATACTTACCGTTCTCCTTGGCTCATGTTGACAAAAATTAGGGGCATTTCATGACGACAAGAGGCTCCAAACACTCCTGTAACATCAAGTTTCTTTGCTTGTTTTTGTGACCTCAGCACGTTGCCAGCCTTGAAGTTACTGCAGTCCTAAAGATTTAAGGAAAACATAGATTTATGGGAAGAATAATGATTAATTAAATATTTCATTAATATTTCATGGACTCAGTCCATGAAATTCTGCAACTTAGACTAACCTCGTGAGGCTTTGAGCTGTCAAGATGTGATAGCAGGTATTCCTCTACATCCTTTTCATTAACAAACATGCGGGTTCCGTGTAATGGCTCAACCGCACTTGTACCTGAGCTTTGCTTCCTCACAAGGCCAAAGTTGGCATCCAATGTCACAATCATATCCCCATCCGCCTGGAAAACAAACACCTACAGTAATCCTGGTTTGTATCTGCACCAGTTTTATACATTTATACTAATACTATTTTATTATAATATTTTTATACTTTATACAAAAATCAACTAAGTTTTCAGATATCAATTCAATGCCATTAGGTCATGGAAAATGCAATCAGGTTGATCAAACAAGAACCACGCTGGAACTAGAACCAATCTTTGGGCATGCTGGGCATATGGTCCCATCATCTAATTGTGGGCAAATATCTACCAAACTTCTTTGTCGGAAGTGGTGATGCCTAAAATGGGATATGGATTCTCCAACCAAAGCTCTGTAGAGTGTGTTAACCTAGGGTATAAGCATAAAACATTACTGTTTTGTATACTTACATCTGAGGATGGTGGTTCACTCAGAAGTTGTTATTTGATAGAAAACTTTTAAGAATACTTTTGCATGCAAATGTACAATACTAGATGGTTCCATAAAAGTTTACTTTAAGTTGTGATAATTAATGATGCAGTACAATCAAGGAAGAATGTGTAATTTTCACAACCATATGGAATCAGTCTTCCATGAAAGTACAGTTACTGAAATTTTCACTTCACAGGCAAGACTTTAAACTGACCTCTGCACGTGTGAGGTTATTTTTCCAGCGCAGGGTGTTGCAAAAACCCTCAACAGAAACCTGACACTCCAGTGACAGACAAACAAAAAGCTCTAGCAGAGGTATGGAGAAGGCTGTCTGGGGCTTGTCGGCTGTTGCCGGCCAGAGACCATACCTGAGCAGAGTGCAGGTTTCTGGTTCACATGCACACATATTGACTGTGACGGTGCAGAGCCGTCCTGCCAAATAAAAAGAGGGAAATATATATATATAAAAAAACATAACCAAGTACTACTATAGAGACTGCCATATCAGCATAGACTAAATCACTTGAGTGTGTCACCTATAACACCATAAATCAGCAAACAACTTTTTTTTACAAAATTGTATCACAAATTTGATTAATTCCTTATAGGAAATCATTACTACACATGTAAATAGGACCGAATTCCTTAACCTGTCAAGAAAATTAAATACATTAAGATTCGGTAATATGTAAAATGACAAACCTGTGCTGACAATGACTTTCATGTCCTTTGTGTACACAGCATGGGTGCTATGGCCTTCAGGTAAATATAGGAATAACCCCAGGGAGGATGGCTCATAGTAGACATTCTGTAAGAAAGATTGATGGCTCTAACAATCTTTTTAAAACTACAAACTCGTGACACAGTTGATACTACATAATGCTAGAACAATTTGAAGTATCTAATAAATCTGTTAAAATTACTGAGTTTGTTGCCTGTATGTATGACTGCATGGTATTGTTCTTACATTCCACTTATCAGACAGATGCAGTGAATTTCTGTGAGTCCTCTTCAGACAACCCTCACAAAACACTGCAGTGGTGCTGCACTCAATGCACCTGTAATCAGCATGTTCTAGGCAGACAACACACTGGGTAGCAATTGGTGCTGAACATTCAAATGACACCTTAAGCATGTCATCCTTGACTGCATCCCAGGCATGAAGCTCTCTCTTCTTTGCCTTACTGTATGCACTCTCGGAATATGAACTAACGTTACAGCTCGGTGCCACATCATCAGGTTCAGCCTGTTGAGATGTAATAGTCGGGTCGGTCTGTTTGGAGTTGGGCTGGGGAAGACCTTGACTAAGGTAAGAAACCTTTGCAGGGCCAACGATACACCTCCTCACCACCTTAATCTTAACGCTCCTGGAACGTGTGGTCTTAACTGTTTTTCCCATATCTGAAATCAAAATATTTGGCAATTATTACATAAAGCAAAGTGCAACCTGTACTTATCACAGCCTAAAAGACAGAAACACATCAGTGAACATGGGATGCAGATAAGGGATATCCCTTATCTGCATCCCATGTTCACTGATGTGTTTCTGTCTTTTAGGCTGTGATAAGTACATGGTATTTGGTGCCATAGATAGATATGTCAATAAGAGTAAGGTTAGGCCTATGATGGCTTCAGTGAAGCATCAACGAGCATACAATATTATGCAATACATTACAGCTTGGAAAAAGTAATTTTTACAGGCTAAATTTGCGTTTAATTAGAAACTAAATTTCCCCGTTAGCTTCATATGTAAAAACATGCTTATTGGCAACGTTAATGCTCAAATAAAGCAAGTAAGTTAAGGTAATGATAGGCTAATAACGTAACGTAATAGGGCCTAACGTTAGCCTATATAACGTTTACAAAATAATCGCAATATGCTTATCTCATGTCAACACTCATGTCACGCAACATTAAAACACATTTTATGTATTGTTTTCCATTATTGACTAATTAATTACAGTATAAATGATCGGTTTTATCATTTAAATGTTCTTACCTGAAAATATCAAGCGCGAAATATCACAATACGGTTATCTCATGTCAACACTCATGTCACGCAACATTAAAACACATTTTATGTATTTTTTTTCCTTATTGACCAATTAATTACCGTTAAATGCTCGGTTTTATAATTTCAATGTTCTTACCTGAAAATATCAAGCGCGAAATATTGCAACGTTGCTGCGTCATTCAGTAGACTTCCGATTACCGGCGAGCTGGATTCCTCTGGGATTGGATCTGGAGTCTTTTCTTGTATTTGTCGCAGCAGGCCCCTACTGGCCCATATATATGAGCTGATAACCACTGATAACACCCATTCAATCGAGTGATAACATTCGAAGCGGGTGGTTGGGCAGGTATTTCATTCCAAATTTCAGGGTAAAGCCAGGGGCACTGCTATTCTTATACACAGGTCAGTTCCTTTTGTGTGCTCGGATGTCATAGCAGATCCCAATGGGAGATTTGTCATTGTCACAGGTAAAACTTTCCAGTTATTCTCGCCAATGTCTATGCGCCTAACTGGGATAATGATAATTTTTTTAGACATTTATTTTCTGTACTGCCTGATACCTCTTCTCAACATCTTATTTTGGGAGGTGATTTTAATTACTGGATTAATCCCAAACTTGACCGCTCCTCTGTTAGACTGAAGGTGATTCAGTCTTTTATGGAGGAGTTTAAGGTCTCAGATCCTTACAGAAAGAATACTCTTTCTTTTCTCAGGTTCATCATACTTTCACTCGGATTGACTTTTTTTTTATAGATAACCGGTTAATTTCTTCAGTTGAGTTGTGCTCATACAACGCTATTGTTATTTCAGACCATGCCCCGGTTAGTATGAAGATTTGTGTTAAGGAACTTGAGGGCACATGGCCTCCGTGGCGTTTAAATACCCGTTTGTTGTCAGATGAGAATTTTATGGAATTTGTGTCTAATCAGATAGATTTGTTTATATTAACAAACAAGTCTTCAGATGTTTCAGCATCCCTCCTTTGGGAAACTATGAAGGCATACTTAAGAGTGGAAATCATCTCATACACTGCATATAGGGAAAAGATGAGGAAACGTAAACTATCAGAGATTGTTCAGAAAATCGCCCATATAGATAATATTTATGCAGTTTCTGCATCCTCGGATATATACAGGGAGCCTCTCTACAGGCATAATTTGACATATTCTCTCATCATGCTATGCAGAGAATCTAATGCATAGATCTAGATACAAGTACAACGAAGAGGGTGATAAGGCAAGTAAGCTGCTGGCCCATCAATTAGTGATGTGTCGTTCATGAATGATTCGTTCATTTTGAACGAATCTTTAATATGACTCGGGACTACCGAGTTGTCTCAGAGAGTGATTCGTTCATTTTGTGTTGACCGCACATGCGCATTGCGCAACATATGGGTTCTGAATCTGTATCTGTATTTTTCAGATAATGTTTATTGCACATATTTTGTATTTTAATTCCTAAATATAAAACAATATACATGCAGACGCAGTCAATAATACGAATCTAATGTTGTATTTGATGCGAGATACCAGCGGTCACGTGACAAAAGAATGAAGGATTTATATAGAAGAACTCACTCGAGCTGTTACCTCTATGCAAAATGGTAAATGTCCAGGGCCGGATGGGTATCCAGTAGAGCTTTATAAAAAAAAATAGACAAATTGACCCCCATGACGATTGACATGTATGTTGAATTATTTGATTCACTCAAGCTCCCTCAAACACTTAATCAGGCTTCTATCTCTTTGATATTAAAGAAGAATAAAGATCCCTTACATTGCACTTCTTACCGCCCGATCAGTCTTCTTAATGTTGACTTTAAACTCTTATCAAAGTTGCTGGCAATACGTTTAGAGTCCATCTTACCATCCATTATTTCTCCGGATCAGACTGGGTTTATTAAAAATAGACACTCATTTTTTAATATTAGGAGACTGTTTAATATTGTATACAACCCTTCTTCTTCTGTTGTTCCAGAGGCTGTGATTTCATTAGATGCAGAGAAACCATTTGACCGGGTGGAGTGGAAGTATCTTTTTTACACTTTAGAAAAATTTGGTTTCGGTCACAAATTTATTTCTTGGGTGAGGTTACTGTATTCTGGCCCACAAGCTTCTGTCAGGACCAATAATACTCGTTCAGGATATTTTCCCCTCCACCGGTCCACTCGCCAGGGGTGCCCTCTGAGTCCACTTCTCTTTGCCATTGCTATTGAGCCCCTCTCCAACGCACTGCGATCTGATTCTTCTATATTGGGCATAAAAATAATGGGTACAGAACAAAAGGTGTCTTTGTATGTGGATGATCTTCTCTACGTTTCAGATTTGGATATGTCGATACCTACAGTGCTTGGTGTCTTAAAGTCCTTTGGTTCCATCTCTGGTTATAAATTAAATCTAAGCAAGAGCGAGATTTTGCCACTGAGCTCTGCAGCTAGGAACTACCCTTTACATAATTTTCCATTTAAGATCTCCCAACATAGATTTACCTATCTTGGAGCTTGCATCACGGATACATTTAAAGACCTTTTTAAATTTAACTTTGCTAATTTGCTTCTCCAGATGGAGAAAGATTTTGAGCGCTGGTCACTGCTTCCTCTGTCCTTGGCTGGAAGAATCAACTCGGTTAAAATGAATATCCTTCTAAAATTCTCTTATTATTTTCAGTGCATACCCATTTTCCTTCCTCAACACCTTTTTCGTCAAATCGATTCCCTAATTTTGGGTTTTATTTGGAATAAAAAGATCCCCAGAATTCGTAAGGCTTTTCTTCAGAGACCTAAAATACTTAGGGGAATGGCTTTACCTAACTTTCAGCTTTATTACTGGGCCACAAATCTTAGGGTAATACAATACTGGTTAAATCAAGATTTTTCTCATGATTCATCTGTTTGGCTTACCATGGAAGCTACCTCATCTATGCCTACTTCGCTAGCATCCTTAGTACATGCTCCCATTAAATGCTCATTTTCTCCCTACACCAAAAATATTATCGTTAAAACTACATTGAGAATCTGGAGGCAATTCAGACACCACTTTGGTTTACAAGCCTCCTCTATTTCTGCACCTATAGCAGCAAATTTTGCTTTCTTGCCATCATTAATGGATAGGACTTTCTCCCATTGACTCCTTTCTCAAACCTATTCATGTTATGAAGGGTATGATTTCACATTTCTATGAAGCAATATGCTCCTTACATGAGAGTTCACTTGCATCTATTAAATCTCAGTGGGAGGAGGACATATTCCAGAAGAATAATGGGAAAAGATTCTATGTTGTGTGCACTCCTCATCCTTCTGCGCCAGACAGGGTCTGATGCAGTTTAAAATCCTTCATCGCACCCACTGGACCAAACTTAGACTTTCTAAAATATATCCTGAGGTAGATCCCATGTGTGATCGCTGTCATCAAGCCCCTGCATCTACTGCGAATATGTTTTGGTCTTGTCCATCTCTACACAAATATTGGTCTCTGATCTTTAAAACAATATCTGAAGTTCTTGGAATTTATGTTAAACCTTTGCCTGTTACAGCTTTATTTGGTACTCTCTCGTTTTCACTAAACATGCCCAAATATAAGACTGATTTTGTAGCTTATGTCATTCTTCTGGCAAGACGCCTAATTTTAATAAATTGGAAATCGCCTACACCTCTTACTCATTCTCTATGGATTAATGATATCTTTCATTTCATCAAACTAGAAAAAATCAGGCATACAATGAAGGGATCTTCTGACAACTTCTATAAGATCTGGGGTCCTTTCTTAGACTGTGTAGGAAAGTGAAATAGTTTCAAACTCCTGTCTATATACCCTCTTGCAGTAAAGAATCTTCTTACATGTGATATTAACCTGAATGACCAATGTTTTTGGATGACCAAGCTTTACATGGCATCTTATTTATTTTATTACTAATATATATATAAATATATATATATATATATATATATATATATATATATATATATATATATATATATATATATATATTTTTTTTTTTTTTTACTTTTTGGTTTATGTTTTTTATTGTTTGTATTTCGTCATTGTTGTATTCTCTCACGCTGAATGCTTTTTGGATGTAATTTGCTTCATATGACAGATCCATAATTGTATATTTCCTTTTTATTATTGCTTAACTTAGAATTAATCTTAATCTGTCTCTGTTTGCTGTATGGTCCTTTCTATGAACAAAAGAGATGGAATTAATTACATCTGTAATTGTGTGATGTACTCTGTTTATATGGAAAAATCTAAATAAAGTGGGAAAACAAAAAAGTTTATCATTTAACACGATACAGTTAAAGGGGTCATGACATGGTTTTTGTTTTTTGTTTTATTATGTTCCTTTAGGTGCAAATATAGTATAACTATAGTTTTTTGGACAAAAACTTTTAAAATTGAGTGATTTATGACCCCATTTATGTTCTGAATCTCACAGAACATGTGTGGATTCTGTGGAACTGTTTACATTTGTTTACATTTGCGGGTGCTGCCGATTGCTGCGTGCGAGGCGATGGCTCTTGCAATGATACAATCCTATATGTTTGAGCCGGAATCAGATGAGGAATCAGAAGAAAATGAACCATCACCACAACAACTAAGAATGGATCAGCCCGTGTCCACATGTAAAGTGTGAAACTATTTTGAATTAATATGTCATTTGTAACCCGAGACACTTGAAAACGGGGTATTGTTGCGTAATCATCCTATAATTTGCTAACAGTTGAACATTATTTGTCTGAGTGGGTCGATCAGTTTGACATTCTACATCTTTTAATACGGGGCCTGAACATGACGGATTCTGAAAACAATATGCAAGTAAACTAAGTAAAAACACTGTGATTATTCATAATGAATGAATGAAACTGCAATTAACATTTTAAAAAGTAGTTTTAAGATGAAATACATGACTTACAGTGTGCGGCGTCGTTGTTGGGCCTAGAATAGTCGGCGCGGCCTGATCTTTAAGCAGAAGTTTTCTGGCAAAGCCACTATCATACTGCGATGTGTTCCCAAACAGTCATCCATGAAATGTAGGCTAGAGAAGACATCTTAAATTAACACTACCGTGACTGGGACGTCCGCAAAAAATAAACTGCATCCATTTTTCCCTGACGTCTGGATCTTTCGGCAGTGTATTCAAACGTGTTGTTTGTCCACAGCCAGGAACAGCACATCTGCGTGGCATCGCGATCTTCTTGTAAACAGACCCACTCGCTGCACGTCGCTGTACCGTGACCTGTGGGCGCGATAACGATGGGATGATACGAAATGAGGCGTAGTCGTCTTGCGCTTGAGGCGGTCACATGCAAACGACTGGTACGTCACTTCGTATCATGGATCCCCAACGAGCTGTATTTAGAGCTTGATTAAATAAATTGTTCGTTTATATTGGGGAGGACGTCTTAAGCTATGAAACTTGCAGGAAGTTGGTGCAAAGTTGGTGCAAAAAAATGGTACAAAGACCTCTTGTACACCAAAAGATCAAGGCAAATTTGGTTTCTCATGTCATGACCCCTTTAAGCAACCTCCTATGACGAATGCTGTTTTCATGAATACCATCACAACTGAAAATGTGACAATGATTTCATACAAAAGTTCAATAAACAGATGAAACTAAGTCACTTACATTTTAGATGCAACGTTGACTGTTTTAGTTCTGTTTCAGTAATGAAAATAGTTCAAAACAAAGATAACAGCAGAACCATCGCGCATCTCACAGAAACACTCAACTGTGTTTTCTCATTACTGAATGATTAATCATTTTGAACAAATTGGTTGAGTCAAAGATTTAATGATCAATTCATAAACATCTTTCTCATTCATGAATGAATCAGTCGTTTGAACGAATCATTTGAACGAATGAATCAATGACTCGCTCATTAAGACGGTTGCCGCCCGCCACCTATTGACGGTTTAGTGTTATGTTTTTAAAATTATTTTCATTCTTTCCAACGATTATTAATTAATTATATTTAAAACAATCTCATAGCATTGTGTGTGTGTGTGTGTGTGTACTAGTCTACCAATCTAAGAGGGGACCTTGGTGTCGTTACACACTCACCAACAGGGGACCGCCGAGCCAAGTGTGGACATTTTTTAAGTCCCCTGTTGGTCATGCTTTAAAACATGTTAAAATCAAGTAAAAACACTCTGGTGAATTTTTTTAATTTTTGACCAAGTGGGGACCTAAGCCTGTGTGTGTGTTTAAGCCCATACTCAGCAGCGCTCCTGTAGGCTGGAGCAGGAACTGCAATGGCCCATTAACACACGTTGTTCACACTTCTCTATTGTTTGAATGGCTTGCTGTCCCAGAGAGGCTCTGAGACTGTAGAGCTGCTGTTTAACTGGCTGCTTAGTTAAGGATCATATATATGTATATTTTTTCATAATATAACTTTTTTTTTAAAACATGCCAAGAGGGGATCTGCAACTCTGACCGATGTCTACCTATCGAACAGTGGACTACTATAGCCTGCATACACACTGCATATATATATATATATATATATATATATATATATATATATATATATATATATATATATATATATATATATATATATATATATATATATATATATATTTAAATAGCTATAAATAAATATAGTATATAGAATAAATATAAATATATATAGTAAATATAGTATAAATATAAATAAATTTCAGATGGGCAATATATATACAGTATAGAAAAATGTAATTATGTTAAAGCTCCAGTAGGTAGCTTTTGTAAACAAATATTTGTTAAAACTGTCATTATGTCCTCACAGTAGAATATGAGACAGATAATCTGTGGAAAAATCAAGCTCCTCTGGCTCCTCCCTGTGGTCCTATTGCCATTTGCAGAAATACACCGCTCCCGGTCAGAAACAACCAATCAGTGCCAGGAGGAATGTCTTAGCAGTGTCAATCACGCTCGTGTACGCGCTGATCACCCCTCTCTTGCACAGCGCGAGCGCGTACTGTCGTTCGTGACTCTCCTGTTCGAACGCGTTCATCCAAATGAACGAATCTTTTTTTCTGAAACTGAAACTGTCATTTGGTCCTTGAAACGTTTGTGTCCTATTGAAGTCCATTATATGGAGAAAAAGCCTGGAATGTTTTCATCAAAAACCTTAATTTCTTTTCGACTGAAGAAAGAAAGACATGGACATCTTGGATGACATGGAGGTGAGTAAATTATCAGCAAAAGTTTTTTTTTAAAAGTGAACTAAAAAATTTGGTCCTCAAATCATTATGTATTTTGCAATACATGTAACTTTATAAAGTTGCACTCTTTCTATAAGTTATAAATAGCTAGTAAGATAACGTTAAAGGTAACGTTATCTTACTAGCTATTTATAACTTATAGAAAGAGTGCAACGTTATAAAGTTACATGTATAGCAAAATACATAATGATTTGAGGACCAAGTTTGTAGTCAAAGTATGGGCAGGCCATAGTCAATGTAAAGCATATTGTTGATGTTTCGTCCCTATTAGTGAATGTTCCATAACTGTTTATAATCCGCCGTCATCGGTGGTCCTGTTTACTAGCCTGCGCGTTCACGGCAGGCTCCGCTGTGGGGGAGGAGCTGTGGAGGGAGGGCTGTAGCGCAGCAGAGAGCAAGGGGGTTGGACCTGGAAGTTGTGCTTGTTCAAATTTTCAGGCTAAGTCAACATTTTCTCAAAACTCCCTACTGCAACTTTAACTGAATGTCTTTTAGCACTGATACTTTATTTGGTAAAAATAAAGTGTCAGTGTAAAAATTACATATAAAATTTTCTTTTAAGGTCTTTTTTCGTAATATAACTTCAAATATGCATTTTTTTTTAAACATGCAAAGAGGGGATCTGCAACTCTGACCGATGTCTACCTATCCAACAGGGGACTCCCATAGCCTGCAATGGAACTGTGTGTGTGCGTGTGAACAGCGAAGTGAACTGGCAGTAAAGTCTGGCTTCATTATGTAACTTATATATATATATATATATATATATATATATATATATATATATATATATATATATATATACTTTACTTTAGAATCAAATCCTGTCTTTCCTTAGAGGCAAAAAAACCCAGCTCTCTCAGTTTCAAAGTAGTTTTAAACGATTCGGAGAATGACACATCGAGCTGTAGATGTTTTAACTAGTTATGTATTGATATTGAAACAGATTGGATTTGTTTGTGTGTGTATATGTGTATGTATTGATGGATGTTATTTGTTAAACTCAAACGAGCTGTATCTGTGAGTCTTGGCCAGGACGCTCTGGTAAAAGAGATTCTTAATCTCAATGTTCTTCTTTTCCTGGTAAAATAAAGGTTAATAATAAATAATATGTATATATTGAAAAATTATGTTAACTGAATTTATTTTAACACTGACACTTTATTTGTTAAAAATAAAGTGTCAGTGTAAAAATGACATAAAAAATTTCATTTAAGGTCTTTTTTTCATAATATAACTTCAAATATGCATTTTTTGTTTTTTAAACATGCAAAGAGGGGATCTGCAACTCTGACGGATGTCTGCCTATCGAACAGGGGACTCCCATAGCCTGCAATGGAACTGTGTGCGTGTGAACAGTGAAGTGAACTGGTAGTGAAGTCTGGCTTCATTTTGTATACATATATATATATATATATATATATATATATATATATATATATATATATATATATATATATATATATATATAAATTGCTATAAATAAGTATAGTATGGTTGGTACTCAACCGGAATAGTACTTTTACCGCCGCCATTCCCGTGGCGGTAATTGCGGGTGTGTATTTGCTGCCTTTTACCGCTAAGAGGCGCTGCAATCACAGACTTTGAAAAGTGTCAGTTTATTCTCTCTATTGCGTAATCTGCCGCCGGCATTCAGAGCGATTGAAAGCTGGTAGCAGATGAATTCAAGTGAAACATTGTAGTTAAACAAATTCATAATCACAATACTGAAATTACTGAAATTAAATTGAATAAGTAATGAAAACATTTCAGCATAAAACATTGCAATAGAAACATATTAGGTTACATCAATGAGGCTTTGGAAGAGCATAAAAGATGTTATCTTAACAGCGTTCAGACGGTAGCTCTGTGGTTAACGCAACAACATGAGCCTCGCGGAGCTTCAAGCAATCTGAGATCGAATCTCATTGAAGCCTACATGGCATGATATTGGCCGACAGCGTTTTATGTTTTACCGTTCTTGATGCTTAAATATGTAACCGTTTATTTGCGAGTTTATTAACTGTTTATTTATTTAGTCAAGCGGTTTGTTTAATTATCAATGGCACATTACAACATAAATTTGCTACATTCCAGTAGAGCCGCTGCACAGACGACAAAACTGATGAAGGAAGATTGTCAGCCGATACCGTCAGAAAATAAAAATGAAGAAGCTCGTCTTTAATCTGCTAAATTATTGTTTTGTGAATCATTCACAAAATTGAGGTGACTGACAGTGATACCCGACCATAGCAACGGAAGATTTTTCTGTATGTCGCTGCGTGTCATCCATACAAATCACGAAAAAAAACTGTAACAAATGATTTAGCCTTTGTTGCTTCAAAGACACAGCATGCCTTGCTGAATTCACCTTACAATAAAATGAGGTTGATCGCGAATTAAAGAGCTCTGTATATACTGCTCACTCCCAGTCGTTTCTTGGCATGAACGCGTTTCGTCAACAGTTCATGTTTAAATAATGCCAGATTGTTGACAATTATACACACTGCTCAAACATTCTAAAACGCTACAAAACCAGTTGAAACAACTGGATTGAACACTTCAATTGAAATTTTGTGTAAAAAACTTTAAATACAATAAATAAACTACAACATTTATAATTTAATAAGATATAGGGCCTACATTTGGACACATCGAGAGATTTATTATCATAACATTAACACCTATTGTCCTGCACGCACGATAAAGCAACAGAACTGTCCCTCCAAAATTCCCTCCCTCGATTTGGGCCAGCTTTTTCCAAGCAAAACTATACAATCTTCAAACGCATGTTAATTTGTTGTCATGAACAAAGTGTTTCACTCTGTATTAAATTCCACAGGGCTCTTTGGATCCTTACAACCAGGGTGCATGCAATTTGTGAATTAAGTTTTTTTTATTTATTTATTTTTTTTTTTTCGTGGTGCTGCTGTTATATAAATAACATTTATAGAATAATTATGAACTTAAATGAAACAATATCGCAACATTTGGACAAATAGATTATTTGATCCGTTCTTACATTTTTATTTAGCCTACATTTAATTAGAGCGAGATTTTCACCCTTGCCTTGTCCTTTCCCCATTGGGAAGCGCTCACATGATAGCTAAACATGTTTGAGTAGATCCTCTGTACCTCTCGGTTTCAGATGGATTACATAATCAGATAACATTTATTAAATATTTAGACATTTAAAGACTTTAGACATAGCCGATTTTTTTTATCGTGACTGAGCTGAGGCAAGTGGCTTTCGGTTCATTTTTGTGACGCGCAGTTCCCAGAGACAGAGACGACAGATAAACTTTTGTCGTTAGCCTAATATGAATAAAAGTTTACAGTTTTGTACGATGTAGGCTACTCTACTCTTATCTGTATGACCAAAAAATTACGAAATTACGGAGTAGCCTATTAAGTTATTTTAGCTGTTATGAGAAAAATAAATCCAAATGAACGCGCCGCCGTGTTTGTTGAACACTAATTCAACATGCCAGAATAAAACCCGACTTTAGAACAATGCATAGCACCCTCGGCGTGGTGTGCCAAAACATTTAACTGTTAAACTTCAATATTTCATTCAAAATAATCTCAAAATGCTTTGTGACATTTTGAAAAGCCATGCATGCATTAAGGCCACTGGAACCATGAACGTAACTGAAACGCTGGTTTGGATTTTATTGTTTGTCGTTTAAACGTGCCTGTTGCATATCTTTATTTTATATGGTCTATTGGCTAAGTAGCCTATAGCATTGATTACTGTGGAGGGAGGGGGTAGGGGATTAAAATAATTCAGCAGAAACAGGGATGTTTAGACCAGAAGGAAATCCCCGTCCACCCTGGCAAATCGCACCATGTTTTTAAAAACTCTATGTAGGCTATAGGGAATCAAAAAAAAAAAAAAAAAAATATATATATATATATATATATATATATATATATATATATTTTTTTTTTTTTTTTTTTGATTCCCTATAGCCTACATAGAGTTTTTTTCACACTAAGGAACAAATATTATCCAACAGAATGACTTTACATCTGTAATTTCAAAAGCAGTTCTGTAAAAAAAAAAAAAAAAAATATATATATATATATATATATATATTTTTTTTTTTTACAGAACTGCTTTTGAAATTACAGATGTAAAGTCATTCTGTTGGATAATATTTGTTCCTTAGTGTGAAATGGAAATGCATGGTAATTTTATTTTATAAACATAAGCAAAAAACTATATGGTGTAACAAAGTTTTAGAACTAGGCAAATCTCTCTGCATTAATAATAGGCTGTAAAATGCAGTAATAGGCTAATATAAAATCAACAGTAGATCATGTTTGTTCGGGATTTGAACCCGTGTCATCTAAATGATCGATACGTAAATTCTACCAGCTCGGCTACAAATTTACTCACTGAGAAATGCCCAAACGTTCGTTTCTTCACTCACATGAGCGAGAAGCGCTCTTCATTCGTCTTAGTCATTCCTCAATATAATAGTAAAAATAATTAAATTTTAATAATTAAATTTCTGTTATTAATTTGTTTTTGTCTTTTTGTTATCGCGCTGCTCCCCCGGGGCTTGACGTCTAGGCCTACAATATGAAATATAGGCTAAATTGTTCTCGTTTCTATTCTTAACTTTTCATTCAATTTTTCTGTCCTAAAAAAATGTTCTATTCTTTTTACCATAGTTGTAGTATTTCATCCTTACTGTAAATTGACATTAACCCCACTTACATTTAAAAATGCAGCAATTGCTGCTGTTTTGCACAATATCCCTTTGCGCCACCTGGCGGTCATTTCGCGAATGACTTTGAAATGCGACTGGTTTATTTTTGCCGCGGTGGTTTTGCCGCGGTGGCTGGCGCGGCGGTAATAGGCATTCTGGTTGACTACCTACTGTATATAGTATACATATATATATATACCTTCGGCAGGCTTAGCGAGAGAGTATGGAAGAACAATTCTCTGTCTCTCCACCTAAAAGTCCAAGTTTACGAGGCCTGTATTCTCAGCACTCTCCTGTACGGCAGTGAAACTTGGTGCACCTACCGCAGACATGAACATCACCTGAACACCTTTCACTTTCGCTGTCTGCGCTCAATTATAGGCATAACTTGGAAGGATCATGTTCCAAATTCGGTTATCCTTTCCACGACCAAGAGCACAGACCTCTACACTATGTTGCGCACCCGTCGCTTACGCTGGGCTGGCCACACTTACCGCATGGAAGAAAACCGGTTACCGAAAGCAATTTTGTATGGCGAAATTGCTGATGCCCCTCGCCAAGTCGGCCGGCCGAAGCTCCGCTACAAGGATGTCCTGAAGCGTGACCTTAAGTCGTTCGGCCTTCCAAGCGAAAACTGGGAAACGCTTGCTGGTGACCGAGCAATGTGGCACGCCTCCATAAGATCTGGTGTCAAAAGATCTTGCCAGCAGTACAAAGACTTCCTTGACAGTAGAAGACTGAAGCGCCATATCAATCGTCGTTCTCGACGCTAAGGGCCTGAAAAAAATAAAAATTTTAAAAGATAAAAAAAAATAAAAAAGATTTTTTTCAAAACTGATCCATACATTGATCAAATCAGAAAAAGACTGATTTTGTTGACTTAAAATAACAGACTAACTAAATAGTATTGCTTTCAATATAAAAACCAATGAAAATGTAAAAGAACACTAAGATTAATTAAGCTTGAAACCGCATCGCACATTTCAAGGTTTAAATAAAGTGTCGGGACAGTTTATTTATTTAAAACAGGGTTGTATCGAGTTTACAATTTATTTCCTTTAAGATGCAAAATAAGAAACACAGAATCTTATTCTTGCGACATTTTAAATTTGTATTGCAATAGAAATTGCAGCTAAATTAAACAATTAAAACAGTACAAAATGAAAATAGTCCAAAGCAACAAATTAAGAACATGCGTTTTCCTTCGCCTCTCTCGCTGGATCTCTTTTTAGCAAGTTTATTTTGTCTCCCTCACTGCGCGCGCCGGGTCTCTCTCGAAATTAAACATTTGAGGGTAACACTTCATTCAATTTTTCTGTCCTAAAAAAATGTTCTATTCTTTTTACCATAGTTGTAGTATTTCATCCTTACTGTAAATTGACATTAACCCCACTTACATTTAAAAATGCAGCAATTGCTGCTGTTTTGCAAAATATCCCTTTGCGCCACCTGGCGGTCATTTCGCGAATGACTTTGAAATGCGACTGGTTTATTTTTGCCGCGGTGGTTTTGCCGCGGTGGCTGGCGCGGCGGTAATAGGCATTCTGGTTGACTACCTACTGTATATAGTATACATATATATATACCTTCGGCAGGCTTAGCGAGAGAGTATGGAAGAACAATTCTCTGTCTCTCCACCTAAAAGTCCAAGTTTACGAGGCCTGTATTCTCAGCACTCTCCTGTACGGCAGTGAAACTTGGTGCACCTACCGCAGACATGAACATCGCCTGAACACCTTTCACTTTCGCTGTCTGCGCTCAATTATAGGCATAACTTGGAAGGATCATGTTCCAAATTCGGTTATCCTTTCCACGACCAAGAGCACAGACCTCTACACTATGTTGCGCACCCGTCGCTTACGCTGGGCTGGCCACACTTACCGCATGGAAGAAAACCGGTTACCGAAAGCAATTTTGTATGGCGAAATTGCTGATGCCCCTCGCTAAGTCGGCCGGCCGAAGCTCAGCTACAAGGATGTCCTGAAGCGTGACCTTAAGTCGTTCGGCCTTCCAAGCGAAAACTGGGAAACGCTTGCTGGTGACCGAGCAATGTGGCACGCCTCCATAAGATCTGGTGTCAAAAGATCTTGCCAGCAGTACAAAGACTTCCTTGACAGTAGAAGACTGAAGCGCCATATCAATCGTCGTTCTCGACGCTAAGGGCCTGAAAAAAATAAAAATTTTAAAAGATAAAAAAAAATAAAAAAGATTTTTTTCAAAACTGATCCATACATTGATCAAATCAGAAAAAGACTGATTTTGTTGACTTAAAATAACAGACTAACTAAATAGTATTGCTTTCAATATAAAAACCAATGAAAATGTAAAAGAACACTAAGATTAATTAAGCTTGAAACCGCATCGCACATTTCAAGGTTTAAATAAAGTGTCGGGACAGTTTATTTATTTAAAACAGGGTTGTATCGAGTTTAGAATTTATTTCCTTTAAGATGCAAAATAAGAAACACAGAATCTTATTCTTGCGACATTTTAAATTTGTATTGCAAAAGAAATTGCAGCTAAATTAAACAATTAAAACAGTACAAAATGAAAATAGTCCAAAGCAGCAAATTAAGAACATGCGTTTTCCTTCGCCTCTCTCTCGCTGGATCTCTTTTTAGCAAGTTTATTTTGTCTCCCTCACTGCGCGCGCCGGGTCTCTCTCGAAATTAAACATTTGAGGGTAACTCTTCATTCAATTTTTCTGTCCTAAAAAAATGTTCTATTCTTTTTACCATAGTTGTAGTATTTCATCCTTACTGTAAATTGACATTAACCCCACTTACATTTAAAAATGCAGCAATTGCTGCTGTTTTGCACAATATCCCTTTGCGCCACCTGGCGGTCATTTCGCGAATGACTTTGAAATGCGACTGGTTTATTTTTGCCGCGGTGGTTTTGCCGCGGTGGCTGGCGCGGCGGTAATAGGCATTCTGGTTGACTACCTACTGTATATAGTATACATATATATATACCTTCGGCAGGCTTAGCGAGAGAGTATGGAAGAACAATTCTCTGTCTCTCCACCTAAAAGTCCAAGTTTACGAGGCCTGTATTCTCAGCACTCTCCTGTACGGCAGTGAAACTTGGTGCACCTACCGCAGACATGAACATCGCCTGAACACCTTTCACTTTCGCTGTCTGCGCTCAATTATAGGCATAACTTGGAAGGATCATGTTCCAAATTCGGTTATCCTTTCCACGACCAAGAGCACAGACCTCTACACTATGTTGCGCACCCGTCGCTTACGCTGGGCTGGCCACACTTATCGCATGAAAGAAAACCGGTTACCGAAAGCAATTTTGTATGGCGAAATTGCTGATGCCCCTCGCCAAGTCGGCCGGCCGAAGCTCCGCTACAAGGATGTCCTGAAGCGTGACCTTAAGTCGTTCGGCCTTCCAAGCGAAAACTGGGAAACGCTTGCTGGTGACCGAGCAATGTGGCACGCCTCCATAAGATCTGGTGTCAAAAGATCTTGCCAGCAGTACAAAGACTTCCTTGACAGTACAAGACTGAAGCGCCATACCAATCGTCGTTCTCGACGCTAAGGGCCTGAAAAAAAAAAAATAAATAAAAAATAGTATAAATATAAATAAAATAGCTCTTTAAGGTAACAATTTCAGGTCACGACTTTATACAGTGAATAATGATTTTATTAATCAAAATGAACTCAGTCCCCAGTCGGATGGTAAAGAACAAGATACTTGTTTGGCTGCTTTGTACATTTCTTGCAATCACAAATTTTCACAATGTGTGAGATAACTTGTGAGACCCCCAAATTTCAACATGATTTTACATGCGCCCTGATAAATAAAAATTATACTTTAAGTTTAAGTAAAGTTTTTTTTTCCATAGGTCATCAGATATAGAAGATTTGAATATATCTTTAAATATTTAATTTAAACAATCTTTTAATTTAAAAGATCTGATTTAAACGTTTAAGATAGAATTTAACCAATCGCATATTGTGATTCACCCTTATGATATGGTCTTTTAATTTTTTTTCCTTATATTCAGCATTTGAAACTGATTTTTCTCACTTGCTCATAGAGATGAGGGGGAGACCATAAAACGCCCCTGAACTGGAAAGTGGAAGCAACAGGGGGTGTACAGACCCAACCTGATATCAGAGGTCAAAACAGTCCTGAGATTCTCAAAAACAAGCTCTAAATCTTCAAAAATTAATCAAAGGCCATATTATACTCAGGAGGTCATAGGCATTTCAATTATCCAATGGTCATAGGTCATTTTCATCCACGGAGGATACCCATGGTCAAAGGTGACAACCTGGGTGGTCAAGGTCATCGGTAGGGCACGACTTGGGTGGTCCAGGGGGCGTGGCAAGGTCAAGAGGTCACCATCAATCATTTTGACACATGGTGTAGCATAATAACTACTAAAGGGTACCAGAATTGATTTGAGAAGAAATAAAATGTAAAAAATAAAATTTTATGTAATAAAATAACATAGATATTACATTGGTTTCATCACCGCTTGCGAGTTTAAGTCAAGTAAAGTCAAGTCATCCTCATTTATATAGCGCTTTTAACAATGTAGATTGTTTCAAAGCAGCTTTTTACATAGATAAACATATAATTTAAGGTAACAGAGATTGGTTTGGTTTTATAGTGGTTCTTGAATAATGTTTTTTCCAGCTAAAGTTAGTTTTGATTGACTCACTTCCGTCGAAATGATCATTTGTTTTTAAATTAGGGGCCGCTAAGACGACACCGTTCTCTCTAAACAGACTTTAAACGCGAACCTGTGATAGACACTGATGTGGTTCACATGTGCATTAAGAATTGATTCTATAGTTATGTGCGTTTGAATATATGTGCGCAGGTTTGTAATTCCCTACAAACCATGCCTAAACAAACTACTTGTCTTGCCTATAAATTTTGATGCAGAATTTTATTTTATTGTATCACTTCCGGTAGGTACGCGAACCAGAAATTCCACAACACTTTATCTGTAGATTGGTATAGGTATCTTTCATAGAGAGAGGCTAGTTGGCACTTCAGCACTGCATTGTCATCGGCTACAGGCGAAGGTCCTTAGTCAGATCTGGAAACGGCCTGGATCTGGCAGGCTGCGGGAAAACCTTGGGATAAACAAAGACACTAAAATTAGCGCAGATGCCATTCTTCTTATGATGTAACGAGTACATCAGGATTTAAGGGAAGTGTTCCCAGTTCCGGCTGACCTAATCTATGCAGCCTAATATTGAATTATAGAATTCGATAATGTATTGTGTGAATGCTAGGTCAAAAAGATGTGTTTTTAGTCTAGCTTTGAACTGACAGACTGTGTCTGCTTCTTGGACAATGTTAGGAAGACTGTTCCAAAGTTTTGGTGCTAAATAGGAAAAGGATCTACCGCCACCAGTTGATTTTGATATTCTAGGTATTATCAACTGGCCGGAACTTTGAGATCGCAATAGACGTGAAGGAGTATAATGCGTTAAGAGCTCGCTCAAGTACTGTGGAGCTAAACCATTTAGTGCTTTGTAAGTAATCAGCAATATTTTAAAATTTATACGACATTTAATAGGCAGCCAATGCAGTGTTGACAGAACCGGGCTAATATGGTCATACTTCCTGGTTCTGGTAAGAACTCGAGCTGCTGCGTTTTGAACTAGCTGTAGTTTGTTTATTAAGCGTGCAGGGCAACGACCCAGTAGAGCATTACAATAATCTAGCCTTGAGGTCATGAACGCATGAACTAGTTGTTCCGCATTTGTCAATGAGAGCATATGACGTAATTTAGATATATTTTTAAGATGGAAAAATGCGGTTTTACAGATACTAGACTCGTGACTTTCAAATGAAAGATTGGTATCAAAGAGCACACCCAGGTTCCTACCTGACGACGAAGACTTAACAGAGCAGCCATCAAGTGTTAGACAGTATTCTAGGTTATTACGTGTGGAAGTTTTTTGTTCAATAATTAGAATCTCTGTTTTTTCAGAATTTAGTAGTAGGAAATTACTAGTCATCCAATTTTTTATATCAACTATGCATTCCGTTAATTTTGTGAATTGGTAAGTTTCGTTAGGTTTTGAAGAAATATACATCTGAGTATCATCAGTATAACAGTGAAAGCTAATTCCATGTTTCCTAATGATATCTCCTAAAGGTAGCATGTACAGAGTGAACAGCAGCGGCCCTAGTACTGAGCCTTGTGGTACGTCATACTGAACTTGTGATCGATAAGACATCTCTTCATTTACTGCTACAAACTGATAACGGTCAGATAAGTATGATTTAAACCATGCTAGTGCAATTCCACTAATGCCAACATAGTTTTCTAGTCTATTTAAAAGAAGGTTGTGGTCAATGGTGTCAAATGCAGCACTAAGATCAAGTAACACTAATAGAGAGATACAACCACGATCGGATGATAAGAGCAAATCATTTGTGACTCTAATGAGAGCAGTCTTAGTAGTATGATACGGTCTAAATCCAGACTGAAAATCCTCACAGATACTATTTCTTTCAAGAAAGGAACACAGTTGTAAGGATACTGCTTTTTCTAATATCTTTGACAGAAAAGGTAGATTTGAGATCGGCCTGTACTTGACTAATTTTGTATGATCAATTTGCGTTTTTTTAACAAGCGGTTTAATCATAGCCAGCTTAAAGGTTTTTGGTACGTATCCTAGAGACAAAGACGAATTAATGATATTAAGAAGAGGATCTATGGCATCTGGAAGCATTTCTTTCAGTAGCTTAGTCGGTATATGGTCTAACATATATGTTGCAGATTTAGATGAATTAACGAGTTTGCAAAATTCTTCCTCTCCTATAGCAACAAATGAATCAAATTTTTCCTCAGGGAGACTACAATGCACTCCCTGATGCGATACTGTAGTAGACGGTTGCATAGTTATAATTTTGTCCCAAATATTATCAATCTTATAAGTGAAGAAGTTCATAAAGTCATTACTGCTGTGTTTCTTGGAAACTTCTGGGCTTGAAGCTTTCTTTTTCGTTAGTTTAGCCACTTTTTAAAATAAATACCTAGAATTATGTTTATTTTCTTCTAATAGGGTTGAAAAATAAGCAGATCTAGCCGATTTTAAAGCCTCTCTGTAAGCAATCAAGCTCTCCTTCCATGAAATCCGAAATACCTCTAGTTTTGTTTTCTTCTAGTTGCGCTCCATTTTTCTGGCTGCTCTCTTAAGGGCCCGGGTGTGCTCGTTGTACCAAGGTGTTGGACTATTTTCTTTAATCTTCTTTAAGCGCAACGGAGCAACTGTGTCTAAAGTGCTGGAAAAGAGAGAGTTAAGAGTTTCTGTTGCAATATCAAGATATTCTAAGCTATCTGGGATGTTGAGATGATGAAACTGATTAGGAAGATTATTGATAAAGCAATCTTTAGTGGCAGAAGTGATAGGTCTAACATATATGTAACACGGAGTCGGCTTTGCAGCCTTGGCTAAATGAAGTTTACACGAGACTAGATAATGATCTGAGATGTCATTGCTCTGCTGCAGAATTTCAACGGCATCAACATTGATTCCATGTGATAATATTAGATCTAGAGTATGATTACGACAATGAGTAGGTCCTGACACGTGTTGTCTAACTCCAATTGAGTTTAAAATGTCTTTAAATGCCAATCCCAATGCATCTTTTTCATTATCTACATGTATATTAAAATCACCAACAATTAGTACTTTATCTGCAGTCTACTAATACTAATTAATACTAATTCTGATAGAAAGTCAGCAAATTCTTTGATAAAATCTTTATGGTGCCCTGGTGGCCTGTATACAGTAGCCAGCAGAATTCTCAAACGTGATTTATCGTTTACATTATATATTTTTACATTAAGCACCAACACTTCAAAAGAAATATATTTAAGAGTAGATCTCTTAGTGGTTTTGAAAATATGACTATAAATTACAGCAACACCTCCCCCTTTGCCTTTCGGACGGGGCTCATGTATATAACAATAATCTTGGGGGGTGGACTCATTTAAAGTAATGTAATCATTTGGTTTTAGCCGGGTTTCTGTCAAACACAGCACATCTAGGTTATAATCTGAAATCATATCATTAACTATCAGCGCTTTTGAAGTAAGGGATCGAATATTCAGCAACCCAAGATTTATCGTTTGCTCATCTGTTTTTATATCTATTTTTTATTCGTTGAACAAATAAAATTTTTAACCTTAGATGGGGGACCAAATTCGGGGAACAGAGACAGTCTCTATATGATGATATCTAGGTGAAAGTGTCATGATTAATGAGGCGGAAGCAAAAGTGCAAGTAACTCGTTTATTGTGGTAGAATAGATGAACAGTCTCAAGTTGGTCAGAGTCCAAGTGCAGAGTGCTGAAGTGACGAAGAGTTTGTAATCCAGACACGAACAGGAACCAGGACAAAGACAGGAACAAACCGCAACACAGCAAGGACGACTGGAACAGGACCAAACACGAACGACACATCAAACAACGATCTGACAAGGAGAGAAGAATGCAGTGAGTATTTATGGGAGAGCAGATTGGATGCAGCTGGAGAGGAGATTGATCAGCTGATCACTGATCAAGTGGAACAAGCCGTCACGCCCACAATTACACACGCCCACACACATAACAACAACTACACGAGACAAGAAGGAACAATGAATTTACGAATCGTGACAGTACCCCCCCTCCTAGGAACGCCTCCCGGCGTTCCCAGACTCCCTTACCTGTCGATTGTAATCATTGATAAGAGAGTGATCCAAAATGTCTCTAGCAGGAACCCAACTTCTCTCCTCTGGACCGTAACCTTCCCAGTCCACCAAATACTGGAATCCGCGTCCCCTCCGTCTCGAGTCCAGAATACGATTAACCGAATATGTGGGTTCCCCTTTTACGAGTCGCGGCGGTGGGGGAACCGGGACTGGCGGATTAAAATGAGAACGAAACATGGGTTTTATTTTGGACACATGAAAGACGGGATGTATCCTCCTGTACACTGGAGGGAGGTTGAGGCAGACTGCCACCGGACTAATGATCTTGGTGACAGTGAACGGGCCGATAAATTTGGGAGCAAGTTTATTAGAGACTGATCGGAGAGGAATGTTCTTGGTAGAAAGCCACACTTTTTGACCAACGACGTATGCGGGAGGCCTAGACCGGTGGCGATCGGCTTTGGCCTTGGTGCGTGCTCCCACTTGGAGTAGAGTCTCACGGGCTCTAGTCCAAGTGTGATGACACCTCTGGACGAAGGCGTGGGCGGAAGGGACCGCGACTTCGGATTCCAGGCTAGAAAAAATAGGTGGCTGGTAACCTACACTACACTCAAACGTAGACAGGCCCGTAGATGACACTGGTAATGTATTGTGGGCGTACTCCACCATAGACAGTTGTTGGCTCCACGAGGAAGAATTCTTAGAGACCAAACTAGTGTTAATTTCGTCAGACGAGACGAGACTAAATATGTTCGTCAACTACCTTTTTTTCCATGACTAAGACGAGACGATGACGAGACTGCACCAATGTCCAAAAACGATGACTAAGATTAAATTAACATGCATTATTGTTGACGAAAAAAGACGAGACTAAAATGTTTTGCAGAAAATAAAAACTAAGATAAAATCGTCTTTTTCATCATGAGATAGAATATTCAGCGGTTAGCCTACTAGGGATGAGTCACGATTTTCGAATATTCCATTAGTTGATTTTATTATAGAATATCGAATAGGTTGTGCAATTGTCGTCTATAAAAAATCCCCATGTTTTCGGGTCTGATGCGGTGACACGTTCATGTAACCAGAGGGTGACGATGCCAATAATGCATCTAAAAGCTGTCAATCAACTCTCAGACAACAGAAGAAGATACACATTAGGTGTTTCTCAATGTCAAGGAAGGATCCTCGGAAGCCGTTATTTCGAGGATGCTACGTCATCGACATCCGTCGAAGGACTGTTCCAATGTCGAGGATCCTCAGAATTTCAACCAAGGACTGAGTCCTTCGTTCGAAAAATATCCCACACACAGGAAAGGATGCATATGTGTAGCCTTCGCGCTCTCAAATCACCCACAATCCTATGCGCCAGCTTTGCTATCTTGTTAAAAAAATAACAATGACATTAGCGGAGTCGGAGCAATAAGGGGGCAATATGCTTTTAAATGTAAGTATATTTACGTTACCATACATTTGTTATAACCGTAGTACATATAAGTAAAGTTTAACGTTTAAAAGCCAGTACAAATTACTACCGTATTGATATTACAAATTATACAAATATATACAAATTACGTTATTGATGGCTAACTGAACCGGACCTGTCATTTAACAATTGTTTGGTTGCCGTCACCGGCATTTCTTTTATAAGTAGCTAGTTAAGTTGTACAAAGTAATTTAACATGGTTAGCAGAAGAGAATTCTTTTAAAAGTATTTAAAATCGTACTGAACCCAAACTTTTGAACGGTAGTGTAAATCACAGCTGTTTGGTCTTTTTGAATTTTTGCAGCGCCAAAAGCGGACCGTTTCACTGACGTAATGACGCAATGACGTGCACTTGCTAGCCTGTTCCATTTACGTGTTCTCCGAATGCTAAAGAGGAGCCTCGCCTAGCCTCTGAAGGAAATGACTTGGAAGGATCAATCCTGCCAAGGAAGTATCCTTGACATTGAGAAACGGCTATTGTCTCACACCAGAGCATGTGAGCGGAGTGGTAATATTTACGCGGAGAGCACATTTCTGAAGATTACGCGCCGCTCGCTCAGAACGCCCACAGTGGCGCACAAAAAAACGTCAAAAGTAATGATGCATTAAACATTTGATTTGTTTATTAATAAACTAGTGTTTTATGTCAGTGTTGGCTGCAAAGATAAAGTTGACGATGCTGACTCGCCATCTTCGCAGTAGTGAACGCGCCTATAGAGAGAAATGCACACTTCATAGCCTACGGATTAGCCTACATAAACAGAGAGCAGCCCATTTCTTTTCGTTTTGAATTGTTTTGTTTAAAAGTAGGCCTACACATTTCAAGCTTTCTATAGATATTCTTCTCAGGTCTGTGAGGCAAGTATCTTATAAGCTGAGTTTCAGTTCATTTATGAGACGCGCTCCAGTTCACGCGCCCGCGCCTTCGTGTCTGGATTATATTGTGTACTATTTGCTTCTTCTCGTTTATTAATCCAGGCAATTTGTTGATGAAACATTTATTAAAAGGAAGATACAATTTATACAAAACGAAATTCACTTTAAAGAAAGGCTTTCTACAAAACAAAACTTAATAAGTGGTCAAAATCATGTGTCATTATAACTGACGGGAAGCACTGCGGACGGGGGAAAACATCTACGCTGTAAATCAACCAGTTACCTAGCAGAAATATTAATTGTTAAGCCTTGCAAAATCTAATTGGTTTGTTATTTCTCAAGACCAACCTAGAATGTAAATAGGTTGTATTTTAGGCCTACAGTAGGCTACAGTAGGCCTATTCTTCTCAGTTTTTCTGGGTATATACTTATTTTATTTCTGCTCTGAACAGAAAAACGAGACACAAGGCAATCAAAAACAGTTTTAAAAACCTTTGTAACTTGTCAATAGGAGTCTGTTGGGCCCCAGCTTTTGAATTGTGTTAGTTCAAAATAACATACTTTTCAGAACAACTTTAAAAAACCAGACACGTTTAACAAAGTTGCATTCAACAAAAATCCTTAAACAAGTGTATTTTGTCAGGTAATTGTGACATTTAACCAATATTTGAGAAGCGTGAAACACTATTTGACTGAAATGGTTATCAGAAATAATCTCAGAAATGATTTGTTATTTAAAAAAAAGACTAAAATGTTTTGACTAAAACTTGACTAAGATATATTGAGTTTTCTTTTGACTAAAACTAGACTAAAATGACGAGACTTTGAGTCGACTAAAACTTGACTAACAAAAAAAGATATGTGAATGACTAAATATGACTAAAACTAACAAGGACATTTGGCACAAGACTAAGACTAAGACTAAATTAAAAATAGGTGACAAAAGTAACACTAGACCAAACATCGTAATGTTCTCTCTAAATCTTGGTTGGCTCTCTCAGTTTGACCATTGCTCTGGGGATGGAACCCTGAGGACAGACTGACAGTCACCCCCAATAACAATGCCCTCACTGAATGACTTCAGACCGTAATCCCTCCGGTACAAACAAACGGTTCGGTGGGCAACCGGGCGGAGGCGTTACCCCTTCTAAGGCCTTCCTGACCTTCGATTCAACCTCCCATACAAGAGTGGAGACAAACAGTCTCGGGTAAAATACACTCGGGAGTAGATGGGCGTTCGGAATGATCAAAAATGCATGACAAAGAATCAGGTTTAACGTTTTTGGAACCTGGGCGATACGAGAGAGTAAAATCAAAACGTCCGAAAAAAAGTGCCCACCGAGCCTGCCTGGAGTTCAATCTTTTGGCAGTCTTAATGTATTCCAGATTCTTGTGATCGGTCCAAACGATAAAAGGTACCCCCGACCCTTCTAACCAGTGACGCCATTCCTCCAACGCTAGCTTGACTGCCAACAACTCTCTATTACCAATGTCATAGTTGCGTTCGGCAGGGGATAAACGATGAGACAAAAACGCGCATGGATGCATTCTGTCGTCTGTGGGAGAACGCTGGGAAATCACTGCACCTACCCCCACCTCTGACACGTCGACCTCCACCACAAACTGACGTGAAGTATCAGGGGAAACGAGAATGGGGGCTGAAATAAACCGGCCTTTGAGTTTGGCAAACGCAGCTTCCACTGCGTCTGACCACCTGAACGTCGTTCTGGGGAGGTCAAAGCGGTCAGAGGTGAGGCTAGTTGGCTGAATTTGCGAATAAACCGCCGGTAAAAATTGGCAAACCCCAGAAACCTCAGTAGGGCCTTACGGGAATCTGGACTTGGCCAATCCACCACAGCCTTAACCCGCTGGGGTCCAGAAACGCGCCGGCACGTTTTGCTGTTTTTTTTCCACATAGCAGCAACATAGACTTAAAGTACTCCGTCATTTTTGATCATATAAATAAAATCAATACATGATTATAAACTATAGAGGGTCTTCTTTTTTTGTGTACACTCACATTAACATCAAAACCGTGTGCTTTTGTAAAATGAAGAAAATAAACAGGGTGTGCTTTCTGTCTCTCCGTCTCGTTAACTTTTTTTCTGGAGCACGTCTCTAAACTTAAACAAAGCTCAGCGAATACTATTCACACAAGCATGAGCAATATATCTTTATGATCATTTAAGTTTGTACTATTAAAATATCTAATTCAAAACTAAAATAAATATTCTCTGTTTATGTAATCTATAAAAAAAGAGAGAGGTGTCAGCCGATCTCATTATCTTTCTCTCAGCTCATTATTCTGCTAATGTGACACGCCCACAGAGAGCGCGCGGTATTCAAACGCAAATTATCTAAGGCAAGCCATTCAAACATGCCAACGCCCACCAGCTGGTTTATAAAACACATCATGTTTGATAAAAACTTGTACTTTACCTCGTCTTGCTACCTGTGAGGAATAATACTATCTAATAACCCTGGAAAATGTACCAGAAGTGCTGGTAGTTTCATTTAGAGGAGCAACGGATCCAGCTGATGTAGTAAGTTATTTATTCTTAAGTGCTTTGTTCTAATCGCGATATTGGATAGTGTCTGTAAACCACAAAAAGACTGTTTAAATATGAATTGCGTGTCTGTGTGTAGGCTAAATGATGAATGAACAGCACAGGCGCGCGCTTTGTTTACTTTCAGTTATACAGCGCGTGTCTGTGCCGTTCATTCACTCTCGCATCTACATTAGTAAACGTTATTTTTACATGAACACATCCAAACTATATTGCTATAGCCTACTAAGATGAGTAAAAATAGACTGAAATATGTTGAAATAAAATGTCTGTATAAGCAACAACCTGCAAATTAACATGTATATGCTAATATATCATACACAATATGTTATAGACTAAATATGAATGTTTAGACAAGATTTTGTGATTAGTTTTGGATAGATTATAAAGTTTTGACTGTAAAAAAAAGACTACCGTCACATTAAATAGTTAAGCTTTTGTTCACCAATTTCTGCTCATATGTTAAATATACTATAGTACGATGTTTTGTCAAAAATAAAGTAGGTATATTGAATTATCAACTAAGACGTTATTATAGTGTTTGTTCCAATATTCAAACTAATCCTTACCATACCGAATCCTTACCTTTTTTAATACGTATGATCAAATGTATACTTTTTACAAAGAAAGAGTACACTTGAATTATTGGATCTTGGTTCTCCCACACTGCCGTCCCCCATAACGCTGCCTTCCCCGTGAGCAGCGTGAGCACAAAGGCTACCTTAGCCTGTTCGTTGACAAAGGTCCTGGGCTGCAATGAAAAATGCATAGAACACTGATTCAAAAATGCTCTGCAAAAATTAGGCTCACCAGCATAGGACTGTGGTATAGGTAGATGGGGCTCCGACTGTGGAGCGCTCTCCGGAGGTGTGGGGGGAACGGCCGGTGTGGGTGGCGCAGTGGGAGCTCGCAGAAGTTGTAGTTGCTGGGTGAGCTCGGACACCTGCGTCACCAAAGCTTGCACGGCCCGAGTAGTGTCGTTAAGACCTCTTTCCTGGTTGTCCATGCGTCTAATGCTGGTGTTTACAAAATCCTCCAACGCCGACGAACTACTCGCTGCTTCCATCAGGTGGTCAGATCGTTCTGTCATGATTAATGAGGCGGAAGCAAAAGTGCAAGTAACTCGTTTATTGTGGTAGAATAGATGAACAGTCTCAAGTTCGTTTGGTGACGCAGGGACAAGATGGTCAGAGTCCAAGTGCAGAGTGCTGAAGTGACGAAGAGCGAGTAATCCAGAAACGAACAAGAACCGGGACAAAGACAGGAACAAACCGCAACACAGCAAGGACGACTTGAACAGGACCAAACACGAACGAGACATCAAACAACGATCTGACAAGGAGAGAAGAATGTGGTGAGTATTTTGGGAGAGCAGATTCAAGCCGAGACAAGCAGTCACGCCCACAATTACACACGGCCACACACATAACAACTACACGAGACAAGAAGGAACAATGAATTTACGAACCGTGACAGAAAGAGGCTCTATGTGATGGAATTTATCTGACCTAGGTGACACGAGGCCGCTAGCAGACAGTCGGTTTTATCCAGTTTGTCTGCTTCCTGACCTGAGCCCTAGATTGTCATGTTTTATCTCTAAGACTATGAGCCAAATTACTAGAGAGAAGAGCAGCACCATCCCAGGAGGGATGAATACCATCTCTTTTCAACAGGTCAGGTTTGCCCCAAAAACTTTTCCAATTGTCTATGAATTCTATATTACTTTGCGGACACCACTTAGACAGCCAGCCATTGAGTGAACACAATCTACTAACTATCTCATCACTCCTGCGAACAGGAAGGGGGCCAGAGCAAATTACAGTGCCTGATATGGTACTTGCGAGCTCAAACACCTCTTTAATATAAATTTTGGTGATCTCCGACTGGCGGAGTCGTACATCATTAGTGCCGACGTGAATAACAATCTTAGAGACTTTACGATTAGCATTAGCCAGCACTTTTAAATTTGCTTTGATGTCAGGCACTCTGGCTCCCGGCAAACATGTGACTATGGTGGGCTGGCGTCTCTATTTTCACGTTCCGTGTGATCGAATCACCAATTACCAGGGCACAATCAACAGAAATCTCAGTGGGTGTCTCACTGAGCGGGGCAAATCGATTTGTTATGGTAATCGGAACGGAAGAGTGTTTTTTTGATCTGCGACTAGAGCGATCCCTCACTGTCACCCATTTGCCTTGTTGCACAGGCAATAGTTCAGCCGGAACCTAATCATGTAAAGAGTTCACTATGCTAGGCGCATCCAAAATAGTATCTAAAGCTCTAGCACACTTACTATCCTCAATTAAAGTTTGGATGCGTGTCTCTAATTCTGAAATCTTCTCCGTCAGCCTGACTGTCTCCTTGCATTTATCACATATAAACCCTATATTGCCGACGGGAAGGCTATGCTAAACATGTGGCATGAAGTGCAGGTGACAATAACAGGACAAGACATTACTCACCGTGTTTGTTGACTGATTCTTACTCACCTGCAGTGTTGTGCAAGTTACTTCCAAACTGTAATACATTATACATTACTTGTTACTGTAGTTTAAAAGTAATTCATTACCTTACAATATTACTGTCTCAGAATTGTAATGCGTTACATTACTCCTGTATTACTTTTGAGTTACTTTCACCAAAATAGCTATACAGTAGTTGAACTTAACATTCTAAGGCTGTAACGATATGCAATATGAAACCGAAATCGCGACACTCAGATCCACGAACCTGCAGAATCGCGACACACCCCTTCCAACCCCAAGAGTTATCCTTCCCATCCAGATCCAATGCTACCACATCTTTAAATTACTATTAGTATTATTTGAATTTTGAAGTTAACATTATAAAATACATAGAGCTACACCACAAAACTAGTTGAGGATAAATTATTTAAAATTGGAGAATTCCAGCGTTTTGGACGTGACATTTGCAGTCAAAACTTGAAATATAAATTCTCAGAAAATGCATTTAATACCAATATATTGAAACGTCTGTTTATCCATAGGATACCCCCTTAAAAGAGTCCAGACATTAGAAAAATATCAGTCTACACATGCGTTTTATATTTAATATGAGGGAAATACGAACGCATTCATGCGTGACAAAATTTTTTTTTTTACTTTTTGGAGGCAAAATATTTTTTTGTAATTCTGTGAATTACACTGCGCAAATCAAAAGTAATACTACCCACCGGATGAAGAAGGGTTGGCTCTCCACAGAACATAAAATATTCATTTTATTTTATTTTTCGTGTTGGCATTTATGAGGAAAAAACAATGTACGTGACAGTTCTCCGTTACGGACGCAACCGCTCTGAAGCGGCACTAAAAGACTGTTTTAAAACTTTCACAGAGACCTCAAAAAGAAGACAAATTTCTTTAAAGTGAATTTCGATAAATAAATAAGAAGTAAATATAGCAGACAATAGATAATCACGACAGGCGTCTGCGCGTGAACTGGAGCGCGTCTCATAAATTAACCGAAACTCAGCGTAGGCTATAAGGTAGCCTATCCTACTTCACAGACCTGAAAAATATATATATATTGAAATGTCTACTTGTAAACAGAATAATTCAAAACGAAAGAAAACGGACTGCTCTCTGCTTATCTGTATAAAGTGCATTTCTCTCTGGCGCATTCACTACTGCGAAGATCGCGAGTCAGCAACGTCAACTTCATCTTTATTAATAAACAATTAAAATGTCTCCTTGCTATATTTGACATATTCATAATCATTGCTTTTGCCGGTTCTTTGTGACAGCTTTAGTTGCTTTCCTTACATCATGTTATGTGAACGCGTCACCACCGCATCAAAAATGATTGCGTGATGAAAACAAGAAAAATACCACCTAAACATAGCCTAACTGTTTAGAAAGAAAACAGAACAAATGGAGTGGCCTAATACGCATACGTCCATCTCGCGAATGTACAGTCTTCTTCATGCCATCTTCAGCGCGAGCACAGAGGCCGAAATCATGCCTCACGGCACTCCTGTAAAAAATAAATCGCTATAAAAAATATATCAGACGCTGCCATTTAGTCTTTATTTACAAACTTGGACACCACATGCGGCTATTGACTGACCACGAACAGGTAACTAAGCCTACTAGCATTTTTCATTCCTTAATGTCTCGCGGTCTTGGTGTTTTTTTGTTGTTGTTTTTTTACAATTAAAACTAAAAGTGTGTTGTAACGCAAGCGTAACTGAACATGTAATATAGTAAAATATTACTGAAAATTGATTAGTAATGCCTTACACTACTGCGTTACAGCAAAAAGTAATATGTTACTGTAATGCATTACTTTTGTAACGCGTTACTCCCAACACTGCTCACCTGGGCTTTTTATGAACTCAGAGGCGCGGGCACGCGAGAGAAAAATAAATAAATAACTGAGTGCACGGGTGGCGCGTTAACAGGCTAGCGAGTTACTAGCGTGTTGTGCAAACAATAACGGAAGCTATCGATGTCAGGTTAATCTGAGATGTTGTCTAAGCTGTATTTAGTAGTATAAACAACTAGAAATTATAGTAAATGATGGTTCAAAACAGAAAGAAATATGAAGCTAATACGAGGCTTAGACGGAGCTTACAGCCTCGAAGCAAACAAACTCACAGCAGGCAGCGAGGCAGACAGGAGCAATCGATCAGCTTCACAATGGAAGTGAATGGAAAGTGAGTGAAGAAAATCTAGGAAGTGATCACTTTCCAATTACATGTAAAATTAATGTTGAAATGTATGGACAATTATATGTACAGATGGTGCTTTTATAAAGCAAAATGGAAAGAATTTAAGGAACAATGCAAGAGGGAAGCTCGACATATGCAAATGAATAGAAATGTGGATGTATGTGCTTAAGTCAGTTCAATGATTATTGATGCAGCTGAAGAACATATTCCTAAGAAAGTTATAATTCAAAACAAGAAATTAGTTCCATGGTGGAATGACGAATGCACTATATCCATTAAAGAAAGAAACCATGCTTTTAAGAACTTTAGAAATAATATACAGATAATCTGATAGAATACAAAAAGAAAGCAGCTATAGTGAGAAGAAAAATTAAATCCACAAAAAGAAATTCATGGAGAAATTTTTGTTCAAATATTGGTAGGGAAACAGATGTAGGAGATGTATGGAATATGATTAAGAAAATGTGTGGAAAAATAACTTGTAAAACAATTCCAGTACTGGCAGAAGGAGATAATTATCAGGTGATTATCATAAGAAAAAGAAAGAAGAAATTTTTAAGAGGAAATAAACATGTACTTAAAAAAAAGAGAAAATAAGAATACACCAATGGATTTAAAATTTAATATGATGGAGTTAAAAAGAGCTATTATAGGAACTAAAAATTCAGCCCCAGGACAAGATCAGATTAGTTATGTCATGTGCCATCAACTGCCAGAAGAGGTTCTAGAGATTGTTCTTAAGCTATTTAATCAAATTTGGCGTCAAGTTAATGGCCCTAAGTTAATAACTAATGATCTTTGCAACGGAAGTGAATCAATCAAAACTAACTTTAGCTGGACAATAACTTCATTCTAGAGCTGCTGTAAATCCAAAACAATCTATGTTATTTAAATTTCCTATCATCACTGTAATGCTGCTTTGAAATAATCTATATTACTTTAAAAACGCTATATAAATGAAGGTGACTTGACGTGATGGAGTTAAGTTATCTTAAAATTGGATAAATCCCATTTGACGTTTGTACTGGCTACTGTATACAGGCCACCAGGGCACCATACGGACTTTATCAAAGATTTGTTATTTTCTATAGGAATTAGTACTGGCTGCAGACAAAGTATTAATTGTTGGTGATTTTAATATACATGTAGATAATGAAAAAGACGCAATGGGATTGGTATTTACAGACTTATTCTCAACTCTATTGGAGTTAGATGTCAGGACCCACTCATTTTTGTAATCATACTTTAGATCTAATATTGTCACATGGAATTGATGTTGATGGCGTTGAAATTCTGCAGCAGAGCGATTACATCTCAGATAATTTTCTAGTCTTGAGTATACTCCATTTAGTCAATGCTGCAAAACAAACTCTTAGAACTATCACTTCTACCATTAAAGATTGATTTATAAATACTCTTCCTGTTCAGTGTCTACTCCATTGCATACCAGATAGCTTAGAAGAATGGATGTTGCAACAAACTACTGATTCTCTCTTTCCCAGCACTTTAGACACGGTTGCTCTTTTGTGCTTAAAGAAGATTAAGGAAAATAGTCAGAAGCCGTGGTACAACAAGCACACTTGAGGCCCTCAAGAAAGCAGAAATGCTTTATGAGATAACTACTAGTTAATGTAACCCCACCTATATCGTGTCTCCTATCTAATTAATCCTCATTTAAAGGTGCTCTAAGCGATGTCACACGTTTTATAGGCCAAAACATTTTTTCTCCAAAACATCTCCTCACTATCCGCTAGCTGCCTGTCCCCTGAACACACTGTAAAAAAACGCGGTCTCTGCAGACACCCCAGGCTTCACAAACGCCAACAAAAACAAACTGGGCTAACCCGCACCACGAAACACAACAAACTGTTTCAGCCAATAACCAACAAGATGGATTTGGGGGGTTAGTGTGCGGATGAGGAGGAGGGAGGGTCTAGCTAGCGTCCGTTTTGTTTGACAATACTTTAAACGTCAACAAGAAGTGACGTTACCCGACATCGCTTAGAGCACCTTTAATGACTCACACTTTAGTGTACCTTGTCATAGAATGCAGTGTGTGTTTGTGATATCTATCGGAGTATAAATGGACACATATGGCAAGGCCCACATCTGAGACAGAGTCATAAATCCTCCCAACAGAGGAATTTTCCATTTGGATATTCCCTCTTTCTTATTGGTCGAGCCAACCCTGAGAGGTGGGACCATCGCAAGAAGTCCATCGCAACTCCAACCATCAACTCTTCCGACTTCCTTCTCCTGGTTGTTCTGCGTGGCCTCTCTGGCTCAGGGCCGGCAAGCCACAATCTGCACTCCAGCCATGTGCTCATGAAGAGAGAGAGAACCTTCAATCAGAACAGACAAACCATGCAAGTTCATCACCTCTTCTTTATTCAACGCAGAATAAATCGATTGAGACTTAGGGGACCATTCATTCTGTCACTTCCCATTTTACCCAATTCCATGTGATTGTATGTTGTGTGTTTAGATTAGTTATGTTTGTGATTTAGTTAATAAAACGTGTGCACAATACGAATTCGGTTCTGATTCTCTGCTTGCAACAAAGTTTATTTTACGATTTAGATTTTGACTACAAGCTCTTAGTAGTACTATACAGTAAGAAAGACATTTCCCTCCCCTGGATATGAACATTTCTTAGAATTAATAAACACTTAACACTGAGTGTTTCAGGGACGAACAGGTTGATTGATTGTAATATTCATTTTACTACATTAAATTAATTATATTAACTGATCCAAATATTCATAATTATTATAAGTCATGATTGATTATTAATATTTATTTTGAGCTAATTTACTACATAATTAAATTGAGAGAATTTTCTGTAAGTCAGGTTGTTCTGCAAAGAGTTTATATTAGTTTAATTGAGAGTGTATAACTGTGTGGTTCGGACGAGTTACATCTGTGAATAAAGTCAAATTAAACTAAATTACAAGAGTAGCATGTAAAATCATAGGATCCAAGCAAAAGTCAGTTGATCAATTATATGAAATTGCTGTTCATAGAAAAGCTTTGAGCTTTTGAGACACCACTTGTTTTTGAATTATTACCATCTCGTTGTCGTTATGGAACACCAAAAGCAATTGTAGTTTTTGATGGACAGAAACACACAGAAACTATCTTGCTCCGTACACTTAGTTTATTGAAACACCCGCTCTACCTCCGTGCTCTCTGTAACACGTCATGGGAGGCGGGGCTGGCCTTAAGGGAACATACACAATAACTTTACATCCCCCCTCTTCTAGTAGAAGACCAGATGAAATTGCAAAAGACAAAAAAAACTATAACCAACCACATAACATTGGATGACAAAACATGTGCAATAAGAAAGAACTGCACTGCACAAAAATCAGACATAACATGCGTACTATGCATGAAGAAATATGCGAATGAATAGCACGTTTCAATCAGGTCATAACATAGTCTTTGTAACATTGGTTAGGACAACTGACTCTTCCAGAACGAGTCACCACTGAATGTTTGCCCTCTGTGTCAGTGTAACAATCCCCTTTAGGGGACTGTGGTTGCTGTATGGGCCCCTCAGTATTGGATGGTGTTGCGAGTGTCTCAGCATTAGTCACCACTGGGAGATCATCCTCAAACTCAGCTGAAGGGGATTCTGAGACGTGGAGTAGATGCCATCTGTTCCTGATGTACTTGACACCTTGTGATGTCACAACGTATCTATTTGGTTGCTGGGCAGGGAAATTCACAATTGCTAGCCTGTCAAACTCACATGCTTTCTGCATTCTGACAGTTTGCCCTGGCTTCAGTGCAGGGAGCTGATAAGCATTTCTGTCATAATAGTCTTTTCCCCACAGTCTTTGTTTTGTGATGGTGTCCTTTACGTTTGTGTGAAAAACAGGCTGAAGCATTGCCTTGGTCACTGGGAGGAAGCTCCTTGTTTGTCTGGAAAGGCGTTGTGCAGGGGATGGTAAACCATCTCGGGGAAGATTACGAACATGGAGCAGCACGAATGTCAGTATGATCGCGGTAGCATTTTTCCAGAAGATGCTTGGCAGATCTAACTGCACGCTCAGCCAGTCCATTGGATTGGGGATAGTGAGGGCTGCTGCGAATATGCTTAAACTCCCATGTGCGTGCAAAATCTTCAAAATCCTTGTACACAAACTGAGTAGCATTATCAGTCATTAAAGTGTGCGGGACACTATGTACTGCAAAATGTCTTTTCAGCTTTGTGATAACCGTGATGCATCTCATGTCAGGAAGGTAATCCACCTCAAACCAGCCTGAGAATGAATCCACAAGGACTAAATATGTTTTTCCATGACAATCAAACAGGCCAGCAGCCGTGAAAGACCAGGGAAGATCAGGGATTTCATGGAGCTACAGTGGTTCTTTTGTCTGATGAGGTTTGAGTGCATTGCAGGGTGCGCAACGAGAGAGTTCAGCGTCAATATCAGTGTACATCGATGGCCAATACATAATTTCCTTAGCCCTGCGCTTTGTTGCTGTACCAGGATGGCCCTGATGTAACTGGCCTACATAAAATTTCTGCAGTGCAGGTGGGATAATCAATCTCTCCCCATGAAGCAACAAGTCATCCTGAATGGTCAGCTCATCTCTCATTGAAAAGAAGGGACGCAAGGAATATGGAAGTTCTTTTGAGGTGGCTGGCCAGCCGTTTCTAATCATGTCAGAAAGCTGTTGGCATGTGACATCTTTTTGCACAGCAGCCCTGAGTTCATCTACCCGACAGGAAGATAGTACCTGGACGGTCATGACTTCCAGCAGGTCATCAGTGAGTTGTGGGTCAGAAGTGGGCCCGGGACAAAGCATCAGCCACAAACAGCTCCTTACCACGTTTGAAGATGACATCTAGGTGATAACAATGCAGTTTCATCATCATACCTTGTAGGTGGGGTGAGGCTGTGTGGAGTGGCTTTTTTAATATGATTATTAAGTGCTGATGATCAGTTTCTACAGTGACAGGTCGGCCATAAATAAAATCATGGATTTTTTTGTAGCAAACACAAGTGCCAGTATTTATTTTTCAATTTGAGCGTAACGGGACTCAGTGGGCGAAAAGGCCCTTGATGCAAATGCCACAGGCCGCCCTCGCTGTAAGCATACAGCACCAAGGCCATGTTGGGAGGCATCCGCAGAGAGAACTACTGGTACGGACGTGTCAAAATATTGTAACACTGGGGGGTTTGTCAGAGCCTGTTTCAGTCTTGCAAAAGCCTTGTCATGAGTCTCATGCCAGCACCACTCCGAATCCTGATGAAGCAACTGTCTTAAAGGACCAGTGATGTCACTGTACTGGGGAATGAATTTGGATAAGTAATTTGTTATGCCCAACAACTGCGGCAGAGCTGTTTTTTCCAGAGGCGTTGGCATGTCACATACCGCTTTAGTTTTTTCAGGGTCAGGTTTGACACCATCAGCAGTCAGCAGGTGACCCACATACTGGACCGAATTGACTCTGAATCTGCATTTGTCCGGGTTGAGATTCATGTTAATGGCACGAATTTTATCAGTACCTGTCACAAACGATCATCGTGTTCCTCATGCGTCCGGCCCAGATGAGAATGTCGTCAACTACAATTTCACAAGGCTCTCCAGCAAACAATTGCTCCATTGATCTCTGAAAGACCTCACTGCCTGTTGAGATTCCATATGGCATCCTCAAGAACCTGTAACGGCCAAACGGGGACATAAATGTGTTTAATTTGGATGAAGCTTCATCAAGGGGGATTTGCCAGAACCCACATTTAGCATCCAGAATGGTAAACACCAGGCATAACTGCAATGATCTGTTCAATTGTTTTTAGGGGGTGCCGTGGTCTGAGGAGGGCTTTGTTAAGATGAACTGGGTCTATGCAAATCCTTACAGACCCATCTTTTTTTGGCTGCAACCATGGCTGATACCCACTCCGTTGCCTCAGTTACAGGTGTTATCACACCCAGCTCAATCATGTGATTCAGTTCTGCTTTTACTTTTTCTTTCATGGCTATTGGTATTTTACGGGGTGCACAGACTAAAGGGGTCACTGTGTTATCCAGTCTCATATGATATACAACTGGCAAGCTGCCAATGACATCAGAATCAAAAAGATCACTGTATTCACATACCTCCGGTGCTTCATGATGCAGCATGTGTACATCAGGTCCCAGTTGGATGAGTCCCATAGCGATGCTATTCTGTAGGCCGAGAAGGGGTTTTACATCACGATCCACTACATGAAATTTAAATTCCTCACGGACACACTACAACACTGTTGTTCTCTCAGTGTCGATTGTCTCTCCTCCATAAGCCACCAGATGGACTGTCTCTGCTATGTTGGTAGGGATGGTGTGATTCAAACCTTTCAGCATTCATACTGATATTACATTACACTTGGCGCCTGTATCAACCTTTACTTTCAGTTGGCGATTTCCATTTTTTAATTTCAGAGTTGTGAAAATCTCACCCTTCTGACTGCTGATCTCAACAGAGTCACAGAAAAAAAGTGTCCTGCATATTGTCATCAGGTTGTGCATCCAGCTCATGTACTCTTTGCTAGGTTCTAGGCTGATAGAATGTTTTAGCACCGAGTTGCTGTGTTGGTGCTGACCTGCAGCGTCTCGCAAAGTGGTTAAGTTTACCACAGTTGTCGCAGCGTTTGTTGTATGCATAGCATTTGTTTTTTTCTGAAGGATGTTGGCCATTACAGTTTGAGCAACGTGTTTTTTGCAGAGCACATACCTCTGTGTCTTTTCTCAGCTCTTTAAGACTTCTCTCAGACTGTTCATGCAGCAAACATATGCTAACAGCCAAGTCCAGGGTGAGTTTTTTTTCCACAGAGTTTGCGAACAGTGTCATTTTCTATGCCGCAAACTATGCAGTCTAATGAGTTCATCTTGCAGTGATCCGAATTCACATTTCTTTTCAAAGTGGAGATGTATGCTTGCACAGATTCGCCTGGTTTTTGAACAGCGGTATTAAACGCGTCTCTATCCATGACGTTTTTTGCGGGTAAGCACAATTCAGAGAATTTAGTTAGAAGTACCTCTGTATCCTCTTGATCTTCCCCGTCATCATACACAAATGTTTCAGACTTGTCAACCGCTTCGGGACAGGGAAGGTTTAACAATGTGTAGGCTTGTACTTTCTTTGATTTATCTGACAAGCCTGCATAGCAGTAGATGCGCCATTCCTTTTCAAACTTTCTCCAGTTATCAGCAATGTTGTCATCAAAGACCAATGGATCGATACAGCGAAGCCCCTGGGGAATTTTTATACCACTTCTTACACCATGTAGTTTTTGATGGACAGAAACACAGAAACTAGTCTATTATTATTATTATTACAACAACGACATAATATCGTTTTGTGGTATGTCAGTTTAACAACGAGACAGAAAAATAAATTAATACGAGTAATTAACGAAGCAAATAAAATCACCGTCCAAAAACAGTAGGTTGCAAGAGCTGTTTTCACATTTTATGGAGAAAAAGGCAATAGCAATATATTCAGACCAGACCCATCCCCCCACTCATGCTTTGAGGCCCTTCCTTCGGGGCACAGGCTGTGTATATACCGTTGGCTAAAAAGAACATTTATATGTATAGGTATGTGTGCGTGTATTTATGCATATACAGGTCCTTCTCAAAAAATGTGCATATTGTGATAAAGTTCATTATTTTCCATAATGTAATGATAAAAATTAAACTTTCATATATTTTAGATTCATTGCACACCAACTGAAATATTTCAGGTCTTTTATTGTTTTAATACTGATGATTTTGGCATACAGCTCATGAAAACCCAAAATTCCTATCTCAAAAAATTAGCATATCATGAAAAGGTTCTCTAAACGAGCTATTAACCTAATCATCTCAATCAACTAATTAACTCTAAACACCTGCAAAAGATACCTGAGGCTTTTAAAAACTCTCAGCCTGTTTCATTACTCAAAACCGCAATCATGGGTAAGACTGCCGACCTGACTGCTGTCCAGAAGGCCATCATTGACACCCTCAAGCAAGAGGGTAAGACACAGAAAGAAATTTCTGAACAAATAGGCTGTTCCCAGAGTGCTGTATCAAGGCAGGTGCAGTGGGAAGTCTGTGGGAAGGAAAAAGTGTGGCAAAAAACGCTGCACAACGAGAAGAGGTGACCGGACCCTGAGGAAGATTGTGGAGAAGGACCGATTCCACACCTTGGGGGACCTGCGGAAGCAGTGGACTAAGTCTGGAGTAGAAACATCCAGAGCCACCGTGCACAGGCGTGTGCAGGAAATGGGCTACAGGTGCCGCATTCCCAAGGTCAAGCCACTTTTGAACCAGAAACAGCGGCAGAAGCGCCTGACCTGGGCTACAGAGAAGCAGCACTGGACTGTTTGCTCATTTGAAAGCGAATTTTGCATGTCATTCGGAAATCAAGGTGCCAGAGTCTGGAGGAATACTGGGGAGAAGGAAATGCCAAAATGCCTGAAGTCCAGTGTCAGGTACCCACAGTCAGTGATGGTCTGGGGTGCCATGTCAGCTGCTGGTGTTGGTCCACTGTGTTTTATCAAGGGCAGGGTCAATGCAGCTAGCTATCAGGAGATTTTGGAGCACTTCATGCTTCCATCTGCTGAAAAGCTTTATGGAGATGAAGATTTCATTTTTCAGCACGACCTGGCACCTGCTCACAGTGCCAAAACCACTGGTAAATGGTTTACTGACCATGGTATTACTGTGCTCAATTGGCCTGCCAACTCTCCTGACCTGAGCCCCATGGAGAATCTGTGGTATATTGTGAAGAGAAAGTTGAGAGACGCAAGACCCAACACTCTGGATGAGCTTAAGGCCGCTATCGAAGCATCCTGGGTCTCCATAACACCTCAGCAGTGCCACAGGCTGATTGCCTCCATGCCACGCCGCATTGAAGCAGTCATTTCTGCAAAAGGATTCCTGACCAAGTATTGAGTGCATAACTGAACATAATTATTTGAAGGTTGACTTTTTTTGTATTACAAACCCTTCTTTTATTGGTCGGATGAAATATGCTAATTTTTTTAGATAGGAATTTTGGGTTTTCATGAGCTGTATGCCAAAATCATCAGTATTAAAACAATAAAAGACCTGAAATATTTCAGTTGGTGTCCAATGAATCTAAAATATATGAAAGTTTAATTTTTATCATTACATTATGGAAAATAATGAACTTTATCACAATATGCTATTTTTTTTAGAAGGACCTGTATATATATTGTATTCATTTGTTTTGTGCATGTTTTTGATAGGGACAAATGTGTTTACCATGTGTTTTATTATGTGGTATATAATGTGGTTGTACAGTGTTGTCTGATGTATTTGTTTTTTATGCCAGTGTTAAAGATGAATTTCAGTCCAGGAAATCTGAGCAGACAATACAGTCAAACAAACAAACAATAAATAGACAGTTATCTCCTTTACACTCAGGTGCAGAACGCACATGCTAGTGGACAGATGCCTGTAGTCCTTTCGGTGTTGTGGTAGATTTTCCCCAAAACTCCTGACTTAAGTTTAACCAAGTGTCCCTGACACCTGCAAAATTATACTAAGGTGACTTCCCCTCTGACCATGTTGGTTGACGCCTAAGTGTAGCTACTCTGACCGCATAAAATGCCCTAAAATTATAGTTACCTGACTGCATCTAACCCCACTTAAGAGTCTCACACTGAGTCGAACAACTTCTTGTTCCTTTTTGGACACTATCGCTTGGGAATAATGTCTCTAGTGGTATGTCACTAGCAGGCACTAACCTGCTGCGCAGCAATATCTAAACAGACTCCAGGCAATGCCTTCGAATATGCTTTAATCACGGCCGGAGGATCTCAGACCAATTTCAGAAAGAATCCCTCTAGCAAAAAGAATAAAACAGTTTTTATAGAATAGGAGCATGGCAAAGGTGACATGATTCATTAGATCTTTTCCAACAATATGATTGGTTCTTCATATGCATAATCCAGCAAACCCTTCTGTTTTCAGGTAGAAGTCATGAGTTTATATATTTACACATCTGTCTAGTTTCATTTCCCCTTTTGTTATATTCGGAGATGATTCACTGACTGACTGACTTTGACCAAAGTGTTTATAAACATTAAGGTTTCAAAAGCATATAAATGTTATTCCTGCAAGGAAAAGAAATGTTAGTTATGAGATTCAAGCACATAATTTTTCCCCCAAAGCAGGCGACGCGAGGTGACAACACAGTCGGTTTTCGTCAGAGCTAGTTCTTTAACGTTGGTTAGGTGTGTCCCTACCTTAAAGGTGTGTCTTTGGAGGATATTTGTGTGGCGTCGACAGCCAATGCTGTGTTCCCATAGTGTCAGCTACTGATGCGGTGTCTTTTTCCCAACTCAGGGAACCATGGTTACATGCGTAACTTGGACGGTACTATGAAGTAAGAAAAAAAAAAAAACGCTCTCGGTTACTGAACGTAACCTCGGTTCTCTCTAGATGAGTGTTGCGTAAGCTAGCATACGCTACGGGAAAACCTCTTTTCTCGAGAATACTGAAGCCAAAAATTATCCATAATTTTGCATTAATTTAAAATGCATTGCAGCATAGAGCAGACCTAGGCGAGACGGCTCGCGCGCCTATTGGTTGCTCTGCGGCAACTGCTGCAGCCTATCGGTGGACTATTCATGACGTCAGCGCCTATCAGGGCGCAAGCGCCCTCACGCGTCACGACCCACCAGAATAGGCGTGGCTTATGTCTATATAAGCTGAGTCCAGATAGGGTGTTCTTTGGTTTTTCATACTGAAGCAAAACCAGAACGTAGCACAAGCACGGCAGGGTTACGCAACACTCTTTCCCTCATCTAGAGAGAACCGAGGTTACGAACCGATCCACACACGGCCCCAAGGGCGTGTGCCCGGGGTGCACATTACAGTGGGTAATATCTAGACCGACGAGTAGTGGGCCTAAGAATATAACCTAGTCATACAACTGACTAATGGGATGGGTGCTTAGCACAGTATAACAGTCAGCCTGGACAAAGAGCTGTATGACAATAGAAAAATACAGCCTGTCAGACAGGCATATTAGACTGAAAACAGATTAGCCTGCAGGGAAGGAACTTCCAGGTTATAAAACCTTATAAATGTAGACGGGGAGGCCCAGCCTGCCGGCATACAAATGTCTTGGAGTGAAACCCCACTGGACCAAGGCCACGAGGCCATGCCTCTTGTGGAGTGGGCTCTGATGCCCAAAGGGCACTGAAGGCCTTTAGACTTATAGGCCAGAGCAATAGCGCCCACTATCCATCTGGAAAGGCTTTGTCTCGAGGTGGCTAGCCCCTTAGTGCGGCCACCGAACGAAACAAAAAGCTGTTCTGACTGCCTGAAGGCAGCAGACCGTTCAACGTATATCCTTAACGCCCTGACAAAAGGAGATTTACAAAGGAGATTTACATCGTTCTCACTATCAGACCCTGGGAGGAAAATGACTTGCGCTCTGAATGGAGTGGAGAGCACTTTGGGGACATAGCCGTGTCTTGGCTTGAGAATGACCTTAGAGTCATTAGGCCCAAACTCAATGCATGCAGCACCCACAGAGAGTGCATGCAGGTCACCCACTCGCTTGACTGAAGCGAGCGCCATGAGAAAAACGGTTTTGAATGAGAGACACCGTAGATCCACAGACTGTAGTGGTTCAAAGGGGTCGCCCTTCATGGCGTCTAGGACCGTGGAAAGGTCCCAGACCGGAACCAGAGAGGGTCGAGGAGGGTTTAGTCTCCTAGCGCCTCTAAGGAAGCGGATGATAAGATCCCACACTCCTTCCCAGTGACCGGCCATGCAAGGGTCTTGTAAACGCTGCAATGGCTGCAATATACACCTTGAGCGTGGAGGGGGACCTGCCCTCGTTCAGAAGCTCTTGTAGGAAGGAGAGAATCTCCGTGATGCCACATTTTTGTGGATCTAGGTTTTGAGCCGAGCACCAATCGGAAAACACTGACCACTTAGAAGCATAGAGCCGTCTGGTAGAGGGCGCTCTAGCCTGTATAATAGTGTTCAGCACTTCTGCTGGGAGACCAACGGGTACCTGTTGATGGCCCATACGTGCAGGGCCCATAAGTTGGGACGCAGGTGCCAGATCGCGACCTTGCCCTGAGAGAGGAGATCCTTCCTCACAGGAATAGGCCACGGGGCTGTGCTCGCTAACTGCATCAGCTCCAGGAACCAGCCTTGGTTCCTCCAGAGCGGTGCTACGAGGAGCACAGCACGTCTGCTCTCCCTGAATTGTTTGATCACCTGTGGTAACAGCGCGATCGGGGGAAATGCATAGAGCGGGAGGCTGGGCCAGTTGTGGGCCAGCGCGTCCCTGTCTTTTGCGAAAAACACTGGGCAGTGCGCGTTCTCTGATGACGCGAAGAGACCGACTTCGGCTCTGCCGAACGTGTCCCATAGTAACTGGACCACTCGAGAGTGCAGGGACCATTCCTGTGGGGGAACCTTGCTCCTGGACAGCATGTCCGGACCCACGTTTTGACAGCCCGGCACGTGCTCCGCCCGCAGATTTTGCTGAGACCACACTAGGAGGCGTTCTGCCAACACGTGGAGCTTCTTTGATCTGAGACCGCCCTGACGGTTTATGTAGGATGCCACCGCCATGTTGTCTGTGCGGACTAGGATATTGTGGCCCTTTAAGAAGGGGAGGAAATGCCCCAATGCGTTCTCGACCGCTTTCATCTCCAGACAGTTTATGTGTAAGCCTGAGTTGGTGTCATCTGTCAAGATCACTTTTCGTTTCGAGAACGTGCCCAGATCGACGCCTGACTGGTACCAGTCTGCCACCTTCCAAGGCTCCAGCGCTGTAACACAGTTCTGGGTCACCTTGAGGCGAATACCATGCTCGAAGCGGGACCCGCGTCTTCAGCCAGTGGTGGAGCGGGCGCATGTAAAGCAAGGCCCAGTCGAAGCACCGCCGAGGCCATAAGGCCTAGCATCCTCTGAAAACTTTTGAGAGGGAGAAAACTGCCGACCTTGAAAGACGCTGCTGAGCGCTGAATCTGCAGCGCGCGCTGTGACGTCAGCCGCGCTGTCATTGACACCGAGTCTAAGTCTGTTCCCAGAAAGGAAATTTTCTGGCTGGGAGACAGCAAGCTCTTGGTCCAGTTGACTTGGAGGCCCAAGTCCTGTAAATGGCTGAGTAATAAAGCTCTGTGTGCTAACAGCTCCGTCTCTGACTGTGCTAGAATCAGCCAGTTGTCCAAGTAGGTCAGTATTCGCATCCCCCGCATTCTCAGGGGGGCGAGCGCCGCGTCCATGCACTTTGTGAATGTACGAGGTGCTAAAGATAGACCGAACGGCAGGACGGTGTACTGATAGCTCTGGCCCTCGAGGGCGAATCGTAAGAAAGGCCTGTAATGGGGTGTTATCTGAATCTGAAAATAAGCATCCTTCAGATCCACTGAGATAAACCAGTCCCTCGGGTGAATTTGTGCGAGGATTTGTCTGGTCGTGAGCATTCTGAACTATCTCTGATCCGCTCTGTATTAGAGGGACGGTATCTATAGCCCCTTTTTCCAGCAGTTTCGCTATGTCAGCACGAAGTCTTTCACCGTAGTTTCGACCCTGGCTTGAAAGCGTGGGGGTTTGCGAGCGAACTGCAGCGAGTAGCCTCGCTTTATAGTGTTTAGTACCCATTGTGACATGCCCGGGATCATTTCCCAAGCTTTCAAACTTAAAGCTAGAGGGAGAATGGCATCTGGGCTCTGGCCGCTGCATGCGTGTAACACAGCGCGCCGAGTTTGCATGCAGGCGCGCGCGCGCTCTCTGCACACTGAACACAATTCACAGGCTTTGAGTGTGTGTGTGTCATAGAACGGGCCGTGCTTATGTGTGGGGGTGAGTACTGGGAAGTGGGCACCTTTCCTAGCTTTAAAGTACTCTCGGCGTGAGCCGGATAGTGTGTCATAGGGCATACAGTGTTTGTGAGTAGGGGTGGGCACTGCATAGTGGGCACCTTTTCTACATTTAGAACACACGCGGCCCGAGCCGGTCTCATTGATGTGGGCCGTGACTGAGTGCGTGACACTGAACACTGAACACAATTCAAAGGCTTTGAGTGTGTGTGTGACACTGAACGGGCCGTGCTTATGTGTAGGGGTGAGCACTGGGAAGTGGGCACATTTCCTACACTTATAACCCCTTCGGCGAGAGCCGGACAAACAGACATAATGCTCTTTTTGAGACATATCTGGGTAGCCGTGAAAACGGCCTTTGTGTACAGGCGAGCGGGTCGTGTGACGGGCTCGTTGGCTGTAAAATACACTTCTCCAGTCACCTCTGTTGAGGGAACTGAGAGAGCGAAGCGCGGTGCCTTTAATGGTGGTCTGGCCGCGGCTTCTTCTCTTCGTCTTCTCTGCGCTGTCAGGAAGACTTTTATGGCTCGGGTTTCAGCGCAATCTTGGGCCTGGGCCCCCGGGGGGGAAGTGGCCTGTGGCGGCTCGATGAGCACGAGGGCTGCTGAGGGTCCCTCTGGTAATGGCGCTGTGAGGCTGGCGGCGGAGGCGGCAACGGCGCTGTGTTCCGGTTGGGCGGCTGCTTTTTCGAGCGACATGTTGCGGAACTGGAGCGCCTCGGAATGAAGTGACGCATGGCTTGCGACGTTTTCTGAACCTCAGAAAAGAGTTCCGTGAAGCCCTTGACCGCCGGGCCGAAGAGACCGGATGGGGAGATGGGCGCGTCCAGAAAAGTGGCTCTGTTGGACTCTTTCATGTCGGACAACGTTAGCCACAAGTGTCTCTCAGTGACAGTGACCGAGAGACCGGCCGATGAGAGCCGACGTAGTCCTGCAGGCTTTCGAGGGCAGAGCGGGTTTGGACAGCCATCCAGCGGAGGGCGGGCACAAGTGCGTGGCCACCGCTTCCTCGACCGAAGGGATAGAGAGGTAGCCCTTGTCTTTCACGCAGTCAACAATGGAGAGCGTCAAAGAGACCGAAGACCGCAGCCTGGCAGAAAATGGCGCCTTCCAGCTCTTGGATAGCTCCTCGTGGAGTTCCGGCAGGAAGGGAGCGGGCCTCGTGTGAGGTGTCGAGCGATGACCGGGCAGGAAGCAGCCGTCAAGCCTACTGGGCGCAGGTTACGTTAAGCATTTCCCTCCCATAGAAAACCAAGAAAACGCTTCATGAGGCTAAATGGACCAACAGTTATAAAAAATAAAAAAACACACAATTTGTTATTATTAATAAAACTGCAGGCAGCAGGTTTATTTGCACTAAACACATATTTGCTTTCTTTCGTCATATTCTGGGCTCATTGGATTTTCTGTAGCCTACAAGGCTATGCTTAATTAGTATGGTGTTGTTAACTGAGTTTGATAATATCATTTATTACTTTTAATATCAGTCCATCACACGTGTTTCGTGACATCATCACAAATAACAGAAGTCCTATTTCATTGGCTAGGCGCCAACCAATAAAACGGCTCCTTTGAACTCCCCCGCTCCAGCCCCCCTTCCTCTCTCGCCGCCACTGAGTTGCAAGTGCACAAGTCAGTTTTGACCCTAATATATCGCGAAAAGAGTAGCAAAAGTCAAGGCGCGAAATTTGAACTTGCAGTGTCAGATTTGAGAAGTTGCAAGTGCCAATTTGAGGCTGTACTGCGAATTTGAATGTTAGAAGAAGTGCAAATTTGTATTACAAGTTTGTGTCTGTCATTGTATCTTTGTGAATGGTTCTTTTACACATTTGTGACTACTTGTCTGCAGCTTCAAATTCAGAATACAGGTTTGTGACTATTGTCGGCAAGTGCAAATCTCAGCGTTCAAGTTCAGATTTTTATTTTACAGGTTTTCACATCGGAGCTGTGAGTGTCAATGTTCTTGTACAAGTACGAATATTTATTGTACAAGTTCTTAAATTCACATCTACGTGCTCTCGAGTTTAGCTACTAATTTACCTTCATACTAGGCTATATTCAAAGTAATGAATCCTTAACTTTGAAATATGTATGATAAAATGTATACTTCAGTTTTTACAAAGAAAGATTGCACTTGAATTGTTGTTGTAATTGTAACCTTTTTAATAAAAAAATATATTTACAAGGTAGATGTAAACAAACTATTAAAAGGTAAATATAAGCCTTTTCTTTAAATAATTTTTATTGTGTTTTATTAGTGACAAATTTGGGGAGAGGATACATATTCCAAAACTGAAAATACAGTATGAGAATTAACTGAGAATTATACACACACACACATATATATTGCTCTTGCATTCTTTCTTGTGGCTCAGTGACACACCTGAATGAATGGCTCATTAAGTATGAGGGCCCCATTGTCTCCTCAGGTGTGAACCACTAAATATGCATGATGGTGTTGAAATCGTTGACGCCCCTTGGGCATATTGCCTTTCCAAACAAAAAGTGTCTTACAAAATTTAAATCAATGTATTGTTCTCTTATGAGAGTATCTCTCGTACTGCGTAATATCTTACGCTATGGGGAAAACCTCTTTTCCACGAGATATTGAAGCCAAAAATTATCCTTAATTTTGAATTAATGTAAAACGCTGTGCGGCAGCATGCAGACATAGGCAAGACGGCTCGCGCGCCTATTGGCTGCCCTGCGGCAACAGCAGCAGCCTATCGAGAGAGGCCCTGCGGGACGTGATACCCAATGGGGGCGCTTTGCCCCCATTTCGTCACGTCCCGCCAGAATAGGCGTGGCCCTGGCCTATAAATACGCTCGACAGGCTGATACAAACTGATTTTCATCTCTTCAGCGAAGCACTACTGGAGTTAGAAGCCGCGCCGTCTGATAGTAAGCCTTCAGCGGGACGAGCCTTCGAGTCTGAAGCCGCTGGCCTTCACCTTGCCGCCTTCAGCCGCCGTACCTGCTACGCTTTCCGGCGTCATTATCCTTTTACTCTGCTGAGAGTGTGTGTTCGCCGTCGCGACTCACACTCTCTCTCTCTTTATCTAAAAGAGCAGCGTCTTTTTAAAGATGCTTTGTTCCTGTGGCTCGTGCCGAGCCGCACTCAGCGACGGGGACCGCCATTTCATCTGCGTTTCCCGCCTGGGTAAGGATCATGCAGCTCTCGCGCTCGCTGAGCGCGCTATTGCCATGGTGACTCTGAGGACTCGCCTGGCATTTTTTCTCCGAGTCTGCACTCCCGCCCGCTGTAGTGCCGCGCCGTAAAGCGCCGTACTCAGCGGGTCCCCGAGCCTTCTCCAGCCCGTGAAAGCTCGCCGGTTCGTCCGCCAGCTTTACCAGCTTCAATCGAGTCGCTCAGGAACGGACAACGGCCGCCGCGCGCCGCCGCCTCCACCATTATGACGACGAGATAGCTGCATCTGTAGAGAAGGCCAGCTGCTCTATCCTGGCGTCGGACAGTGAGGATTGGGCGAGCTCTGTGGACATCCCCCTTCTGCCCGCGAGTCGTCAGGGAAACTGGCCAGAATCAAAACCGCGGCTAGCTTTCTTTACGTTATAAGAAAGCTACCCCGCCCCTGCCCCCCGTGGGCGTGCGTCACCGGCGAAATGAGGAAAGAGTGTGTTTTAGTCCCGCCGAGGGCGGACCAATCTCCATTTCCCACACATTTCTCAGCTCCTCTTAGTTTGAGCGGCTGAAAATGTCAATATTGCAGCAATGAGCCTGTTGTATAACACGCACGCCTGCAAACAAACACCGACACACACAAAACTGTGATGACGCTCTTATCTGCTCGAGCTAATTTAAGCTTTTGTCGTTTCCCCCTGTGGCTCAGTGGCGAAACCCAAAGCCTTCGCACGGGAGACCCGTTCGATCCCAGCTCTCGCAGCAGATAAAATTTTGTCTCGCCGAGGCCAGACTTACACCGAAACTTTTCGCTCGTTCAGTTCCAAGAAAATGCGACTGTTCCAGTGTATTTTGCAGTAAACAAGCCGGTGCCATGGCCCGCTTGCCTGCACACAAATGCCGTTTCCACGGCGACCCAGAAAAATCATATAAGCAGTGTATTTTCTGCTATTCCGGCCACAGCCGATGGTGTTATGAGTGTAATAAAAATGCCCACAGCCCAGTGTTCATTTCTACACACAAACCACAGTGCAGGGCTCGCACAAATGAGATCGACTCATGTCAATTGTGCATTAAATGTAGTGAATGTGCCCACAACCCAGTGCCCACAAACACTACTCACTGCATGTGCCAAGTTTCTGTAAAACAAAACCAACACACATACAGTCAGCTAAGGCCCACGGTGTTTAAGTCTCGCCGCGGCCAGACTCCACCGAAACTTCTCGCTCGTTCAGTTCCAAACAATGTGACTGTTCCAGTGTATTTTGCAGTAAACAAGCCGGTACCACAGCCCGCTTGCCTGCACACAAACGCCATTTTTACGGCGACCCAGATAAATTCCAAAAAGAGTATTTTCTGGTATTCCGGCCACGGCCGATGGTGTTATGAGTGTTGAAAGAATGCCCACGTCTCAGTGCCCATTCCCACACATAGACACAGCCCGCCACAGTTCAGGGCTAGCAGAAATGAAATCGACTCATGTCGATTGTGCAAAAAAAAACAAAAAAATGTAGTGAATGTGCCCACGACACAGTGCCCACAAACACTACTCGATGCGTGTCCCACGGTTTCTGAACAAACGAAACCAACACACATTCAGTCAGCGCAAGCCGACGGTGTTCTCAGTGCAGTGAGTGTGCCCGCTGTCCCGCGCCCACATTGCCTCACAGACACGCTCAACTGCACAGGGTTTTGTCCCGCTCGCTCTCTCTCCACAATCTGTCATAGAGAAATTGAGCGCGACAAGGCTGCCCGCCGTGATCGGCGCGCCCCCCGCCTCGCACACTGTAAACACAGTGTTTATGTCTCAGCACACCGAAGCTCTGCGGCCGCCGCTATGCCGCGGCCAGAGCCCGGTTTTTATTCTGCCTCTCGCTATTCACGCAGATGCGTGGGCAAAGCTTCCCGGGGTATCAGAATGGGTGTTGAACACTATAAAAAGAGGCTATTCGCTTGTAGGGTATGAGCGCAGAATCATGAATTCATTATTTCTTAACACAATAAACACACGTTAACGGAGGGTTTCTAAAGCCCCAACCTATGACTCTTCCAATTCTAAATCTTCCCTTAGCGCCAGCCAGTCTGGAGGGTAGATTAATTTGTGACACCTTTACAGCGTAATGAGTCCCAACAGAGATCCTCGCGCAGCCCCGGTTTGCTCGCGAGCCAACATCAAAGAAGATCGCTATCTCCAAATCCCCCCCAGAGAGGGAAGGAATGCCAGATGCGCAAATGGACAACACACACACACACACACATATATGCATCTCTAACAGTAAAACCCAGAAATGAGTGATTCTGAAATGTAAACATGATGTATTCCTGTATGTTTGAAGTTTATACTGTATCGAGTCTATCTAGGACTGTTAGTTATGTAGTTGAACCTTGCAGACTTCTATAAAAGGTCTAAGAGTTTATATATATCCTTGTATGCTTAACAAACACAGAGTGATTGGTATCAAACGAAATCGTTCAACTTGCTCGAGCCAAATATATGTAAGAAGTTGATGAAAAAAATATTCTACTATGTTTTTCCCATCTTTGTAAGTGAAAGGCCAAACGCTCGTCCTCCTAAAACACGCAAATGAGGTCATCAGATTAAGACAAAGGGAATATCTGGCGCCAAAAATCTGTGAGTTGCTATTGGTCTTTGCTCCCAAAGAAGGGGGCGTTAAGTTTCACTTTAAGAGATGTGAGAGGGCTCTTCTTCGCTCTCTTTCGTGCTACTCTTCCTGTGTATGTCCTGCGACCTAGTCGTCTCATTTTATCTTTGGTTTTATTTTACGTTTAACTCAGTCTTTTATTTGATGCTCAGTTCTCGTCGGCAGACCGAACGCAGCATATTACATTTTGATACAAGTCCTTTATCCTCTGGGTGAAAGGACTCCTCCACAGCATAACCTTAAGACTTTCGAATTTCCCGCGAGCTAACACGCTCTCGAAACATCGAAAGGACGCATCCAGCTCACCAACTACGAGGACATCCACACCCACACACGCTTGCGTGCCCAGCGACATATAGGTCCCGTGCAAGTATAATTCAATCCAAATTCAAGCGCGATAAAGTGTGTATTTTCCTTGTTGGCTCTAAAGGTTCAACTGTGGTAACAATCTTAGTTTTCCTGTCCTCTACTTTTCTTTCTTACTGTTTTTACTTTTATTATTCGATATATTCATTGTTAAATGTAGTTGTATTTTCTAGTACATTTGTATTAAACCCATTATACTCTTGATTGTCTCTGTTTGTTGGCCACGGAACAAAGCCTCTTTAATGTGTGATCTAAAGCTACGAGCTGATACTGTTAAAGTTAACTAATTTGATTAGTAAACTGATACTAAGGATAAACCTTTTTGAGAATTGATAACGAATATCAAACAAGCAGCTCTGTGGACGAACTGACTTGGGATAACAGTTACAGTTAACTATTAAGGTATTCTGTAAATTAATATAGCCGCCTGCACGTGAATTATATACTTAATTAATTACAATTCGTTGTGGTAACTAACTATATATATCTGAAGCAGACGCGTGAGCTATATAATCCCTATTTGGGTGATTTGTATGTATGATGATCTAGTTCGGACCCGTATTCCATCACTGTTGATTCTAAATTAATAATTGTTGGATACTTATTCCCCAAACCTGAGCTAAATTCCTTACACGCTACAGTTCGCTCGACGTCCCCGCCGTTACACGGCGCGAGTCGAAAATACGGTAAACAACGAAGTATCTCATCTACTTTGAGCCAAAATAGCGAAACTACTGAGCAAAGGGGCCATAGAACCTTTATCTCAGGCTCAGAGCGAAGGGGGGCTATACAGCAGATATTTTCTGGTACCGAAAAAAGACGGGGGTCTCAGACCCATTCTAGATCTACGGCAGCTGAACAGAGCGCTTGTGAAGCGCCATTTCAGAATGCTGAAAACCAGGAAAATCCTCGCGCAAGTTCGCCAGGGAGACTGGTTTATGTCAATAGATCTGAAAGACGCCTATTTCCAAATACAAATAGCGTCACGTCACAGGCAATTCTTGAGATTCGCCTTCGAGAGCCAGGCATATCAATACACAGTCCTGCCGTTCGGCCTGTCCCTAGCACCCCGTACATTTACGTAGTGCATGGACGCGGCTCTCGCACCCCTGAGACTTCAGGGCATGCGAGTCTTGAACTACTTGGACGATTGGCTGATTCTAGCTCGATCACACTCAGAGCTCATAGAACACAGAACCACATTACTCGAGCATCTCGAGAATCTGGGTCTCACAGTCAATTGGGCGAAGAGTTCGCTGTTTCCCAACCAGAAAATTTATTTTCTGGGAACAGTGCTGGACTTGCTGTCTATGACAGCACGTCCGTCACCGGAGCACGGACTGGACATTCAGCGCGCCGCGAAATCCTTCCGCCGCGGCTCTATAGTCCCGCTCAAAAGGTTTCAGAAAATGCTGGGCCTCATTGCCTCAGCATCTTCGGTACTTCAGCTGGGGTACGCCCACTGCAGTTATGGCTGAAAGAACGAGTTCCACCCCGGGCATGGACCTCTGGTCTGTTTCGCCTCAAGGTCGACATGGAATGCGTTTCGGCTCTGGAACCTTGGAAAATAGCCGACTGGTATCAGTCAGGCGTCAGTCTGGGGACTTCCTCGAGTGTGAAGGTGGTGTCCACGGACGCCTCCACCTCGGGATAGGGAGCGCTGCTCGAGGGCAGACTGTTCTTTGGCCAGTGGTCAGAACGGGAGAAGCTTCTACACATAAACTGTCTAGAACTGTTGGCAGTCGACAACGTGCTACGGCACTTTTGTCCCCAGTTAAAAGGCCACCACGTCTTGGTCCGGTCGGACAACATGTCAGTGGTGGCATACATAATCGCCAGGGCGACGTCAGGTCCCTAAACCTTTACAGGCTGACGGAACGCCTCCTGGTCTGGGCTCAGCACAACCTGCTTTCACTGAAAGCAGCGCATGTGCCTGGTCGCCTGAATCTGGGACCAGACAGTCTGTCCAGAAACAATGTCCCAGCAGGGGAATGGTCAGCGAGGCAGACAGGAGCAATCGATCAGCTTCACAATGGAAGTGAATGGAAAGTGAGTGAAGAAAATCTAGGAAGTGATCACTTTCCAATTACATGTAAAATTAATGTTGAAATGTATGGACAATTATATGTACAGATGGTGCTTTTATAAAGCAAAATGGAAAGAATTTAAGGAACAATGCAAGAGGGAAGCTCGACATATGCAAATGAATAGAAATGTGGATGTATGTGCTTATAAAGTCAGTTCAATGATTATTGATGCAGCTGAAGAAAATATTCCTAAGAAAGTTATAATTCAAAACAAGAAATTAGTTCCATGGTGGAATGACGAATGCACTATATCCATTAAAGAAAGAAACCGTGCTTTTAAGAACTTTAGAAATAATATACAGATAATCTGATAGAATACAAAAAGAAAGCAGCTATAGTGAGAAGAAAAATTAAATCCACAAAAAGAAATTCATGGAGAAATTTTTGTTCAAATATTGGTAGGGAAACAGATGTATGGAATATGATTAAGAAAATGTGTGGAAAAATAACTTATAAAACAATTCCAGTACTGGCAGAAGGAGATAATTATCAGGTGATTATCATAATAAAAAGAAAGAAGAAATTTTTAAGAGGAAATAAACATGTACTTAAAAAAAGAGAAAGTAAGAAACACCAATGGATTTAAAATTTAATATGATGGACTTAAAAAGAGCTATTATAGGAACTAAAAATTCAGCCCCAGGACAAGATCAGATTAGTTATGTCATGTGCCATCAACTGCCAGAAGAGGTTCTAAAGATTGTTCTTAAGCTATTTAATCAAATTTGGCGTCAAGTTAATGGCCCTAAGTTAATAACTAATGATCTTTGCAACGGAAGTGAATCAATCAAAACTAACTTTAGCTGGACAATAACTTCATTCTAGAGCTGCTGTAAATCCAAAACAATCTCTGTTATTTAAATTTCCTATCATCACTGTAATGCTGCTTTGAAACAATCTATATTACTTTAAAAACGCTATATAAATGAAGACGACTTGACGTGATGGAGTTAAGTTATCTTAAAATGGGATAAATCCCATTTGACGTTTGTACTGGCTACTGTATACAGGCCACCAGGGCACCATACGGACTTTATCAAAGATTTGTTATTTTCTATAGGAATTAGTACTGGCTGCAGACAAAGTATTAATTGTTGGTGATTTTAATATACATGTAGATAATGAAAAAGACGCAATGGGATTGGTATTTACAGACTTATTCTCAACTCTATTGGAGTTAGATGTCAGGACCCACTCATTTTTGTAATCATACTTTAGATCTAATATTGTCACATGGAATTGATGTTGATGGCGTTGAAATTCTGCAGCAGAGCGATTACATCTCAGATAATTTTCTAGTCTTGAGTATACTCCATTTAGTCAATGCTGCAAAACAAACTCTTAGAACTATCCCTTCTACCATTAAAGATTGATTTATAAATACTCTTCCTGTTCAGTGTCTACTCCATTGCATACCAGATAGCTTAGAAGAATGGATGTTGCAACAAACTACTGACTCTCTCTTTCCCAGCACTTTAGACACGGTTGCTCTTTTGTGCTTAAAGAAGATTAAGGAAAATAGTCAGAAGCCGTGGTACAACAAGCACACTTGAGGCCCTCAAGAAAGCAGAAATGCTTTATGAGATAACTACTAGTTAATGTAACCCCACCTATATCGTGTCTCCTATCTAATTAATCCTCATTTAAAGGTGCTCTAAGCGATGTCACACGTTTTATAGGCCAAAACATTTTTTGTCACATACAGCAAACATCTCCTCACTATCCGCTAGCTGCCTGTCCCCTGAACACACTGTAAAAAAACGCGGTCTCTGCAGACACCCCAGGCTTCACAAACGGCAACAAAAACAAACTGGGCTAAAAAGGACAGAGGAATTTTCCATTTGGATATTCCCCCTTTCTTATTGGTCGAGCCAACTCTGAGAGGTGGGACCTTTCTCAGGCTTTAAATGGCCTCTACACAAGCCCTTCCCTCTCTTGGCCTTCTCTTGTACGTTCGGGTTGCTGTCTTGCAGGGCCGCACCAGGCCCCAGGGCAGCAGGCCTTGACTCACAACCAGCCATGTGCTCATTCAGGAGAGAGAGGACTCTCTCAACCACAACAGAATCAAGGACAACATTAGGAGTTTGGCAAAACTTCTTCATTCAATGCAGAAGAAGTCCATCGCAACTCCAACCATCAACTCTTCCGACTTCCTTCTCCTGGTTGTTCTGCGTGGCCTCTCTGGCTCAGGGCCGGCAAGCCACAATCTGCACTCCAGCCATGTGCTCATGAAGAGAGAGAGAACCTTCAATCAGAACAGACAAACCATGCAAGTTCATCACCTCTTCTTTATTCAACGCAGAATAAATCGATTGAGACTCAGGGGACCATTCATTCTGTCACTTCCCATTTTACCCAATTCCATGTGATTGTATGTTGTGTGTTTAGATTAGTTATGTTTGTGATTTAGTTAATAAAACTTGTGCACAATACGAATTCGGTTCTGATTCTCTGCTTGCAACAAAGTTTATTTTACGATTTAGATTTTGACTACAAGCTCTTAGTAGTACTATACAGTAAGAAAGACATTTCCCTCCCCTGGATATTAAAATTTCTTAGAATTAATAAACACTTAACACTGAGTGTTTCAGGGACGAACAGGTTGATTGATTGTAATATTCATTTTACTACATGAAATTAATTATATTAACTGATCCAAATATTCATAATTAATTGTTATAAGTCATGATTGATTATTAATATTTATTTTGAGCTAATTTACTACATAATTAAATTGAGAGAATTTTCTGTAAGTCAGGTTGTTCTGCAAAGAGTTTATATTAGTTTAATTGAGAGTGTATAACTGTGTGGTTCGGACGAGTTACATCTGTGAATAAAGTCAAATTAAACTAAATTACAAGAGTAGCATGTAAAATCACCACCAGTATTGGATGGTGTTGCGAGTGTCTCAGCATTAGTCACCACTGGGAGATCATCCTCAAAGTCAGCTGAAGGGGATTCTGAGACGTGGAGTAGATGCCATCTGTTCCTGATGTACTTGACACCTTGTGATGTCACAACGTAGCTATTTGGTTGCTGGGCAGGGAAATTCACAATTGCTAGCCTGTCAAACTCACATGCTGTCTGCATTCTGACAGTTTGCCCTGGCTTCAGTGCAGGGAGCTGATAAGCATTTCTGTCATAATAGTCTTTTCCCCACAGTCTTTGTTTTGTGATGGTGTCCTTTACGTTTGTGTGAAAAACAGGCTGAAGCATTGCCTTGGTCACTGGGAGGAAGCTCCTTGTTTGTCTGGAAAGGCGTTGTGCAGGGGATGGTAAACCATCTCGGGGAAGATTACGAACATGGAGCAGCACGAATGTCAGTATGATCGCGGTAGCATTTTTCCAGAAGATGCTTGGCAGATCTAACTGCACGCTCAGCCAGTCTATTGGATTGGGGATAGTGAGGGCTGCTGCGAATATGCTTAAACTCCCATGTGCGTGCAAAATCTTCAAAATCCTTGTACACAAACTGAGTAGCATTATCAGTCATTAAAGTGTGCGGGACACTATGTACTGCAAAATGTCTTTTCAGCTTTGTGATAACCGTGATGCATCTCATGTCAGGAAGGTAATCCATCTCAAACCAGCCTGAGAATGAATCCACAAGGACTAAATATGTTTTTCCATGACAATCAAACAGGTCAGCAGCCGTGAAAGACCAGGGAAGATCAGGGATTTCATGGAGCTACAGTGGTTCTTTTGTCTGATGAGGTTTGAGTGCATTGCAGGGTGCGCAACGAGAGAGTTCAGCGTCAATATCAGTGTACATCGATGGCCAATACATAATTGCCTTAGCCCTGCGCTTTGTTGCTGTACCAGGATGGCCCTGATGTAACTGGCCTACATAAAATTTCTGCAGTGCAGGTGGGATAATCAATCTCTCCCCATGAAGCAATAAGTCATCCTGAATGGTCAGCTCATCTCTCATTGAAAAGAAGGGACGCAAGGAATATGGAAGTTCTTTTGAGGTGGCTGGCCAGCCGTTTCTAATCATGTCAGAAAGCTGTTGGCATGTGACATCTTTTTGCACAGCAGCCCTGAGTTCATCTACCCGACAGGAAGATAGTACCTGGACGGTCATGACTTCCAGCAGGTCATTAGTGAGTTGTGGGTCAGATGTGGGCCCGGGACAAAGCATCAGCCACAAACAGCTCCTTACCACGTTTGAAGATGACATCTAGGTGATAACAATGCAGTTTCATCATCATACCTTGTAGGCGGGGTGAGGCTGTGTGGAGTGGCTTTTTTAATATGATTATTAAGTGCTGATGATCAGTTTCTACAGTGACAGGTCGGCCATAGATAAAATCATGGATTTTTTTGTTGCAAACACAAGTGCCAGTATTTATTTTTCAATTTGAGCGTAACAGGACTCAGTGGGCGAGAAGACCCTTGATGCAAATGCCACAGGCCGCCCTCGCTGTAAGCATACAGCACCAAGGCCATGTTGGGAGGCATCCGCAGAGAGAACTGCTGGTACGGACGTGTCAAAATATTGTAACACTGGGGGGTTTGTCAAAGCCTGTTTCAGTCTTGCAAAAGCCTTGTCATGAGTCTCATGCCAGCACCACTCCGAATCCTGATGAAGCAACTGTCTTAAAGGACCAGTGATGTCACTGTACTGGGGAATGAATTTGGATAAGTAATTTGTCATGCCCAACAACTGCGGCAGAGCTGTTTTTTCCAGAGGCGTTGGCATGTCACATACCGCTTTAGCTTTTTCAGGGTCAGGTTTGACACCATCAGCAGTCAGCAGGTGACCCACATACTGGACCGAATTGACTCTGAATCTGCATTTGTCCGGGTTGAGAATCATGCTAATGGCACGAATTTTGTTCAGTACCTGTCACAAACGATCATCGTGTTCCTCATGCGTCCGGCCCAGATGAGAATGTCGTCAACTACAATTTCACATGGCTCTCCAGCAAACAATTGCTCCATTGATCTCTGAAAGACCTCACTGCCTGTTTAGATTCCATATGGCATCATCAAGAACCTGTAACGGCCAAAGGGGGACATAAATGTGTTTAATTTGGATGAAGCTTCATCAAGGGGGATTTGCCAGAACCCACATTTAGCATCCAGAATGGTAAACACCAGGCATAACTGCAATGATCTGTTCAATTGTTTTTAGGGGGTGCCGTGGTCTGAGGAGGGCTTTGTTAAGATGAACTGGGTCTATGCAAATCCTTACAGACCCATCTTTTTTTGACTGCAACCATGGCTGATACCCACTCCGTTGCCTCAGTTACAGGTGTTATCACACCCAGCTCAATCATGTGATTCAGTTCTGCTTTTACTTTTTCTTTCATGGCTATTGGTATTTTACGGGGTGCACAGACTAAAGGGGTCACTGTGTTATCCAGTCTCATATGATATACAACTGGAAAGCTGCCAATGACATCAGAATCAAAAAGATCACTGTATTCACATACCTCCGGTGCTTCATGATGCAGCATGTGTACATCAGGTCCCAGTTGGATGAGTCCCATAGCGATGCTATCCTGTAGGCCGAGAAGGGGTTTTACATCACGATCCACTACATGAAATTTAAATTCCTCACGGACACACTGCAACACTGTTGTTCCCTCAGTGTCGATTGTCTCTCCTCCATAAACCACCAGATGGACTTTCTCTGCTATGTTGGTACAGATGGTGTGATTCAAACCCTTTCAGCATTCATATTGATATTACATTACACTTGGCGCCTGTATCAACCTTTACTTTCAGTTGGCGATTTCCATTTTTTAATTTCAGAGTTGTGAAAATCTCACCCTTCTGACTGGTGAGCTCAACAGAGTCACAGAAAAAAAGTGTCCTGCATATTGTGAATCCAGCTCATGTACTCTTTGCTAGGTTCTAGGCTGATAGAATGTTTTAGCACCGAGTTGCTGTGTTGGTGCTGACCTGCAGCGTCTCGCAAAGTGGTTAAGTTTACCACAGTTGTCGCAGCGTTTGTTGTATGCATAGCATTTGTTTTTTTCTGAAGGATGTTGGCCATTACAGTTTGAGCAATGTGTTTTTTGCAGAGCACATACCTCTGTGTCTTTTCTCAGCTCTTTAAGACTTCTCTCAGACTGTTCATAAAGCAAACATATGCTAACAGACAAGTCCAGGGTGAGTTTTTTTTCCAGAGTTTGCGAACAGTGTCATTTTCTATGCCGCAAACTATGCAGTCTAATGAGTTCATCTTGCAGTGATCCGAATTCACATTTCTTTTCAAAGTGGAGATGTATGCTTGCACAGATTCGCCTGGTTTTTGAACAGAGGTATTAAACGCGTCTCTATCCATGACGTTTTTTGCGGGTAAGCACAATTCAGAGAATTTAGTTAGAAGTACCTCTGTATCCTCTTGATCTTCCCCGTCATCATACACAAATGTTTCAGACTTGTCAACCGCTTCGGGACCGGGAAGGTTTAACAATGTGTACAATTGAATGAATTGCCTTGGAGGAGAAGTTAAAATTCCAGAGCAAGCGTTCTCCAAACAACCCATAATAGCCGACTTCCTGTTGGGCTGGCGTAAAACTTGACCGAGGGAAAGTTGTTCGGCCCGATGAGATCTATGTGTGTACTGAATTTCATATTAATTCATGCAAGCGTTTTTGATATATGGACCAAGTTTTCAGACCCGTTCAAGGGGGCGCTGTTGAGCCCCCCTGCCATGCCCGGGTACCAGCTTCAGCCCGGCCCTGATGGCCGTGGGCTCTGACCTGTTTTTCATCCTCAATGTCTTGACTTCATGCACAACGAGTTTGGTGATGATCGGGTGAATTCCCTAGGAGAAGTGTTTTAAATTCCTGAGCATGCGTTTCCAAACAACCCCAAATAATATATATATATATATATATTTTTTTTAAGGGACAAGACAGAATATTACTTGCCTGATCTGATTAGAACAATAATGAGTGTGTGTGTGTGTGTGTGTGTGTGTGTGTTTGTGGCGTGATTGAACAATGGAGACATGAAAACATACTCCGTCATTTTGTTCATAGAGGACATCATTCAAACTGCAAAGTGTTTACTTTTGTGTACACTCGCAATAAAACACAACATTGTGCTTTTGTCAAGCTATAAACTCTTGTCAAACTGTAACTTACAACTGTCACCCAACCAAAATCTCTTACACACACACACACACAGTTTAAAAGAAAAAAAATATTTATCCAACCTCATTTAAAAACAGTCTGTCGGTGCCATCTTTTGGACATTTATCATATTCCATTGGTTTTCATTTCTTGTCCTGAACAGAGCACTAATCTGTTTATTTTTAAGTTACACATTCTACATTGATTAAAAAAGAAAAATCAAATGTGTTTTTATTTTATACAGAAATAAATTATTTATAATTCAGATGAGAATAAAGTTAGTGTTAGTTCAAATTTTAAGAAAAAAACGAATACAGGTGAAACGCGAAAAATTAGAATATCGTGCAAAAGTCCATTTATTTCAGTAATTCAACTTAAAGGTGAAACTAATATATTATATAGACTCATTACATGCAAAGTGAGATATTTCAAGCCTTTATTTGTTATTTTGACTCAAAGATTCAATGACCAATCCATAAACATCTGTCTCATTCATGAAGGATTCAGTCGTTCGAACGAATTGTTTGAACGAATTAATCAATGACTCGCTCATTAAGACGGTCACCTGGCGACACCTAATGACGGTTTAGTGTTATGTTTAAAAGTATCATTCTTTCCAACGATTGTTAATTAACTCATATTTAAAACAATCTCATAACATTATTTAATGCATTGTTATTTTTCAGTGTAAACGGTTTAATTTGATCAGCCCTACATAGGGTAACAGCCATATAGTGCCCTATTATTCTAAATAATTGAATTTATTGATCAAATTTACAAATTAAAAATGAAAGATGAAGCATACATTTAATAAGACTAGACTAGGGGTGCCATGCAGATATTACAATATGCAGATTTAAATATACCATTGTCCCCCACCGTCAATTTGATGTGTGCGTGTGTGTGTGTTTGTGTGTGTGTGTGTGTGTGTGTGTGTGTGTTTAATAAAATCATTTAGTCATTACAATTAAAACCTGAACGTGTTTGCTTACTAAATTGTGAGCTGAACGAAAGTTGCAGGCAGCAAAGATCAGCAACCGGAGTCAAATTTCATTAATCACGAGAGTGAAGAGCTGACTGAAAAGATGATGACGGAATATTTTGTGTAAAAGCGCCTATTTAAGCGAATCTGTCATTGTACTTTTTTGTTGTGTTTTCCGTGAAAAATAATAGGCTATTGAACTCAAAGTTCAAGCAATCGCCCCGATATTGCGCTAATTTTAAAGTGACACTAAAAAGTATGCGGCTGCACTGACATTCATAACAACGTCCATGGCGAGGAGCGAGAAGAAAAAAGCGAACGTTTTTTAATTTCTACTTCCATAGGAATTCATTCAAGCGCACTGCGAGCGCCACCATTATCAATGTCCGTGCAGACATCTGTACTTTACTTTCACTTTTATATTAGCGATTTAAAAGCCCTCGCTGGTGTTACACGTCGATTAACCAGTGGGAAAATATCCTCACAGCCACATACCTAATATATTTATATATAAATACAATAGGCATACCTGATAAAAAAGATTTATGTACTATGTTGATATCATTTTGGACACAAGAGGGCAGTATAGCCCCATGTATGATTTTTTTTTAACCAAATAGCACTAAATAGCCTGTTTTAAACTTTTTCATACTTCTTGATTTGAAAAAATAAAATGAGTTTAGTTCTAATATTTGTTTAATTTTATATAAAAATAAATGCTGTATAATTACATTTTTAGAAGATATGAGATGTTTCCTGATTCTTTTTTTTGACATAATCCCTCGCCATAGCAAAACTGTTTGAGATATTCAATATCTGTTAACAATTTAGCATCTTTAATGTATTTTCATCATGTTGAAAAAGTTTGGTGGGAATAAAATAAACCACTTAAGAGGAGTGAGTAAAAATGTAGAGGCTGGTTTTGCAAAATATCCACATTCAGACCAAAATAGCCGACTACCTGTTGGGCTGGCTTAAAGGCACAATATGAAAGAATTTTGTAATAAACTATCCAAGAATCACTTGCACAGTGTGATATATTTCCTGCAGTTGTGTACTTACAATATCCCAAAAGTCTCCAAAGATTTTTTATTTCAGAGAAATTCACATTTTAAATAAGTGGCCGTCCAGGAAAAAAATGTCGCCTGTCAATGACGCGCTATCCTCGGTTTCCGTTCATACTGCCATAGCCATGACGTAACCATGGTGACAGACGTGGACAACTGCGTAGTGCGTAACGTTTAGCGGCACCAGAGCCCGTCATTCTCTGGTGGCACGCAATTCTTGTTTCGTTCAAACATAGACCATCCATGGCAAGCAGACTTTGGGGCAAACAAGGAGAACTAAAATGAGGATCAACATCAGCGTGGCGTTTTTGAGATGCCGAGAGCTCCACGTCAACGACTAACTTGGACTTGACAGAGCTTCACGAGTCACGACTTGACAGCTTTATTAGACAGGTGAGCAAATGTACATAAAACAAATCAATGTTATATAACGTTAATGCTAATTTTTTGAGATAGGAATTTTGGGTTTTCATGAGCTGTATGCCAAAATCATCAGTATTAAAACAATAAAAGACCTGAAATATTTCAGTTGGTGTGCAATGAATCTAAAATATATGAAAGTTTAATTTTTATCATTACATTATGGAAAATAATTAACTTTATCACAATATGCTAATTTTTTGAGAAGGACCTGTATATGTGGCTATTGTGGTTCACGGTCATAGGCCCTGTCCCAAATGGCACACTTCATATGAATTTTCGGTCTTGAATTTTCGGGCTTTTATTATCAATGTTGAAAACAGTTGTGTACCTTTCTTTTTAGAATTCTTTGATGAACATAAAGTTAAAAACAACAGCATTTATTTGAAATAGAATCTTTTGTAACATTATAAATGTCTTTACTGTCACTTTTTATCAATTTAATTCCTCCTTGATGAAAAAAGTATTGATCCATTTTATTTATTTCCCCCAAAAAATAAAATAAAAATACTTACTGACCCCAAAGTTTTGAACGGTGTGTTTAATGTTACAAAAGACTATTTTTCAGATAAATGCTGTTCTTTTGAACTTTCTATTCATCAAAGAATCCTGAAATAAAAATGTAAATAACTGTTTTCAACATTGATGATAATGAAAAATGTTTCTTGAGCATCAAATCATCATATAATACTGATTTCTGAAGGATCATGTGACACTGAAGACTGGAGTAATGATGCTGAAAATTCAGCTTTGATCACAGGAATAAATTACACTTTACTATATATTTACATAGAAAACAGCTGATTTACATTGAAATAGTATTTCACAATATTACTGGGTTTGTTTTGTATTTTTAATCAAATAAATGCAGCCTTTAAGAGCATAAGAGCATAAGTGACTTCTTTTAAAAACATAAAAATCATACCGACCCCAAACTTTTGAACGGCAGTGTGTGTGTGTGTTTGTATATATATAAACACATATATATATATATGTGTGTGTGTGTGTGTGTGTGTGTGTGTGTGTGTGTGTGTGTGTGTGTGTGTGTGTGTGTGTGTGTGTGTGTGTGTGTGTGTGTGTGTGTGTTGTGTGTGAGTGAAAAATCTAAAATGTATTCCCAGAATTGTGCAGCCCTATAGTTTGTCTTGATATCAACATGTTTACAGGTGTTTATTTATTTATTTTTTAGAAAGGGACCAGATGCCACTGATGAGTCCTGCTGACTTCAACATTCACATGAGTCTCTGTACATGAACATGGTCAAATGAAAAGTCAAACACCTTGGACATGACAGGTATGTAGGCTACTATGTTTCAGGAATGGCACAAAGGTGTGTGACTGTTTAAGTCTTTGTCTTTAGATCAGTGTGTTTACTAATGTGCTTTTTGTCCTTTGTTGTGTATCTTTGGATTATGCTGTGTTGTAAATAAATCCAGACAATCTAAAAGCCATTCTTTTTTTAATTTCTCCTCATTCTTTGTGCAAGGCTCCTCATGATGATAGGGCCTGATAGTCCCAAATAGGGCCATTAGGGGAGGGTCTTTGTCTTTCTCAAGTGTAAAATGCATTCATATTAATGAGAGATCCACGCCTCCTCGCATAAAGCTTTCTCACACAAAACACGTCATACAAATTTTAAATCAATATATTGTCTTATCTAAATGAGTATGCAGGATGATTTTCACATAGTTTTGGAGCAAATATTATAGGCTACGTGATACAATTTTCAAAAGTCTTGTGAAGAAATAATCACTATGGGTTTTATGACCTTATTTCAGTGACATTTGTTTTTTGTTTTTTCACAAACCACGCATAAACATTATTATCTTAAAACTCCAAACTTTTACATACATGCTGCTGACATATTACTGTAGCAGAGTTTGTGCTGAATACAATGTAATAAGACTTTCGCCATGAAAATGTCACAAGTAACAGAAATAAGCACAAATGTCAGAGCATGTCAGAACACCTCCAGGACCCAGAAAACACCTCAGACCTCAGAGGGTTAATATTACTTTTGGATGCTTTTGAGAGTCTTAGCATGCTTGAAATTGCATGAAACTCAACGGACAGATCACATTAATAAATGTGATCTGTCCGTTGAGTTTCATGCAATTTCAAGCAAAAGGAGAAAATTCAAGCAATTTTCAAGATCAAAAGGTGGCGCGTATGAGCCCCTGCACCACGCCCGTTTCTGAAACTTTGCACATGTCTACTGGCTAATAAGCCAGTAGACATGTGCAAAGTTTCAGAAACGGGCGTGGTGCAGGGGCTCATACGCGCCACCTTTTGACAAAAGTGGGGTGGTTGGTTTTATGGTTTTATCTACAGTCACAAAACTCGGTATGTATATTGTTCTCGTCGAGCTGGACAACTTTCTAATTTACAGTCATTAGCTCAGACCAACAGGAGGTCAGATATTTTGGTTTGAATGTGGATTGTTTTGGAGAATTCTCTCTCTCTCTCTCTCTCTCTGTGTGTGTGTGTGTGGGGGGGCTGTGGGGGATTTGTTTATTGCTTTTAATGTTTTTCAAGGTTTCAGGGGCTTTTGGGGCCCTTAACGTGCTCAAAAACTCTTGAAACTTTGCACACAGGTCAGAACCCGCAGCCATTAGGGCCGGGCAGAAGCTGGTACCCAGGCGTGGCAGGGGGGCTTAAGAGCGGCCCCTTGAACGGGGTCCGAAAACTTGGTCCATATATCAAACACGCTTGCATGTATTAATATGAAACTCAGAACACATTTAGATCTCATCGGGCTGAACATCTTTCCTTTGGTCAAGTTTTACGCCAGTCCAACAGGAAGTCGGCTATTAAGGGTTGTTTGGAAACGCATGTCGCCGGATTTTGATATACTACTCCTAGGAAATTCATCCGATCGCCACCAAACTCGGTCCGCATGAAGTCAAGACACTGAGGATGCTAAATTGCCAGCGGATTTTTGATATCTCAAACGGTTTGGCTGTGGCGAGAAAACAAATTTATGGCGAGAAAAGAGAAACAAAATGTCTGTTATAACTTTGTCCGTTTTACTTACAGTTACAAAACTCAGCACGTATATTGTTCTCGTCAAGCCGGACAACTTTCTAATTTACAGTCATTAGCTCAGACCAACAGGAAGTCAGATATTTTGGTTTGATTGTGGATTGTTATGGAGAATTTTCTCTCCCCCTCTCTCTCTGTGTGTGTGGGGGGGGGGGGGGAGGGCTTGTAGGGTGATAGTTTAGATTAACCCTTTAATGACTGGTTGCTTTTGCCTGCATTAAAGGAAAATAAATGTCTTAAGCCTTGTATTTTATAAATATTTTTTATTAATAAAGTAAAGGCATAGAACCACTTTTTTGTCTTGCATTGACAATAGTTTTATATAATTAGTTTATTAATTACATTAACTTGGTCAATAAACTTGGTCTGAAAACTTAGTTTTTAGCTTCTCCTCCTAAGTGGCTTATTTTATTCACACCAAACTTTTTCAACATGATGAAAATACATTAAAGATGCTAAATTGTGAACGGATATTGAATATCTTAAACGGTTTTGCTATGGCGAGGGTTTAAAGGCATGTCAAAAAAAGAATCAGGAAACGTCTCATATCTTCTAAAAATGTAATTATACACGATTTATTTTTATATAACATTATACAAATATTAGAACTAAACCCATTTTATTCTGTTTTTTCAACTCAAGAAGTATGAAAAAGTTAAAAACAGTCTATTTAGTGCTATTTGGTTAAACAAAAAAGTCATATATATATAAATATAGCTGCGAGCAGCGATGAAAGGGCCAAAGCCGACGGCACCGCCACCCCCGGTGCCTTTAGGTAACTAAAGGCACCGGGGTTGCGGTGGCACCGGCTTGGGCCCGTCATCGCTGCTCGCAGCTATATTTTATTTTTAGGGCCCAAGCCTTGAAAAGGCAAAGGCCCTATTGTTTTCCTAAGTATTTTTTTTTTGGCTATTATTTTTCTTACGACTTTTTGGGCACTTTTTGGGCTCTTAACGTGCTCGAAAACTCTTGAAACTTTGCGTGAAGTCAAGACATTGAGGATTAAAAATTGCCAGGGGAAGTGTAACAGGAAGTGTGTTATAACTTCAGCATACATTAACTGATCTTGATGAAACTTCAGCAGTGTGTTAGTTGTAAGAGGCCGATCACATGGATTTGACTATTGTGAGTCAAAGTTATAGCCCCACCAACTGGCAGCAGGAAGTGTGTCACTTTCAAAATGCTTTTAAATCACCCTCTTATTTTTACCCGATTTGCTTTCAAACTTTATGTGTATAATGTAAACACACGGCAGATTTAGACCTGTGAAAGGATTATTGATATCTTAGATACTGTTGCTGTGGCAACGCATCAAACTTTAATAATCTTGTTTGATGCTTTTGAGACTCTTAGCATGCTTGAAATTGCATGAAACTCGACAGACACATCTCATTTATTAGCCAGTAGACATGTGCAAAGTTTCAGAAACGGGCGTGGTGAGGGCTCAGTAGCACCACCTTTTGACAAAAGTTAGGGAATTAGTTTTAATCTACAGTAACAAAACTCAGTACGTATATTGTACTCATCAAGCCGGACAACTTTCTAATTTACAGTCATTAGCTCCGACCAACAGGAAGTCAGATATTTTGGTTTGAATATGGTCATTTTCTCTCTCTCTCTCTCTGTGCCTACGTCTCTGTGTCTGTCTGTGTGTGTCTGTCTGTCTGTGTCTGTCTGTCTGTGTGTGTCTGTCTGTCTGTCTGTCTGTCTGTGTGTCTGTGTGTCTGTCTGTCTGTCTGTCTGTCTGTCTGTCTGTGTATGTGTGTGTGTGTGTGTGTAGGGGGGCTAGATTAACCATTTCACTGCTGTGTGGTTTGGCCTGCATTAAAAAGGAAAATAAATGTCTTACCCCTTGTATTTTTTAAATAAGTTTTATTAACAAAGTAAAGGCATATAACCAGTTTAATTGTAGTGCATTGACAATAGTTTTATATAATTAGTTTATTAAATAAATTAACTTGGTCCATAAACTTGGTCTGAAAATTTGGTCCATAAATCAAAAACACTTGCATGTAATAATATGAAACTCGGTACACATATAGATCTCATCAGGCCGAACAACTTTAAGCCAGCCCAACAGGAAGTGGGCTATTTTGGTCTGAATGTGGATGTTTTGCTAAACCAGCCTCTACATTTTTACTCACTCCTCTTAAGTGGTTTATTTTATTCCCACCAAACTTTTTCAACATGATGAAAATACATTAAAGATGCTAAATTGTGAACGGATATTGAATATCTCAAACGGTTTTGCTATGGCGAGGGATTATGTAAAAAAAAAAGAATCAGGAAACGTCTCATATCTTCTAAATATGTAATTATACACCATTTATTTTTATTCATTTTTTTTCAATTCAAGAAGTATGAAAAAGTTTAAAACAGGCTATTTAGTGCTATTTGGTTAAACAAAAAATCATACATAGGGCTATACTGCCGTCTTGTGTCCAAAATGATACCAACATAGTACATAAAACCTTTTTATCAGGTATGCCTATTGTATTTATATATAAATATATTAGGTATGTGGCTGTGAGGCTATTTTCCCACCGGTTAATCGACGTGTGACACCAGCTAGGGCTTTTAAATCGCTAATATAAAAGTGAAAGTAAAGTACTGACGTCCACACGGACATTGATAATGGTGCTCGCAGAGCGCTCAAATGAATTCCTATGGAAGTAGAAATGAAAAAACGTTCGCTCTGTTCTGCTCGCTCCTCGCCATGGACGCGCACTGTTATGAATGCACATGCAGCCGTGCACTTTTTAGTGTCACTTTAAAATTAGTGCAATATCGGGGGCCGATTGCTTGAATTGTGAGTTCAATAGCCTATTATTTTTCACGGAAAACACAACAACAAAAGAGTACAATGACAGAGTTGATTAAATAGGCACTTTTACACAAAATATTCCGTCATCATCTTTTCAGTCAGCTCTTCACTCTCGTGATTAATGAAATTTGACTCCGGTTGCTGATCTTTGCTGCAACTTTCGTTCAGCTCACAATTTAGTAAGCAAACACGTTCAGATTTTAATTGTAGTGACTAAATTATTTTATTAAACACACACACATCAAATTGACGGTGGGGGGCAATGGTATATTTAAATCTGCATATTGTAATATGTGCAGGGCACCCCTAGTCCAGTCTTATTAAATGTATGCGTCATCTTTCATTTTTAATTTGTAAATTTGATCAATAAATTCAATTATTTAGAATAAGACACTATATGGCTGTTACCCTAGGTAGGGCTGATCAAATTAAATCGTTTACACTGAAAAATAACAATGCATTAAATAATGTTATGAGATTGTTTTAAATATGAGTCAATTAAAAATCATTGGAAAAAATGATACTTTTATACCGTCTTAATGAGCGAGTCATTGATTCATTCGTTCAAACGATTTGTTCGTACGAATGAGTCATTCATGAATGAGACAGACGTTAATGGGTTGGTCATTGAATCTTTGAGTCAACCAATTTGTTCAAAATGCTGAACCATTCAGTAATGAGAAAACACGTTGCTGTGAGATGTGCAATGGTTCTGCTGTGATCTTTGTTTAACTATTTTAACTATTGTGTGTGTGTGTGTGTGTGTGTGTGTGTGTGTGTGTGTGTGATTGTGTCTGTTACAGTGACAAGAGTTTAACCCTTGTTAAAGTTTAAGGCCTTGTCTTTTTGGATATATATCTTTTTTTATTACACAATATGCATACAACCAATATATTTTAAATGTATTGTTTGCTTTAAATTAAATTAAGATTATATGCTTGGTAATTGAACCTAAATGAATTTAAAATTAATGTGCTTTATTACATGGCTTGGTAGAATTCCAATGTAGAATGCGGTCTGTTATTTCTTGCCTAGTTTAACAGACTGTTGCCATGAAAAACAGAGCGTTGCCATGGACGCAGTTCAGAGACGGAACGGACTGTTTTCTTTAGCGGAAACAATACAATCGTTTTTAAATCAAACTCCTTTTTAAATCAATATTTTGAGTCAAATTATTGATTTGGTAGGTAGCCATGTAATAAGCGGGATAATGTATATAATCCTCCGCTTCGCGTCGGGCTCCTAGTCAGCCTGTCGGGGTGGTATTCGCTATAACAACCGCCTCGTTATACATTATCCCTTACATATTGCAGATCAATATATTTGTTTTCCTTCATTTTAATGAACACTAACTTTATTCTCATCTGAATTATAAATAACTTATTTCTGTATAAAATAAAAAATCCAGAATAATCCAGACCAACCAGAGCGCACTATTTCTACAACATCATCAGTGCTGAAGCGGAACTACCAGAGCCGTTCGGCAGATAGCGAGCAGATGCAGCATATGTGTTGTAACGAGGCAGGGTCAGGCCAGGGGAATCCATTTGCAGCTTTTTATTAAGAATGGTCAAGACAGGCAGGGTGAGCAATGGCAAACAGGGCAGAACAGAAAAGGCAGAGACAAACCAGGTTGACAGGCAAAGGGCCGAGGCAGGCAGCAAGAATCAGAGTCCAATAAACAATCCAGATCTGGTCAAATACAGAAATCAAAATGGGAAATGATGGGCTGGCAAAATCCATATAAGTGGCTATTGTGGTTCACGATCATAGGCCCTGTCCCAAATGGCACACTTCATATGAATTTTCAGTCTTGTGTACTTATTTCATGTGTCCGTCAAATCCATGAGACCGTCTGTAGGGTGTCTCATTTTTCATTTTAGGTTTCAGAAGGTTGCTCACACATACTTTGTGATTGATATGTGCCCTCGATGCGCACTTTTGCAGACTCCACACTGATGCAAGCTCTACAGCACACTTCTTTTCGACAGTCAAAGCAGGGTTACGTTTTTGCACGTCGTGCACAATAACCCTAAAGGCACCAGGGTGGCGGTGCCACCGGCTTCTTTTTTATACACATATATATATATATATATATATATACACACACACACACACACACACACACATATATATATATATATATATATATATATATATATATATATATATATATATATATATAGCTGCGAGCAGCGATGAAGGGCCAAAGCCGGCGGCACCGCTACCCTGGTGCCTTTAGGGTTATTGTGCACGACGTGCCAAAAACGTAACCCTGCTTTGACTGTCGAAAAGAGGTGTGCTGTTACCCTTTAGGTAACTCAGTAGTGTCACCTTTTGACAAAAGTGGGGTAGTTGGTTTTATGGTTTTATCTACAGTCACAAAACTCAGTATGTATATTGTTCTCGTATTTTGGTTTGAATGTGGATTGTTTTGGAGAATTCTCTCTCTCTCTCTGTGTGGGCTGTGGGGGATTTTTTCATTGCTTTTAATGTTTTTCAGGGTTTCAGGGGCTTTTGGGGCCCTTAACATGCTCAAAGACTCTTGAAACTTTGCACCCAGGCCAGAACCCGCGGCCATCAGGGCCGGGCTGAAGCTGGTACCCGGGCATGGCAGGGGGGCTCGACAGCGCCCCCTTGAACGGGGTCCGAAAACTTGGTCCATATATCAAACACGCTTGCATATATTAATATGAAACTCAGTACACATATAGATCTCATCGGGCCGAACAACTTTCCCTCGGTCAAGTTTTACGCCAGGCCAACAGGAAGTCGGCTATTATGGGTTGTTTGGAAACGCATGTCGCCGGATTTTGATATACTACTCCTAGGAAATTCATCCGATCGTATAATATTACATATCAGATGTTTTCCCCCAAAAAAGTTAACCAAACATTCACTTAAGACATAACAGATAATGTTTGCGTAAATACTCGCAAAGACAGATTTTTTTAAATACTGTAATTCTGTGTAGGCTATATGTGTATATTGGGATCGCGCACTGTCTGAGAGGTCTTTGTGCACACGCTTCGGATCTGTCAGTCAGCCCGAGTAAGATCGCTTTGTTTTCATCTGCATGAATTTGAAAATCACATTTCCTTGGTTCAGAATAATGCAATCGAGAATGCTCTATGAAAATTGGAATCCTGTTGGAAAGTTGGAATCCTGTGCTTTAAAACGATACCAAATTTGTGCTGAGAGGAAGCGCCAGTCATCGAAAAGCGAGCAGAGTAAAATGGCAATTTTCATGGACAAGGAAAAGATGCTCCTAAAACTTACAAATAAAGATACTTTTAGATGTTTAATTGCTATTTGGATTATTGGGATCATTAGATGAGGGCCTTAATGAACACATTTTTGTGAAAACCTCAAATTCGACCAAAAGTTGTATTTTCACTTGTTTTGCCTGAAGCTCATAATTAGCCTGTGCACATTCCGACTCCTTTTGCCAGCACGGGTCACTCTCACATACAGGCTATATATATAAATAAATTGTGTACTGTGTGTGTTGATGACCGCCACATTCTACAGCCACAACCAAAGACCATTTTTGAGCAGGAAAAACCCTGCTGTTATGAGAAGTTTTAAATATTGGCTTTTATATTTTTAAAATATTTTCAGTTCATTATGAAATAGTGGCGGCACAGATTAGACTATGACAGGCCATCCCTGAATTGTAATCGTATCGTGGCATGTTTTGAGGTATCTGCAAATATAGTATTGCTGGCTAGGAGAATCGATGTTATATATAGTATTGTGACAAAACATTCGATTTAGAACACTAGTAAATACTGTATATCTTTGGTGAACATTTCTTTACATCTGATACAAAATACATTAATTAAAAATTATCATTTTTATTTATATTTTAATTTCTAACATATTGCCAGGGTAAATTTCTGGACTGCTTCTTTCTGTTGAGCCCTGTGCATGCACATTCACACTTCACTAGTGGTCGACCGATACATCGATATTTGACATTTTTAAAATATCGGCATCGGCCAATACGTTTTTCTGATTGGCCGATGTTGTTGGAAGCGGGACTTTTATTTTGACTGAGAACTAGTGCTGCACGATTAATCATATCGCAATCGTGATGTCAAGCCAATGTGATTATATGACGCAAAATGCTGCGATTTTATATTAAATAAATTAAGGCTGTTAACGCAATTAATGCGGCATCTGTTATTTTTTGTCATCCTTTGGCTAGTGTTCCATGATCCCACTCTTATTTGTGCAAATGCTTTAACCCATTCATGCACGACAAGTCAAAAGAGAGCGCGCTGCTGTGAATGTCCTGACTGAACTCACAGAAAGACGCGCGCCAGCGCATGCACAGACCTTATCATGCGCATGCACAGACCGCGTGGCAGAATACAGTTCTCTTTCGCGCTTGTACGAACAATAACACACACAATTAGGCCAAAATGTCGTTTGTCGAGTATCTTTATAACATAAGAGCAGTCTTATGATGGACGTAAAGAGTTGTGAGAATGAGGCGCGTGCGAGATCCGCATCTCTGTCAGCAGCGGCTGCTCTTAAAGGGCAAGCAGCCAATAAAACTTTCTGTCAGTAAAGTTAATCAAAGAACAAAGGGAACAGAGAAAATTACTTACTGCTCTTGACTAAAGAACTTGTGTTTAATAAGGATTAGTCTATATATAATTTATAATTTATGCAGCGCAGACTTTGATAACTTTATTCAATTTCTGTATATGTCCTACCTGTTAGAGAGGAAGGAAGGGCACAGGTAAATATGACATTTATTATGGGTTTATGTGAGGATTGTTTTAAGTTCACTTAAATTAAAAGCTGTTATATTTTTTGAAGCCTAATAAATGTTTAAAAAAATTGATAGTTTTCAATTTTAATGACGGAATCACTGTAATGTTGGATGGCTATAATTAATGTTTAAAATGGGGGAGAGGTCATTTTTGGTCTGGTCATTTTTATCCAGACATCAATGGCTTATTGATCATTGTGGGTCATCAATCATTTAGTTGTTGTTCCTAGTTTGAGTTGAGAAATACACATTTCAGAATTATCACTAATCTGTGTGTGCATTTTGCTTTAGAACCAAGCAAGTTGACTCATGAAACCATTTGTTTATTATATCGCAATTGCAATATTGACCTCAATAATCGCAATGACATTTTCCCCAAATCGTGCAGCCCTACTGAGAACACCAGCGCCTGATCACACAGCGCTCACTCACATTCTCCGTCTTCGTTAGTTTACGAATTCTGTCAGTCATATCTAATACTTTGTTAGACAGAACTGGTAAACAAAAAGTAAATGGTATGTGAAAAAGTAAATCGTTTGCTTTTATATTATTTGTAACAGAAAAGGCAAACAATCAGGCTAAAATACTTTCTCATTTACCATCAACATTCAGCAAATGTGCATCTACATCATTTAAACAAATCTCTGAATATCTAATAAACATTTAATTTCACAAACCTTGCAGATTTAATCGAATCCAGCTGTGATATCTTGTGAAGTGTGCATCTGTAGCCTGCATAAACGTGTTACTGCAAGTGACGTTCGGTCCGTGCGAAGTGAGTGAATGTGAACATAAGCTCAACTTCACAGGAGATGCGATCGAAAAACTTTAAATCCTTAATTTTAAAATATGCTGTGCTATGTCCAGTTGCCCACTGTCATATTCATATCGTTTTCACTGTGTGCTGTATGTAAAATTAGCATTACCTTGTCAAAAGTCAAAGTCAAAAAAAGTATTTATTTGAAAAAATTATTACCAGTGCGCATGAAATTACCAGATTACTGGGTGCCCTGTTACAGTGTTTACTTTCCTTTTTATACACATATTCATATATTTTTAAACAATTACTTTTTTTTTGATAAATACTGTAATAGGATTGCAGATAGGGATGTTAACCGATGACCGTATCAACGTTAACCGATCAAAGTTGTCGGTAGTCGGTTAAAAAAAAAAGTGATCTCTAAATTAGGCTATTATAGACAGTGGACTAAACGCTACTACAGTTAGCCATCTCATTCCAAGATATTTTTGTGTGAGGTGAACAAATCCCTCACACTCAATTTTTCATAACTCGCCTGTTTGTACTTAATAAACCAATAAAAACATTTGGCGCGAGGTCACAGTGTTTGGGTTCGCGCGCTCACAAGGTTTGCGAAAAGTAAAGGCTACAGGCTAAAACACTCGAGGTTAGAGCCAGGGCAGATGACAGGATGAAGCGTGCAAAGAAAAGTAGTGTGTGGGACCATTTCACCAAAAAGAATGACACAGATGTAAGTTGCAACTTGTGTGATTAAATATCATACAGTGCTTAAATACAGTAGTAGCACATCATCTATGATGTATCACCTGAAAACGCAACACCCGCAAGTCTCTTCGGGTGAGAAAGGTAGCCAAAGCCAACCTACCGTGTCATCTATGCTAGCTGGTAGGAAATGTGACAAACAGCGCTCAGAGACTATTACCGAAAAGATATGCGGAATGATTGAAAAAGAAATCCTGCCCCTTGACTTTGTAAGCAGTGAGGGCTTTCTAGTTCGGAGCTGTCATTTTCTTAAATGAGCCGCATCAATGTTTCAAATGAGCTTCTAACGCTAGACTAACGCCTTTATTTTCAACGCGATCACTTTGTACCCAAACCATTTCAAAACTAAGGAGCCATTTGTCCTCCGATTACATACAAGCTCCTCGGCACCGCGTTTGCGGGACTCATGTTTCGCGCTGTAGGGGATTTTAAAAAAGTGACGTGAGTGGAAGGGCGGCGCCGGGGCAGTGTGTGTGTGAGCGGGAGGCAGAGCAGCAGAGAGATGCGACAGAGTTGCGAAATCGCAGGCGCGGCTAGAAATGGCTGTTATTTCAAATAGCGTAGCATATTTTAAACTAATCGGTTAACCGGTTTCAACCGGCTAATGAGGCTCGGTGGTCGGCGCCGCGTTTGCGGGACTCATGTTTCGTGCTGTAGGGGATTTAAAAAAAGTGTCGTGAGTGGAAGGGCGGTGCCGGGGCAGTGTGTGCGTGAGCGGGAGGCAGAGCGGCAGAGAGATGCGACAGAGTTGCGAAATTGCAGGCGCGGCTAGAAATGGCTGTTATGTCAAATAGCGTAGCATATTTTAAACTAATCGGTTAACCGGTTTCAACCCGCTAATGAGGCTCAGTGGTCGGTCAAGAAAATTTTTAGTTTTAGCCGTTCCTAATTGCAGATTCAAGAAGTTGCCATCTAAAGTATGTTTATTTGAAAGATTTTATTCTAATTTATTTATAATTTATTAAATATTGATCAAAATAAATATAAAGTATATATATATATATATATATATATATATATATATATATATATATATATACACACATATATATAAATATAAGGCTTATATAAATATCGGCTTTATATCGGCCACCCTGCTCTCTAAGGCAGGGGTTTTCAAACTTTTTGTGTGTGTGGACCACTATTTGTAATCAAGAATTTTCACGGACCACCTCATAATACACATAATAAAATATGTCTACACACAGTCCTACCTGAATTAATCCACACCTCTAAATAGACTTACTAGCACTAAAACTATAACTGGTCATCACATCAGTACAACAGGCTTGTTAAAAGAAAGTTTACTGCACGCAATGGCTGCCACATATTTAATTTATTTACTCAAGCGCCCAAGGGCATAATCAGGTTCATTTGAACAACAGGCTTATTTCCATAGCAATGGAGTATGAAATCTATACAGTAATATTAGAATACTTGGATATAGTCAACATTTCAAAACCTTTGGCGATTTTAGGGGATTATTAATCTTCAGAGTTTTACAAGTCCTCAAAAAATAGGCTTGAGTTTGTCCACTTAACAGCACATCCGCAAAACGTTTCAAAAACGCGAGATCAAGAAACTAACTGGAAATTAAAATAATAACAGGCCTTATTCATTCCAAACATTTCGTTTCATATAAACTGCATATAAAGGCTATGCGTGTGATGTGATAATGAGAACATACTTGCCTCTGCCCTATACACATTTAATGAAAACACATTAGGCCTAACGTTACTCCAGGTTAAAAATAAAAAAAAGTTGTCAAAAGGAAAAGCCATTGGAGTCTATCTGCCAGCCCGATATGAACGTAATACCCCCCTTTGTCCCCCTCCACATCTTTCCCTTCTTTTTATCGTCTGTATAATATAGGCCTATATTAAAAACAAACAAACAACTAAATAAATGCTCACCTAACCTGTTGCTATCCACCAATCCATGTTGTGGTTCTAACGGCACTGAACTTGAACGTCACGGCCGAGCGCCACTAGCCTATTTTAGTAATCACACAATAACTTTACAATTTAATTAAAATTTTATATCAATATAGTAGAGATGCACCGATTGATCGGCTGGTGATCGGAATCGACCGATTTGCACGTGACTGATATATTCAGATTTTTTGCCGGTCAAATGCACTCGGGCGCCGCATGATTAACATCGCGCAACATCAGCACCACAAGTGCACACATAACGCACATGTAGGAAACCTCGTGAATTACATCCGTTTCACACCGAGAGCAGGAGCAGCGCAGGAGCAGCGCGTGAGCAGCAGTGAAGCGGGGTTTCGGCGCAGTCTATTTTTTGCTCAATTAAAGTGAAAGCACACTTTTGTTGGACAAAATAAATATGATTTCACCCAAAAAAGTGCCCAAAATGCACAGAATTTGCATGTCTGGTGTGTTTTAACAAGAACTGGAGGAGGGTATGTCAGAAAATATATATATTTTTTTATTATTTCCCAATCATTTCCCTGCACTTGCTCCACTTGCCCGAGCTTAGCGCTTGTTTAGCCTGGCTGGACATGTGGCAGATGAGAGAAGAACTGTTTGCGAAATAAAACTTGCCATTGATGTACAAGTGATTGCAATAGGCCTGTGTGTGTTTTGAGAAATATCTTTATACTGCAAGGCTATATTTATTTTATTTTTATTTGCTATTTATATATTATTTTATTGCCATTACCTGTTTTCATACAGAAGTTTACTTTCCTAAGTAAATATATCACTTTTTTTTTGTTGAATATTGGAAGTGAAAATGGTTCTTCCATACCATAACACTGGCATTTAGATATGTGTGAATTTCCCACACCAGGAGTAATAATTTATATAGTTCTATTTTATTGTATTTGTTCAAAAAATGTTCTATGTTCTATGTAAAATGTTCTATTAAAGAAAAGATAGAAAGTAAATATTTGTGTTTGCTGTAAAGTGGTTAGAAAAAAATGGCCAAACTCATGAAAAATCGGAATCGGCCTAGAAAATTGTAATCGGTGCATCTCTACAATATAGGCCTACATATTGTTTTTTACTTAATATTTTTTTACCTTCATTTTACCAGGGAATTCCCATAAAAAAAAAAAAAATTATATTTTATTTTGCCTTTCCAAGGACCACCTGCAGTACCCCCGCGGACCACTACCACAGTTTGGGAATTGGTGCTCTAAGGCTTCGGGCCAACAAAAAAACAATATAGGTCGACCACTACACTTCACACAGCTTTTTTCTCTGTAGTAGAAGAAAATAAAGAGGTACCATTATAATAGTTACCTAGGACACCTATTTTTAGTGAAGTCTTGTGTTTTTGACACCTCTTCTTTAAGGCAGTGAGATGTTTTAGTCGATTCCAAATGGTTTGCTCTGCCTTTTCTCTGTCAAAAAAGAAACCCATTAAACCCTAAATCTGAAAGCAAATTGCACCAATTATATTCATTCTTTGCTTTAAAAAGCAGTCTTTCTTACCTTATGGAGCAAGTGACAAGTAGTACCACATCTGCCTGTACAAGAATATCAGATGAACATTAAAGCCTTGATGCATATTCTGCAATTTTAACTGCATCACCCTCTTTACAAAAATTGACCATGGTAATCATAGTTTCAACAGATGTGTTTCCATAGTGAATTTCATTAGGGAATGTTTGCAGTACCTCTGGAAGCTCATGTGTCCGAGAATATCCTGCTTTCTGAAGAATGGACCAAGCAGTTTCAGTGTTGCTGACATTCATCTGACAGCCGTATGTCTCAAAATACACTGTAAGGCATTTCACATGTGTAGCATAAATATTCTAAATTTAGAATTTAGACTTCTAAATTAGTGTAATGTGACAAAAGTACTCATAATAGCTACTGATTAATGAAACTGATATTTCTTCTGAATCTGTAATGGTCTTTAAAGCTACAATATGTCAATATGTCTTTAAAGCAATTTTTCGCAGCTAGGGGTCGCTAACCTCTTACAAAAACAAAGGCATAGGTTGATGACGCATAAGCGGAATTATTGAACTTGTCGTCATGCCGATGGATCTAATAATGTTTATGGATGAGTGAATACATTGATGTTTTTAACATGACTGTGGTATGAAGCAGGTCGTGATTGCTAATGAGAGACAGATATCAGCATCACACGCGAGTGCCACGGATATAAAGGAATAAAGACATTTCATTCAACCGAACTACCTGCAAGTGCTGAATTACTACTCACACAGGTCAGTTTATTTGACAAATTAAACTTGTGAGGTAACATTTGAACGTATGTTTGAACAAAATAACAACAGCGTGAGCGTGCCGCTAGACATAACGCAGTTGTCCTCGTCTGTCGCCATGGTTACTATGGCAGTACAAGCAGAAACCAGGGATAACGCGGATATTACGTCATTGACAGGCGACAATGTCCAGGGACGAGCCATTATTTAAAATTGGAATTTCTCTGAAATTAAAAATCTATGGGAACTATTGGGATAGTGTAAGTACACAACTGCAGGAAATATATCACACTGTGCAAATGATTTTTGGATATTTTATTACAAAAATTTTACACATTGTACCTTTAATAAAGTATTACAGTGATAAAGTACATCAAATTAGCAAAAGTAGTAATATACTACTGCTTGTGTCAAAATGATTTATGACCCTATGATTGACAGGTGGGCGGGGCTAACCTTTGACCTTCCGGGGTTTTCCGGAGGTCCCTTTGATGTAGGGATTAACCTTTGACCTATCGATCAATCAAGTTGACAGGTGGGCGGGGCTAACCTTTGACCTTCCGGGGTTTTCCGGAGGTCCCTTTGATGTAGGGATTAACCTTTGACCTATCGATCAATCAAGTTGACAGGTGGGCGGGGTAACCTTTGACCTTCCGGGGTCCTCCGGAGGTCCTTTGATGTAGGGATTAACCTTTGACCTATCGATCGATCAAGTTGACAGTTGTCTTTGCCCTATTGACCTTTGTATTATATGTCAAGTTGCCAGTTGTTAGGGTTGATCTGGGTTTGACAGTTGTCTTTGATCCGTATTATGATGGATGATTTTGCCATTTAGTTTTACCCCTATTGACCCCCGGGGAAAATAACTTTTTGCTGTGTGAAATTCCCTCCATGCCAGCTGTGTCGGGGTTAGTGAGAAAATATTTTTTCTAATGTTGCATATAGATTAGAATAAAACATAGGGGTGTCCAAAACTAAAATCATCTTACCGTTTCAGAGTTGAGGATCTTTTGAAAAAGTTGAAAAGAGTTCCTCTTTTGGAAAGAGTGCCTTTTGCATCTGACAGTCTCCGAGTGATTCGCTCTCAAACACCAGCGCATGACAGGCATGGTCTCCGCACTAAGTGTGTGCGTCTGTCTGTGAGTTTGTGCGTGACCCCAATTCCTGCATCCCCCTGCTGGGGAGTGAAAGTGAGAAAATATCTCACACTAACTAAAGTTGAACAACATTAATTCCTTTAAAATAAATATCTTAAAATAAAATAAAAATAAAAAATAAAATCATCTTACCATTTCAGAGTACTGAAGAATTGGGTTAAAGTTGAAAAGTTGAAAAGAGTTCCTCCGAGTGATTCTCTCACCGGCCTTTTGCATTTTGACAGTCTTTGAGCTAAATGTGTGTGTGTGTGTGTGTGTGTGTGACACCCGATATCCTGGCATTCCTGAGCACGCTATATAAATGGGGATAGTGAGAAAAAGAGATTTTTTCCAATAATGGCACATATCTTACACTAACGTTGAAACACATTCTGTTCTTTAAAAGTATATATGAAACAGTTATAACATTTACAAATATAATATTTTTACCCTAAGTAGAGTTGAAATACATACTGATCTTTAAAAGTATATAAATGAAATGTTTATAAATTTACATTTAGTCGTTCACAAATATTTTTCATACTAACTAAAGTTGAAACACATTCTGTTCTTTAAAAAGTATATAAATGGTTATAACAAATCTTTTAAAAACAAAAAATAAATAAATACATTTTCACCTGGGTTGAAGAAGAAAGCTATACAGTTATGAACGGATGATCAGAAATAAAATCATCACTTATTTTTTTCACTGTGGTGAAAAAAATAAAAATCAGCTTACCATTTCAGAGTACTGAAGAAATGGATTAAAGTTGACAGTCTCTGAGCTAAATGTGTGTGAGTGTGTGTGTGCTTCCGACACCGGGAGATGTATCCATGGACAGTCTTTATCACCTGTTGTTTTTTCACGATTCATACTAATTTATGGTCGCAAACATATCCTGAAAAACAACAACTGTGTAGCAAGCCTCAAAGGAGCCGGTACCGCTGTACGTCGCAGGCTGGGTAAATAAGAGCGCCAGTTCACCCTACCGATACGCTTTCCAATTAAAAAACATCGTATCTCAAGAGAGGAGTGCCTCTTTTGTGACAGTTTTGAGCTTCTATCCGTGAAATACGATCTCTGAGAACGACCTCTCTGTGAACTCAGCTGTACCATTCATAGAACACGCACGCCATCTAGCGGACACACATAGTTATAGCTTTTCCCATACATTTTCATTGCATCTCAGAATGTATATAAAGAGGTGACGACTCGAACCCCTGGCAAACCATATCTTGTCCAAACTTCAAGACTGTGCAGCTCAACTCATCAACATGCAAAACAGTAAGTATTTTCTCTTTATAATTCTTTTATGCTATGGTGTTTTTCACATATGGTGTAAAACAATAGATATGATTTTTTAAATGTGTAACATTGTATTCATTTATCATAAATTATGATTTTAAAAATATTTGGCTACAGATATTAAGTATCATAAACTATGATTTTTAAAAATATCAGTCTGCAGATGTGCATTAGACTATGGTGTTTTATATGCTGTGTTTTTTAAAATCACATCAGTCTGTATTTCCATACTCATGTGCTACGGTGTTTTAAATATTGCTTTCACAAAGGGGTTTTCACATAGGGTGTAAAACAATAGATATGATTTTTAAATATGTAACATTGTATTCATTTATCATAAAAGTTTGATTTTTTAAATATGTAACATTGTATTAATTTATCATAAAAGTTTGAATTTTAAAAATATGGACCATTGGTGGTTTTAAAACACATCAGTCTGCAATGCATATCCATGCCTATGTGCATTAATGTGGATTTTCATCGAATGTACTGCAAAAACCTAGTGCAAAACTGCTTATGTGAAACTGTATGTGAGAGAAAAAAAAGGCTTTTATTATGAAAATCATGGATCAGCCGTTGGCTTACCGCCGTATACTTCACTCTTCTACGAATGCTTTTATGTGTGTTATAATGCAGCGCTATCTCAACATCTTTTAATGTGAAAAGACGGTGGTATATATATATATATATATATATATATATATATATATATATATATATATAGCGTTATAATTTAGTAAACCGATCTCGTGCTAACCATGTGGCATGCTGTTAGAACATTGTGTTGGTTAGCATCTCGTGCTACGCTGCTAACGGGTCTCACACATCGTTATGGGGGCTATATCATTTTGCTTTCGTCTGTATATGTTTCAGAAAAACATTGCTGATGCTTCTGACGGTATACTGGTAGATATTTTACCATAAAATCATCGTTTTAAACACTTTCTGAAGCGTCGCATTCAGGTATGGAATGGATATGGTTGCTCCTTATGGTCGGAGTATAAATGACATCCAGTTCACAGACAAATAGCGCCCCCTAGCATCCGGGAGTATAAATGACATCCAGTTCACAGACAAATAGCGCCCCTAGCATCCGGGAGTATAAATGACATCCAGTTCACAGGCAAATAGCATCCCCTAGTGTCCTGAAATGATATACCATGTCACTCTTATGGTTGGAGATGGTTTTGTTTAGAGTAAATTGTTTTAATCTACCTATTTAAATGTTGATGTGATTCATAAATGTTATTCATTTTAAAATTATAGCTGTGTGTGTGTGTGCGTGTGTGTGTGTCTGTGTGTGTGTGTGTGTCTGTGTGTGTTTGTGTGTGTGTGTGTGTGTGTGTGTGTGTGTGTGTGCGTCATCAACCATATAAAACGGACCACCATGCGGCTTCAAATCATAATATGTTTTTCCCCCTCAGATTCAAACGTCGAGCTGAACGCATTTGATGCCATATGTGAGAACTTATTTTCTATTCTTTATAGATTAAAATCTACCTATTTTTATGCATCTTTATTTATTAATTTTAATTTTTATTTATTTTAAGTTTCACTTATTTTTTAATTCACAGTGCCTACTCATGGGTTTGATACAGACAGCGCTGCCGATGGTAAGAACAAGATCCACCTTCAACGTAATGTTTTATGTTTACGGAAATCTAACATTTTATTTATTTTTTATAGATTTCATCCAATTCGTCACACAGCCTGGATTCCCAGTGGTCGACCTTACTCAAGACGAGGATGAACAACGCACCGTCGTCGTAACAGATAGACGAGACGTAATCGGGGATCAAATAGTTCCTACCCCCACAGCTTTAGACCAACCAAAGGAAAAGACTAGAAAAACGAATTATTCTGTACCCCAAAACAGCCCTGAGCTGTTTTATGGTGAGGCTATCTACATGTATTAACATTTAAACTCAAATTTGTCATACCATTATGATTGATTGTTATATTTCCACACAATAGGTTCGGATAGAAGCCATGATGATGATGATGGCGACGTGACTGGCTGGGGTCTGACTCAACTCCACGCTTGGGATCAGAGCTCTTGGACGAGCGAGCGTGGCGAAGCGTCGACCTCGAACGCCGGTCAGACGCCATTTCATTTTCACCAATCGTCGGAAGAGGAAGAGATCGATGTTGAAGAAGTAGCGCTGAGCCCTCAACCGCTCGATGAACCATCCAACAATACCTCTCTGATTCGCGAGCTCATTAATTCAGTGGATGCATCTCGCAGTGAGTTTCGCGAGGCGTATGCTGATATAAACAGGAAATTTGATACGATTTTTGAAAGGGTGGACGAAAACCGTAGCAGAATAGATGCCTTGCGCTGTGAGCTACGATCATTTCAGCTAGAGATACATAGCAGATTCGATGTTCAGGATCGTTTTTTTCAGAATGTGAGCGATGAAATATTTCACCGCATCCGTATTATCCAATTAATCATGGATGAGTATTCTGATAGAAACGAGCATATGTCAACGCAATACCAAAGTGAAACGCTGCTTAGGCTTCGTCTTATCCACACCCTCATAGATGAGATGTCAGAGTACATTTAATAGTTTTACTCACGATCCATTTTGTATTGCTTTAGATCATGTATTGATTGTTATATACACTCTTTGATTTTATACTCTTTGATTTTATATTCATTTTATATACTCTTATTATATTGCATGTATACGCTATGCTATTTTATGTATGCTCTATGATTTTGTAATATCTCATGTTTTATACTCTGCGATTGTTTTATACTCTGTGATGTTAGTCTGAATTTCAAAAATGGATGGATCAAAATACTTCTTTACAGACGTTCGTCAATCAGACCAATCTGACACAGAACTGTCTCCGGATGAGCTTGAAACGATAAGTATGCTTCCAGATTCTTTAGAACAGTATCTTAATGTAGAATCGTCACAACCACCTGCTGATTTGGATCTTTTTGAATTAGCCGTAAATCCAAATATGAATCTCTATGACCCACCCGTACAACACGGTGCAGGGTTAAATACCCCGACCACTACCACCGAACCACCCCCAGATCCTGACGGCGATAGTGTAGAACATCCTACTGACAATGATAATACTCCTACACATGATCGATTAAGCCCCCTCGACATTGACGCGTTGATTCGCCAGGGTGGGTTCGTTAACGGATATCACATTTTACCACAACCTCGTTTCAATAGCGTATCGCTGAGAAGGACCACGAATCTGAGAGTAATCAACTCTACAGATCTGGCCGATTATCATCGTCACTTACACGACACGCTGAGCGGGGTTGTTACTTTCGCTAGAGATTTTGGCAGGGGCGCACCCGTGATCAATTTGACCGTGTCAGCCTCCAGTCTACAAATACCCATCAGCGCTGTTTTAACCGCTGGAAATAATTATGACCCAAATTTGCTTTACGACCAAATTGAAAAAGTTTTACAGAGCAACGATCAGTTATTATCGGACCAGGCCGTTGAGATAGAAGCTACCGTTGTTATGAACACCCGCGGCGGGGGTCAACGTCGTAAACTTACGGATCTAGCCATTGAGGAGGTGATCAAAAGAAAAAAGACGAGTTTATTTTGCCCCACAAATATCTCGAATAATTTGTGTTTCTCCATCTGTCTCGCACGTTCTCTTAACCCTCAACACCCCGAGACCGAGTTAGAAAAACTGGCTACCACCATCCAAAACAGTGCAGGCTTCTCAATCCAAGATCCGATCGCTCTTAGCGACATAGCCTCGTTTGAACGAGCTCTAGGCATTAAAATTGTTGTATTTCACAGATCTAACGCCACGGTCTTAGAAACGTACAAAACTTGTGATGAACCCCATCCGAAAACGGTATTCCTCTATCACCATAACGATCATTACTACATGATAACGAGTTTGACAGGGTTCATCGGTTCGCAATACGTATGCGAATATTGCTACAAAAGTTACACGAATCGCAGAAACCATCGATGCAAGTACGCATGCAACATATGCTTCGACTCAGAATGTTACATCTACCCTAAAAGAACCATACATTGTCCCGATTGCTTGCGCTACTGTAATTCGAGCTATTGCTTCGAAATGCATAAAAAAAACCCACCTCCGGGTCAGGAAAACCCCGCCTGTGATCTTATAAAATACTGCAAACTATGCAGCAGACGTTACCAGGTTAAACCGGGGAACAAGAAAACCCGACATGTATGTGCGCTGGACAAATGCATACATTGTCGCGAAATTCTGGTGGACGAGGGAGAACACCAATGTTTCATACAGCCCCTAGTGCCTAAGGAATTTTGCGAAAAATACATTTTCTACGATTTTGAAACGCGTTCTGCAGAATTTCGACCATATCGTCAAACTGTCTCCTGAGAACCCCATAAGGTACTCCCGACAAGGGGTGTGTCTGATGGGGTTCAAAGCGACAGCAGTGTCCATGGTGGACGCAACCATTGTATTCTAAACCGTACTTAATGTCGTCCTGTTCGTAGTAACCGTCTAAAAAGTACTTACCGAAGGATACTTCGCCGCGGTTTAAGGCGTGATTTAGGTCGACGTTTCGAGTCTTTTTGACATACTCCAACCATTCTATCGACCCACTTGAATAGCATTTGCTCTGTCGAATGTACGCTTTGTTGTGCGTGAGAGCCAGTGTATTTTTCTCGAGAAAATGTGTTTTGAAGATACCCATCGCGCAACTAGCGATCGTTGTAAAACTGAAAGGGTCAAGTTTGGTGCATTCGATGAACGACTGGCGATATTTCATACATCCTTCTCGTAAATAAGACCACATCGTTAACCCCGTAATCCTTCAGCTCTTTCTTAAAGTCAAAGAGCTTACCCTGAACCGTGGTGTACCAGGCATCGAACTTTTGCTGGTCTATATCCGACATGTTATCGTAGTTGTAAAACTTTTTGTCGGGGTAAGGTCCGAAATAGTTCTCATTTTCAACCCTGTTGAACAGATGGGGAAAGTAACCTTTTTCAGTAGTCGTCAAGTCTAACGCAGCTGGCATTTTGGCTAGCGCTAGCGGAAAAAATGAATAACTGTCGAGGTAACGTTGTGCAAGCGATTCATCGTACATGAAAATTAATTTACATCCCTGCATGATAACTTCGAGCGCAATTCCGGCTTTGCAGAAATACTCCAGAATGAGAAAGGAGTCAAATCTGGAGGCGTAATGAGCTATGAAGCAGTAGCCTTCATATCGAGGCTGTCTGAAGCGCTTGATTAGCTTAGCTATACAGCCTGTACCGCAAGCTACAAATTTCTCCCCTTGGAACGTGATCGCACAAACAAAATTAGCCACGTGTCTCCCATTTTCATAACGCGTTTCAAAATCGTAGAAAATGTATTTTTCGCAAAATTCCTTAGGCGCTAGGGGCTGTATGAAACATTGGTGTTCTCCCTCGTCCACCAGAATTTCGCGACAATGTATGCATTTGTCCAGCGCACATACATGTCGGGTTTTCTTGTTCCCCGGTTTAACCTGGTAACGTCTGCTGCATAGTTTGCAGTATTTTATAAGATCACAGGCGGGGTTTTCCTGACCCGGAGGTGGGTTTTTTCTATGCATTTCGAAGCAATAGCTCGAATTACAGTAGCGCAAGCAATCGGGACAATGTATGGTTCTTTTAGGGTAGATGTAACATTCTGAGTCGAAGCATATGTTGCATGCGTACTTGCATCGATGGTTTCTGCGATTCGTGTAACTTTTGTAGCAATATTCGCATACGTATTGCGAACCAATGAACCCTGTCAAACTCGTTATCATGTAGTAATGATCGTTATGGTGATAGAGGAATACCGTTTTCGGATGGGGTTCATCACAAGTTTTGTACGTTTCTAAGACCGTGGCGTTAGATCTGTGAAATACAACAATTTTAATGCCTAGAGCTCGTTCAAACGAGGCTATGTCGCTAAGAGCGATCGGATCTTGGATTGAGAAGCCTGCACTGTTTTGGATGGTGGTAGCCAGTTTTTCTAACTCGGTCTCGGGGTGTTGAGGGTTAAGAAAACGTGCGAGACAGATGGAGAAACACAAATTATTCGAGATATTTGTGGGGCAAAATAAACTCGTCTTTTTTCTTTTGATCACCTCCTCAATGGCCAGATCCGTAAGTTTACGACGTTGACCCCCGCCGCGGGTGTTCATAACAACGGTAGCTTCTATCTCAACGGCCTGGTCCGATAATAACTGATCGTTGCTCTGTAAAACTTTTTCAATTTGGTCGTAAAGCAAATTTGGGTCATAATTATTTCCAGCGGTTAAAACAGCGCTGATGGGTATTTGTAGACTGGAGGCTGACACGGTCAAATTGATCACGGGTGCGCCCCTGCCAAAATCTCTAGCGAAAGTAACAACCCCGCTCAGCGTGTCGTGTAAGTGACGATGATAATCGGCCAGATCTGTAGAGTTGATTACTCTCAGATTCGTGGTCCTTCTCAACGATACGCTATTGAAACGAGGTCGTGGTAAAATGTGATATCCGTTAACGAACCCACCCTGGCGAATCAACGCGTCAATGTCGAGGGGGCTTAATCGATCATGTGTAGGAGTATTATCATTGTCAGTAGGATGTTCTACACTATCGCCGTCAGGATCTGGGGGTGGTTCGGTGGTAGTGGGCGGGGTATTTAACCCTGCACCGTGTTGTACGGGTGGGTCATAGAGATTCATATTTGGATTTACGGCTAATTCAAAAAGATCCAAATCAGCAGGTGGTTGTGACGATTCTACATTAAGATACTGTTCTAAAGAATCTGGAAGCATACTTATCGTTTCAAGCTCATCCGGAGACAGTTCTGTGTCAGATTGGTCTGATTGACGAACGTCTGTAAAGAAGTATTTTGATCCATCCATTTTTGAAATTCAGACTAACATCACAGAGTATAAAACAATCGCAGAGTATAAAACATGAGATATTACAAAATCATAGAGCATACATAAAATAGCATAGCGTATACATGCAATATAATAAGAGTATATAAAATGAATATAAAATCAAAGAGTATAAAATCAAAGAGTGTATATAACAATCAATACATGATCTAAAGCAATACAAAATGGATCGTGAGTAAAACTATTAAATGTACTCTGACATCTCATCTATGAGGGTGTGGATAAGACGAAGCCTAAGCAGCGTTTCACTTTGGTATTGCGTTGACATATGCTCGTTTCTATCAGAATACTCATCCATGATTAATTGGATAATACGGATGCGGTGAAATATTTCATCGCTCACATTCTGAAAAAAACGATCCTGAACATCGAATCTGCTATGTATCTCTAGCTGAAATGATCGTATCTCACAGCGCAAGGCATCTATTCTGCTACGGTTTTCGTCCACCCTTTCAAAAATCGCATCAAATTTCCTGTTTATATCAGCATACGCCTCGCGAAACTCACTGCGAGATGCATCTACTGAATTAATGAGCTCGCGAATCAGAGAGGTATTGTTGGATGGTTCATCGAGCGGTTGAGGGCTCAGCGCTACTTCTTCAACATCGATCTCTTCCTCTTCCGACGATTGGTGAAAATGAAATGGCGTCTGACCGGCGTTCGAGGTCGACGCTTCGCCGCGCTCGCTCGTCCAAGAGCTCTGATCCCAAGCGTGGAGTTGAGTCACACCCCAGCCAGTCACGTCGCCATCATCATCATCATGGCTTCTATCCGAACCTGTTGTGTGGAAATATAACAATCAATCATAATGGTATGACAAATTTGAGTTTAAATGTTAATACATGTAGATAGCCTCACCATAAAACAGCTCAGGGCTGTTTTGGGGTACAGAATAATTCGTTTTTCTAGTCTTTTCCTTTGGTTGGTCTAAAGCTGTGGGGGTAGGAACTATTTGATCCCCGATTACGTCTCGTCTATCTGTTACGACGACGGTGCGTTGTTCATCCTCGTCTTGAGTAAGGTCGACCACCGGGAATCCAGGCTGTGTGACGAATTGGATGAAATCTATAAAAAATAAATAAAATGTTAGATTTCCGTAAACATAAAACATTACGTTGAAGGTGGATCTTGTTCTTACCATCGGCAGTGCTGTCTGTATCAAACCCATGAGTAGGCACAGTGAATTAAAAAATAAGTGAAACTTAAAATAAATAAAAATTAAAATTAATAAATAAAGATGCATAAAAATAGGTAGATTTTAATCTATAAAGAATAGAAAATAAGTTCTCACATATGGCATCAAATGCGTTCAGCACGACGTTTGAATCTGAGGGGGAAAAACATATTATGATTTGAAGCTGCATGGTGGTCCGTTTTATATGGTTGATGACGCACACACACACACACACACACACACAAACACACACACACAGACACACACACACAGACACACACACACACACAGACACACACACACAGACACACACACACAGACACACAGACACACACACACAGACACACACACACACACACACACACAGCTATAATTTTAAAATGAATAACATTTATGAATCACATCAACATTTAAATAGGTAGATTAAAACAATTTACTCTAAACAAAACCATCTCCAACCATAAGAGTGACATGGTATATCATTTCAGGACACTAGGGGATGCTATTTGCCTGTGAACTGGATGTCATTTATACTCCCGGATGCTAGGGGCGCTATTTGTCTGTGAACTGGATGTCATTTATACTCCCGGATGCTAGGGGGCGCTATTTGTCTGTGAACTGGATGTCATTTATACTCAAACCATAAGGAGCAACCATATCCATTCCATACCTGAATGCGACGCTTCAGAAAGTGTTTAAAACGATGATTTTATGGTAAAATATCTACCAGTATACCGTCAGAAGCATCAGCAATGTTTTTCTGAAACATATACAGACGAAAGCAAAATGATATAGCCCCATAACGATGTGTGAGACCCGTTAGCAGCGTAGCACGAGATGCTAACCAACACAATGTTCTAACAGCATGCCACATGGTTAGCACGAGATCGGTTTACTAAATTATAACGCTATATATATATATATATATATACCACCGTCTTTTCACATTAAAAGATGTTGAGATAGCGCTGCATTATAACACACATAAAAGCATTCATAGAAGAGTGAAGTATACGGCGGTAAGCCGACGGCTGATCCATGATTTTCATAATAAAAGCCTTTTTTTTCTCTCACATACACAGTTTCACATAAGCAGTTTTGCACTAGGTTTTTACAGTACATTCGATGAAAATCCACATTAATGCACATAGGCATGGATATGCATTGCAGACTGATGTGTTTTAAAACCACCAATGGTCCATATTTTTCAAATTCAAACTTTTATGATAAATTAATACAATGTTACATATTTAAAAAATCAAACTTTTATGATAAATGAATACAATGTTACATATTTAAAAATCATATCTATTGTTTTACACCCTATGTGAAAACCCCTTTGTGAAAGCAATATTTAAAACACCGTAGCACATGAGTATGGAAATACAGACTGATGTGATTTTAAAAAACACAGCATGTAAAACACAATAGTCTAATGCACATATGCAGACTGATATTTTTAAAAATCATAGTTTATGATACTTAATATCTGTAGCCAAATATTTTTAAAATCATAATTTATGATAAATGAATACAATGTTACACATTTAAAAAATCATATCTATTGTTTTACACCATATGTGAAAAACACCATAGCATAAAAGAATTATAAAGAGAAAATACTTACTGTTTTGCATGTTGATGAGTTGAGCTGCACAGTCTTGAAGTTTGGACAAGATATGGTTTGCCAGGGGTTCGAGTCGTCACCTCTTTATATACATTCTGAGATGCAATGAAAATGTATGGGAAAAGCTATAACTATGTGTGTCCGCTAGATGGCGTGCGTGTTCTATGAATGGTACAGCTGAGTTCACAGAGAGGTCGTTCTCAGAGATCGTATTTCACGGATAGAAGCTCAAAACTGTCACAAAAGAGGCACTCCTCTCTTGAGATACGATGTTTTTTAATTGGAAAGCGTATCGGTAGGGTGAACTGGCGCTCTTATTTACCCAGCCTGCGACGTACAGCGGTACCGGCTCCTTTGAGGCTTGCTACACAGTTGTTGTTTTTCAGGATATGCTCGCGACCATAAATTAGTATGAATCGTGAAAAAACAACAGGTGATAAAGACTGTCCATGGATACATCTCCCGGTGTCGGAAGCACACACACACTCACACACATTTAGCTCAGAGACTGTCAACTTTAATCCATTTCTTCAGTACTCTGAAATGGTAAGCTGATTTTTATTTTTTCACCACAGTGAAAAAAATAAGTGATGATTTTATTTCTGATCATCCGTTCATAACTGTATAGCTTTCTTCTTCAACCCAGGTGAAAATGTATTTATTTATTTTTTGTTTTTAAAAGATTTGTTATAATCATTTATATACTTTTTAAAGAACAGAATGTGTTTCAACTTTAGTTAGTATGAAAAATATTTGTGAACGACTAAATGTAAATTTATAAACATTTCATTTATATACTTTTAAAGATCAGTATGTATTTCAACTCTACTTAGGGTAAAAATATTATATTTGTAAATGTTATAACCGTTTCATATATACTTTTAAAGAACAGAATGTGTTTCAACGTTAGTGTAAGATATGTGCCATTATTCGAAAAAATCTCTTTTTCTCACTATCCCCATTTATATAGCGTGCTCAGGAATGCCAGGATATCGGGTGTCACACACACACACACACACACACACATTTAGCTCAAAGACTGTCAAAATGCAAAAGGCCGGTGAGAGAATCACTCGGAGGAACTCTTTTCAACTTTTCAACTTTAACCCAATTCTTCACTACTCTGAAATGGTAAGATGATTTTATTTTTTATTTTTATTTTATTTTAAGATATTTATTTTAAAGGAATTAATGTTGTTCAACTTTAGTTAGTGTGAGATATTTTCTCACTTTCACTCCCCAGCAGGGGGATGCAGGAATTGGGGTCACGCACAAACTCACAGACAGACGCACACACTTAGTGCGGAGACCATGCCTGTCATGCGCTGGTGTTTGAGAGAGAATCACTCGGAGACTGTCAGATGCAAAAGGCACTCTTTCCAAAAGAGGAACTCTTTTCAACTTTTTCAAAAGATCCTCAACTCTGAAACGGTAAGATGATTTTAGTTTTGGACACCCCTATGTTTTATTCTAATCTATATGCAACATTAGAAAAAATATTTTCTCACTAACCCCGACACAGCTGGCATGGAGGGAATTTCACACAGCAAAAAGTTATTTTCCCCGGGGGTCAATAGGGGTAAAACTAAATGGCAAAATCATCCATCATAATACGGATCAAAGACAACTGTCAAACCCAGATCAACCCTAACAACTGGCAACTTGACATATAATACAAAGGTCAATAGGGCAAAGACAACTGTCAACTTGATAGATCGATAGGTCAAAGGTTAATCCCTACATCAAAGGACCTCCGGAGGACCCCGGAAGGTCAAAGGTTACCCCGCCCACCTGTCAACTTGATTGATCGATAGGTCAAAGGTTAATCCCTACATCAAAGGGACCTCCGGAAAACCCCGGAAGGTCAAAGGTTAGCCCCGCCCACCTGTCAACTTGATTGATCGATAGGTCAAAGGTTAATCCCTACATCAAAGGGACCTCCGGAAAACCCCGGAAGGTCAAAGGTTAGCCCCGCCCACCTGTCAATCATAGGGTCATAAATCATTTTGACACAAGCAGTAGTATATTACTACTAGCAAACTATTAGTTTACACACACACACACACAGCTTTTCACATAGATATGTGCTCCCAAAAAGGCACATGGTCCGCTTGAACATCCTGGAGAGCTCAGGGAAGGTGGGTGGCAATTCTCTCAAAAATTGTCCAAGCTTGTCTGCGTTTCCACTCACCTCCCTGAACTTGCCTTTGAATTCAGAATTGCACTGCAGGTAAATGAGCTACATTTGAAGTACAGGAGGAGTATCTTGCACATCAAAGGAGGTCAGCAAAAATTTGAAAAGTGGCTCTGTTTGTCTTGAAGTCTGCAAACCTACAATCAAATTCTTCCTGTAGCTTCATAATGGCATCGACATACTTCTCACCACTGAATGGTGTGCCCACATCCATGAGTGCCTTGCATGCTGGGAAATTGCAGAGGTTTGTCTGAGAGAGCTGGGCTTTTCATAACACAAGTTTTGTGAAGAATGCCCTCGCATTGTCATAGGCAGCACTGAAAAACTGCCCCGGTCTTGTAACTTCTTGTTCAGTACATTCAGCTCCTGTGTGAAGTCAACAAGAAAAGCCAAGTCCATGAGCCATTTGGGATCATTTAACACAGGAACAGCCATCCCTTCCTTCTCCATGAAGGCTTTCACTTCTGCTCTCAACTCAAAAAACCTCTTGAAGACGTTTCCCCTCTAAGCCAACGTACCTCGGTGAAGTAGAGCACATCCTCATATTCTGACTCTATTTCCTCCAAAAAGGCGCAGAACTGCCCGTGCTTTAAGCCCCTAGATCTGATATGGTTGATGCATTTCACAACAACTGACATCACATTGTCAAACCTCAGGCTTTTGCCGCAAAGGGCCTGCTGATGGATAATGCAGTGCAGAGCAATGGCCTCCTCCACATTCTTCGCTTCCAGTTTTCTTTGAACAAGTGCCACGAGTCCATTTTCCTTTCTTGATGGCGCTCCGTCGGTTGTTATTCCAGCAAACCTCTTCCATGGCAATCCGGCATCCTCCACACAGCTGACGGAATATCTCCTGAGCGGTGGTCTGACCATGCATTGAAATCACAGCGAGCAACTCCTCGATCACTTCAAAATTGTCGTCAACACCACGGACATATACTGCGAGCTGCACAGTGTCAGTGTTGTCCGTGCTCTCATCGAGAGCTACTCAGTATGCACAAAAACGTTTGGCTTTCTCATGCAGTTGTTCATATATGTTTTCTGACAGATCAGAAATGCGCTCTGCCACTGTGTTAGCTGAAAGGCTGATGTTGCTAAACTGACCCTTCTTTTCCGGACAGACTTGCAGCTAGTAACATGCACTTTTTGACGAACTCGCCTTCTTTGAACGGCTTTCCGGTCTTAGCAATCATCTCACTCACCACGTAGCTAGCTTTGACTGATGCTTCATTCTCATTGTTTGCTTTTTTGAATAAATCTTGTTGCCTCAATAGACATTTTTTAAGATTGGCGACCAGGTTCTTTCTCTCATCTCCCTGGTATTTTGTATACTCCTCAGCATGTCTAGTTGAGTAATGATGTCTGATGTTATATTCCTTGTACACCACAACTTTCTCTGTGCATATGAGACACGTAGGGGTGCCCCTGTGCTTTACAAAATAATATTCCGTCTCCCACTTTTCCTGAAATTGCCTGTGCTCGTCGCCAACCTTTCTCTTCACGGCACGTTTTGAGAGAGACATGACTGGAACCGGCAATGGCATATATTTTCCGTCCACTTGGTGTCACTCCGGAACACGTTTCAACCAAGTGACTAACGTTGATACTTCCCCAGGTACTTCGCAGTTGGATAGCTTGACAACCGTTGAAACACCGCCGGAAGCTGTCACGAGACTATGGTAGCCCATAAGTGATAAAAAAATAAATAAAAGCGTGGCAAGCGGGGCACACGCAACGACTCAGCAAAAAGGTGCATTTCAGAAGCACACTAACACTAAACTTTGATGTCAAGTAGGGGGCCACAAAGCATCATCCCCCGGGTTGAGACCCATGACTTGAAAATAATTGCACACCTTAGAACGTTTGTCAACCAATCAAAATCAAACATTCAACAGCCTTGAGTGAGAATATTATTTTTTATACATACATATACTTTTTATATATACGACCCGCCTTTTTTGCCTCCGATACCGATACCTGGGACTCAGTACTGGCTGATACCGATCCGATCCAATACTAAAATAATAATTAAAAAAACAGTGCCAAATTACCTAATAAACTGTATCTGTATGCCTCACTGTGGGGAAGAGACTGTGATTATTCTTTTGTTAAAGGCATCAAAGCTTGACTTAAACATTATTTTCCTTACTTTGTAAAACAATACAGACAAAATATATACTATATAATTAAAAGACATTTATTTTAAAATTTTAAGCGCAACTTTTTAATGAAGCAGCAACATATGATAGATTGGACAGAACAACTAAGGCTATCAACAAACTGCCATTGCGCAAAAGTATTGTAATATGAAAGGCTCCAATTCAGAGCGGCACGAAACCTTATGCGCATCCCGTGCGCGGAATGATGCGCTCGAAGCAACACGGAGTCACGGCGCGCAGCACTTCGCATTGAAAAGTTCAAAGCACAAAAGTAAGATATACATACATTTCTTTATTTATTCATTAGTTTGAGCCTTTTAACAGTTTTAAATTTCAGTTAATGTGCGCGTGTAGAGCAATTATATGGCTCTCTACTTCAGTGTTGTGATCAAACCAAAATTTTCACATTTTAAAATGACTTTAAAATCTTTAAAAATGTAAATCTTTCGGAACAAACAAACAAAAAAGCACTGAAAACATGTAATGCTTTGAAACCACTGGATTTTATGTAATTTTTCTATTTTTTTATTTCTACTATTGTTATAATTATTTTCTATTTATTTTTTCTTTCATTTCCTGGCAGCTAATGTTAATGTAATAATGTGAATATGTAATACCTCTTGTTCGCATGGCATTGAATTAATAATAATTATCATATATATATATATAGCCTTATTAATAGGACTAGGACCTATATTAACAGTGTAGAGACTACAATATATTAATTATGAATTAACTATAAACTAGTAGTTTGCAAATGATTTGCAAGTACTTTACTGTAGGCTATACTACCATGATGGCTTTTTATTGATGTAATCTAATAATTATTTCTATTGCAAAGCATAAATAAGACAATAACTAAAAATGAGTTTGTATCGTTTATCCATCATACACTATAGTCAAATCTGTCGATTTATAAAATGTAAAAAAATAAATAAATAAAAATCCATACCTTTCAGTGAATGTGCTGTTGCGTCTTCAGTAATGTAGTACTCCTCATATTTCTCATTGCAGGCATCATGGCTCTTGTCAGAACTCTTGATGAAGTCCTGAAAACTGGGACCACTTGCCAGTTTACTCTTTAGCTGCACCACTCTGCTTTGACTGGTAGTAGAAGATTCAGAGCAATAATATCGGTGATATGTGTCTCTGTAAAGGCGTCGAGACAAACATGTCCTAAGGGCAAATCTAAGGAGTCTGAAACTGCTGCTGCTGCTGCTGCTTCTGTTCATGTCTCACTCACTTATTAACACACTTAACAGCTAAAAAACGACAAACGCATCACTGACCCATGACGCTATCATAAACGATTTATCCCAATTAATTAATCGAACAAATGTGGTGAGAAGAGGGGAAAAAACTCAACTGAGTAAAAGTATAAATGTCGATTGGCTAACATGTGTAGCAGCAGCACGATGTAAATATGGCGACACCACTGAAATATTTCAAAATAAGAGCCAGGCTATAATATCGGCAAAATAATACCATATAGTTTCTAGAGTTATTTTTTTTACTACTGTTAGATAACATAATAGTAGAGCCTCTTTCAAAAACTTCCAGAATCTCTATTTTTTATAATATTTTTATTTCGATGTTTTTATAATAGTAATAGTAAAATAGTAAATAATCTTTACATTGAAAATTGGCATCCCATCTTTCTACAAAATTTTGACAATAAATTGTTAACTTATCTATTTGCAAACAGTTTCAAACCCTGTCTGGAATTTTTATTTCATTTTTTTTATTTTTATTTTTTATTTTATTTCAATCAGGTTTTATTGTAGACACTTATCTAAAATTATATTTGTCTTGTATTGCATGGATATGATGGATTATTCTGATTTTATTGAAGAAGGTGTAATTATTTTGTTCTTAAACTTTTATAAGGCATTTGACTCTAGACAAATCAAGTCACCTTGTATATAGTGCTTATACAAAAGGCTACAGATTGTTTCAAAGCAGCTTTACATGGATAAACAGAAAAATAATGATTCAATGACACAAACAGAATTCAATTCTGCTGTACAGCAGGTCTAAAAAGAAAGTAGTGTCATTCATCAGCTGAGGCCAGTTTGGTGTTCATTCATTTAAGTTCAATGACTGTGTAAAGTTCATCAAATATGAAATTAGTTAAATTCAGCTATAAAGCAGCTCTGTAGAAAACATTGATGTCATCTCCCAGCTCAGCCAAATCAATAATATTGCTAAATATTAAGTGTCCCCAACTAAGCAAGCCAAAGAGTAGACAAAACCCTATCAATTGAATAGGGTCAAGCAGTCAGTTATATCTCAGAATAACAATTAACAAATCGCAGAGGGAAAGACTGGAAGACCATTCTACTCCTAATATTATAAGCAAAGTTTCTAGTAGTGTTTAGAATCTTTTTGCAGAAGTTTATTGAAGCAGTAAATCCAAATCTAAAGGCAAAGACATGATCAAAGATAGAGGTTCATAAAGGCTGGGTTCATATGGAGCTTAAAATATGACAAAATGATTTGAATTTGAATTGTGTAAATTTGAATTATTGACAAGTGGAAACCAAAATACAGCGAATAGCCTTCTTGGCACGCCTACTTTTGAAAGTCAACATTTAGATTATTTAACGTTAAATGCATGCCTGAGTCAGTATTTTCCTAGGCAGATATTACTTGGGACTATATGGGGGGGAAGCACAGGTGAAGCACTGCTACTTAGGCGCAGAGATATCACGCAACACCTGAAATCCGTCAACATACCGGCATGAATAGTAGCTGGCTATTTAGACATTGAATGGCGATGAACATGGCGGATTTTGTGACTTCTCAGACAGTCAAGATCCAGAACCATACCTCTATGAACCAGAGTTTTCAGAAGAGGAGCTGCCAGCTTTGGAAACAGAACGACAGGAGGAGGAGGTTGCAATCGCTCAACAGCCAGAGGACGTGAGGATGAGAGCCAACACGAACCGGTGGTGTGAGTGTATGTCCTTTACTCGTTCTCACAACCTTTTGCTATGTAGGCAAATTACCATGTTTGCTGTAACTGTAGCTGTAACTTGTCAAACTCAACACAATCCAAAAGCGAAGATACTCAGTGCAGTTCACGCCAGTATGTTGAAGGAAATTGGGGGATTTCAGGTGTTGCGTGATATCTCTGCGCCCAAGTAGCAGTGCTTTGCCTGTGCCTCACCCCAATATAGTCCCAAGTCAATATCTGCCTAGGAAATCGCCTAGTCTTAATCTGCTATTTGTACTCGTTGTGAATACGCAGGCCACAAGAAGTAATTAGGGTTTTTTTCATGCTAGCTGGCAACAAAGGATTCTATTTATTCTATTTAAATAAACGTGATTAACCTGCTCTTGCCTCCTATCTCGTGATTCACAATGACAGAACGATCTGACCGTGGCAGGGAGGCAGCAGGGAGTTCGGAGATCACCTTTAATGAGTTCGTCGCCTGCAGTATCAATCGGATGGATTCACAGGAGGAGTGCATCGCGAACACGGGGCGGGCAGTACAAGCTTTAGTGATGCAGGTGTCCGAGCTCACCCAACAATTCCAACATCTAAGGTGTCCCGCTGCCGTCAGTTCAACCCACACCACAGTTCAACCCACCGTCAACCCTTTCGTGCTGACGCTGCTGACTGGGAGGGCGGCGTTATGGGGAACGGCGGTGTGGGAGAACCAAGACCCATGCTGCGCCTCGTTCCAAGCACTCGCCGAAGAAATGAAGAGAGTGTTTGACCGGTCGGTGGCGGGATGAGAGGCGGCCAGAGTCCTCGCCGATTTACATCAGGGGGACCGACCGGTGTCAGACTACTCGATCGAGTTCCGCACGCTGGCACAGAAACTATTCATTCCTGTCACTTCTCTGACTCACAGCATATCCGTCAACGCTCTTAATGGTCAAAAACTTCCCAACATTGCTCTCACCACCGGACCCATAACACTCACCACATCTGGAAATCACACTGAAACATTGTCATTTCTCATCTGGGACTCACCCCTTGCACCCGTAGTCCTTGGTCACCCCTGGCTCACATTACACAACCCCCGAGTATACTGGCGCCAACACTCCATCTCGAAATGGAGCACTCAATGTTATAAGTCTTGTCTTACGTCTGCCTGTCCGTCTGTACCTGTTTCTGTGTTTCAGGAGGAAGCAGTGGATTTATCTAACGTGCCCGTTGAGTACCTGGACCTGAAGGAAGTGTCTGTAGAGCCCTGCGCGGGACTGTTTTCTTCATCCCGCTCCCGCCCACGCCCACGCCCACCGAATTTCTGACCATTACCACCCGCTCCCGCAACGTATGTGTTACACTCCCGCCCGCTCCCGCAATATGTATGTCCAATCCCGCCCGCTCCCGCAAAACTTTGAGAATTTATTCCCACACAATAATAGAGATGCATTGATTTTGTGTCTTCTCCCATCCCGCAGGAAAAAACACATATTTGTATTGCTATTATTAAAGAGATACATGGGGTTGTTTGTTTCGTTTCCCTGGCCTGCATGTATTCTGACGCACTGATCAGGAAGATGAATAGTAGTCCAAATGTCAGCCTTGCTTAGGTTTTGTGCTGTAAATACCTGTTTGAGGTTCTGTTCCACATCATTTATTGACATCTCTCCATCATGTCGACTCGCTAGGCTACCTCCCGATCCTGCAGTTTTTTTTTTTAGCCGCCCATTCCCGCCCGCAGCAAGGTTCAAACCGCCCGCTCCCGCGAGTTTTGCGTTGGGTCCCGCGGGACCCGGCGGAACTCAATCCCAATGCAGCCCTCTACCGTGCTGCTTCTCTCCCTCCACACCGTCCCTATGACTGTGCTATAGATTTACTGCCAGATAAGTCTCCGCCTAAAGACAAGTTATATTCACTTTCTGTTCCAGAAAGGGAGGCTATGGAGAAATATATTTCTGATTCTCTAGCATCTAAGTTCATCCGGCCTTCCTCTTCACCTGCGGGGGCAGGGTTCTTTTTTGTGGGGAAGAAGGATGGTTCTCTGCGACCTTGCATTGATTACCGAAGGTTGAACAACATCACGATAAAGAATACCTATCCTTTGCCGTTGATGTCTTCAGCTTTCGAGAGGTTGCAGGGAGCATCGATCTTCAATAAATAGGACTTGCGTAATGCCTATCATTTGGTTCGCATCAGGGAGGGAGATGAATGGAAAACCGCTTTTAACACCCCCAGGGGACACTTTGAATATTTGGTTTTACTGTTTGGGCTGTCCAACTTCCCAGCGGTTTTCCAGGCACTCGTCAACGACATGCAGCGAGATATGATAGATCAGTTCATATATGTCTACTGTTGTGGCAAAAATCCTGTTAAACATCATCACTGCGTAAGAGACACTCAGAGTCAAATTAATAAAAAAGAAAAGTATTTATTCTTGCAAGAAGTCTAGTACACAGAAGTTACGCTGTGCAAGAGAGTGACACACCACAGGAAGATATGAGACAGCCTTTATACTCTTTTCAAGGTTCCTCCTCACCCGCTGTACCTTTCACCCACCCAGATAAGGTCCTTACTGCTGTTTAGTTTTTACTTAAAGACACAAACTGGTACTGAAATAACCTGGCCAAAACTGACCGTCCCTAAGGTCAGAGGTCCTGTCCCATATGTTCCTGAAACGTCACGCACAAGCACGTACACACATATATTTTTATACATTGAATAGGTTCTCTCTCTTATTATACCTGTTAGGGATCAATGACTATTAAAATTTCTACAACAATTCCCCCTTTTTATCATTCAGATTACCCAATCATAATAATAAAAATAATAGAACAAATTTTAAGTCATTTCATCACACTTATACTCATCATCTCTGGTTTTCGCATAGCTGATCACTCTCTTAAACATTTGTGAAATAACATTTGGAAAAGTAAAAAGCTTAGGCTGTTTTTTGTGGGGATAGTCCCTTAAGTATTAGCAAGCAAGCAAAGATTTTATCTGAAGCCGGGCTGAATGAATAAGCACTGTTATTGCACTCTCGACCTAAATCGAACCCTCAGTCACCTCAGTATAAACAAGAAATAGTGTATAGTTTAAGTAGGAAACACATCAATTTAACACCCTGGTTATCATCACACATATTGAAACCCACATGGCATTTCAACAGGCTAAGAAATACAAAGAAATAAAAGTACAATAAAATCCCTAATTTCGACCCCTCTCCTTGTACGTCATCACATAGCGGATAACCACAGCTTTTAACCTTCATATCTTCATATCTCTTCATATCAAAAACATTCATAGAAAGAAAGAAAAAGAAAAGAAAACCATACAATTTAACACGTTACAGTAGCTCCCACTACTTGTATCATCATATTTTGTTCATCCTATTGAACAGACATCCCAGCTTTAACCAGTCTCTGTACTGAGCTGGAAACACACATTATAATGAATGGTAAACATAACAATATTGATAATCATATCGCTGAAATTGGTAGTACAGTTCGCAATCAGTACCCCCCAAAGATTAACCAATCTTATCCATTTACCATCAATCCACGCCCTTTTCCATATCACCTCCATTTTCCTAACCATATTTTCTTCACTTTTAACACCGTATTTAATAAAATCTAACCAGAAAAGGTTTTGTATTTTTTTATCCATTCTTTTAACCAACGTAGTTGTTCAAAATTAACTCTAATATTTCCATTACGGACCATCTTTTAGCTTATTACCATAAAGATTTTTTCTATGATCGGCCTTTCTTACCCTTAATGGAAAGCCTAATCATCAAGTTTCTTCAATAATAATCCCTATAATTTACCTGAAATATTTTCTAATGAATCCTTAACCAATCAAACCATTGGATCTAAGCCCTATTTTGATTCAATCAAATAAAATCATCAAAATCATCACAAAAACGGATTCCTTTGCTAAACTCAAACCATTAGTTGGTGCATCTTCCTCCAGGTGTGTTGGTCATCTCGTTTGCCCCATGGACATCCCGCCTTCACCAGGGTGACTCTTTGCGAGTCGTTGCAATGGTCTTTCCCTCGTTTGCAAGGGAGGCTGTTACTAGCACGAGCCTTTGACCCCTCACTTTGTGCTCTATATGATGGTTGAGGCTTGGACCCAGGCGTCCCACTCTCCAACCATTTTCTGATCATTACCAGATTTTCTTCTTATATCACGATGCACCCCCACTGGAGTGAACCATTTCCTGCTTTGACCTGTGAATAGAGACCTTAAGGTTTTGTTAGTGACGCTTGTCTGGCCGGTTGTCCCTTTTGGTGTGACCTGTGGAATTTGTTCACCTTGCTGATGATATGCATAAAGAATTTCAAGTTTATTCTCAACACTTGTCTAATTCAACTCTGTTTCTTCTCATTTCACAAATCATCTTATCACTAAATAATTTCTTCCTCACTTAATAGCACTCAGAGTCCCTTTCCTCTAAAAAACATTCGACCCACTTTGCTCATGTCAACAACACAATATTTATACATTTGGAACAGAATCAGTTCTGTCTGCTGCAATCCATCCTGACATCCTGTAAAAGGAAAATTTTAAGTTATGCGCTGTCCAGGTGTGGCCCTGTTTCTCTCTGCCACAATAATAACCCAGGCCAGGATAGTTAGTCAAATTCATCCATAGCCATTATCTTATTGGGCACATTCTGCCCTGTATCAAAAGTCTGCATGCTCTGTAATGAAAAACAAATGTCGAGGTTATTTTCAGATAGTAAGGTACACATAGTTTCTTTTGTCTGCTGTGCTGCCGCGGCCTTCGCTGCCACATCTGCCCTGGCATTTCCTGTTGAAACAGTCCTGCAAATAGACTTACAGACAGCAATTTTGTTAGGGAGAAGAATGGCTTCTTGCCAGGCTTTCACCCAATTAAGCCCAGTGTCCTCCCAACATATATTGTCCCTTAGTAAGCCATTTTTTGGCCATATTTGTCAATTGTTACCAAAATTGTTACCAATTGTTACCATTCCCCCTTTTGATGCAATGATTCAACTCTTGCATCAATCTAACATAATGAAGTTTGGATAAAGTTTGCCATCATCACTAACCCAAACGTTGTCCTTCAGCCAAATTTCCGTCAGACATCTTTCTCTGCCTCTTGAAACAAAAATATTACTTAAAGCCACAATCACATCTTCTTATCAGAGTGTTTCGAGGACAACGGCCCTCAGTCTTACAGTGTATCCTGCTTTTCAGGCCTGTTGTTTGGTCTCTTATGCCAGTCATCAACAAACATTTTCAAAGTCATCAATTGTTTCTGTCAGGTCAGGTCGTGCTGTACAGACTTGGTCAATGTCAGTCAAGCCTTTGTTCACAATAATCATAAATGTGAAGGACGCTCTGGATAATTTGATATTAACTTAGCCAATATGTCACTTTGTTATTGCCTTCAAATCTATAACATTTTAGTTTATCTCAACCCATGATGGACAGCGCTCTACAACTTCACAAATCCAATTTACATAAATGCTTTTAATCCATATATTGATTCATAACTACCAGTAGCAGACAGAGCTGGATAACTAATCCATTTAAAGCGCGTCCCATGTTCTACATCATCTTTTCATCAAATGGACTCAACAGAATTAACAGCTTCTTTAAAATTTGTAATTTGCCTTACCACATTTTAGTGGCTAATGACACAATTTACAAACTATTCAGACGGAGTATTAGTACCCCAAACTAACACATACACAACATAGAGTGCAGTCACCATCACACACACTCATATTAGACACATATTTTAACTGTTCATCTTCAATGTTCGCTTTTCATTATATCATCTCTAAAAAGATTTAAATTTTAAGTAAGATTTTAAACTTCACATTTTACTGTAGCTTTTACCTAATTTTACATGGTCTCTTAACCAGTTTCAAAGCATGTCTGTTCATTATTCATTTCATCTTAGAAAAGTCAGCTGGGTTGTTTTGGTTCATTACCACTATTTTGCTTCAGCTTGCTCTAGCAGGCCGATAACAGAAAGCCAGACACAGTTACCATCCCTTCCTCCACTCAAGCAGTCTCTCTATTTTATTCTCTCTATTTCTCTACTATTTTCAACTGCCTCCTGACTGTCATTTATACTGAACGTAATATTAAATTCATTACAATAAACCATTAATTTACCATTCACCTTTGTTATCCAGACTTTTCTCAAATCTACAAAGCTGTCTTCATCTTTAGCCACCACCATGTCCAACGACCTTCAGGGGTTAAAACTATGTTATAGACATATTAGCTCAAAATGAACTCTTCTATACATTTTTCTTGCCCATAAGGCAACCAACATCACAAAAAGTTTTGCTACTGTCTCCACAACAAATAATGGCAATCCCCTCATGGTATCAGCTGGCCTTTGAAAGCCCACTCCCATTTGCTCTTTATCTTTAATTTTCTTCTCATCAGGGTCTTGTCCCCTGGCACAGTTACAGACACTTGTCACAATGAAAAACAAGCCATACAATTAATGCGGTTTCTGGTGAGAGGTATAGAGGAACTCACATTTCTGGGTCAGACTGCCGTAACTTCTCACAGCGCATCTCCCCTTCATGGTGTAATGAATCTGCTGGCCTCACAGAATCTGCTCGACTCTCATACCCATCTCACATAAACACCCCCCATCAGGAGATGTCCAGTGTCTGCGGTGACCCCCTGCCTTAGGTTGCCTTCTGTCTGGCCAAAGAAGATCTTACCCGTCATTGAGAAATCACTTTCGTGCACACTGGTAACCGCTCTTCCCATTACCAAATCAGTTTTCTCCAACACAATCAGTTGTTCTCTGAAGCTTAGGAAAGGCACATTCAAAAGTCACTAGAGCCATTTGGACTGCCTAATAGTGTTAACACAGGGAGACAGGTTAATAACAGCAGTATTTAAACATCCTTTAAACATCTTAAAAGCAGAAACATAGCACTGCTGAGGTTATACTCAGTGAATTAAGTTTTCACAACCGTCTACTCAGTGTACATCTACATCTGTAGCCGGAGCCATCGGTCCTGTTCCATGGTGGAGACTAAAATTAGACAAAGCAGTTACTGCTCCTAACATAAACTTAATCAAAAATGTCACTATCGTTTAAGGTCTACATTATTATTTAAAAGACTTCTTTAAAGTCATTCAGTTTCACTTTTAAAACATTTGCAAATACAAATTGCCCTCTGAATGGCAATGATTTCTTTTAACATCTCTGTGTCTATGATTTTCAACTGAAACACTGTGCTTTACTATAAATAGCTTATTGTCACTTATGACACAGGCTCAAATAACAGCTTTAAGCTTTAAATTAGAGAGAGACTGTGAGGCATTCAGGACTGGAACTTTTTAACATCAGACTTTATCTAGTATATTTTAACTCTAGCCCAGCTTAAGGCATCTTTGCCAGAAATTACATGCATTTTCAAATAATCATAATTTTATAGTTGTCTTTTCCCATCAGGGAATTTAGACATTACAAATTTCCACTCAGATTGAGTCTCTGTCGCACTGGCACTTTCAACCATAAACACACCAGATTCAGATAATCAAACTGTTTCAGCCAATCACAAGCTTATCTTTTAAAAAGCAAAACATTAAGCTTCTAGTTCTTTCATGGTCAACACTTTTCAAGCTGTTTGTTTAATCAAATGCCTTTCTACACATTTTTACATTTAGCAACTGTTTACCCAGTACTACTGCTTCTGCTTATTTGATCTTAAATAAAAATAATTATTCTAGTTCTCAATAACTTTTCACATTTTATCTCAATTACCATAGTTTAATATCTGACTTCAAAGTTTTTCCTAGGAGTTTATCAATCTCCAATCGGGATTCACACTAACTTTTACGAGGCTATCACACTCTGCTTATGATACATTTTGATACACATACATCTTTTGCAGTTATCATTTTAAATCATCTTTTAGTACTTTTACAATTTTACAACTCATATTAGCAGTCATTATCTGTAATTTTACCTCAACCTTTATTCATCAATTCACATCAAATTACTATTATAGATCTTTTCTTCAAAAGGATTCACTTTAAGACTTCAATCTTTTGACCTTGTTTTATCTCTTGTTCTCTCTCAGACGAAAATGTTAATATCATCATATTAAACACTGATCTAATTTCAAGCCCACATTAACACCAGAAATGTATATCACTTTACTACACTTTCTCGGTGGGCATTTACAGTTACATGTTAAATGGTCCTGCTGACCACAATTAAACCACTCTCTGTCGGTTCCAAAGTACTGCACACTCTTGAAGCAGTGTGTCCCAAGCAGGAATGCAAACAGAGCTGATAAGCAGTTCTCTGTATTCTTTTACAGTCCACCAGTGGCGGATTCAATTCCAATAGCCGAATCATAATCTTTATCATTATTATTGGCAGAACATTAATTTTCATAAGCTGCACTGAAATGCTCAAAATATTCTAAGTTGTTTTCACAAAGTTTCTGTTTAACTTTAGTCCCTTGTCCAGGGAAATTATCCCTGACCCATAATTTCATTTATAAAACAGACAATATCTTTTGCTTCAATTACTTAATATCAACAAATATCCGACATTATACATTATTGATTTCCAGAATCTTTGGTCAAAGTTGTCTTTACATTTTACTACTTTGGTAATATCAGCAACAACACTAATTACAGAACAAGTACATATCTAACATACGGAAGCCAGGCTAAATAAGCAAACCCTTTTGCTGTACCCCCAGCATAGCTGGACCCTTTAGGTTCAAAACACAATGGTTGTCAAACTAAAACTAAACATTATTTCAATCATTATTTTACCATTAAAAAATATAGAATTGTTCTCCATTCTGCTTAATGAAACATTCCTTATCTTTATATCACATTAATCTCCGTTAATCATACTCAATGCCTTATTTTTATTCTGAAACTCATTTTTCATACCATTTAAACAGTTAATTTGACTTCCATAAATTCTGTCAGACATTTTATTTTCATCACATATAGTTTTCTACTATATTTCTTCCATCTTTCCCTATTTCCCTACATGCCAGTTCCTTCTGCATCCTCTGTTCTTCATGCTAATTCTTTCTTTTTCAACCCTACATGCTTTTCCTTCATTTTCAACCCTACATGCTTTTCCTTCATTTTCAAACCAGTACATGATTGTTTGCTAACAATCCCCACACACATTTCTCACACACAAAACCTTTTTGTTTTTCACTTCCCCCCAAGTCTCTCACTTACAGTTCCCTCTATTTCACACAGACAGCTTTATCGCTGCTTGCTACTTCAATCCTTATCATATAAATTTAATTTCTCGGACATCTAATGTCATGCATCCATTTACTGGATGAAGAAGTAAAAACTTTATTACTCCTGGCAGTTCGACTTTTATCTGCCTATTCACACATGTTGAACGCAGCCATAACCTTTTTGTTTCTCACTGCCCTGTTCAACTGATTCCCGCACTACTTTTAATCTCGTAGCGCTCAATGTTCCCTCACCTTGGAAAATCATGATATTTGATTAAACTTTTTAATACCCTGCATGCATTTTCTCCCCGTAATTCTTTCAGCATTTGACAGAAAACCGGTGTATCAAATTTGGCAAGCTTGTTTTGAGATTTCCCCGTACTGGCTGTTTCTGTTTCTCTGTGGATTTACCAATTCAACGCGCGTCTAATAATCTGTCGGACGTCTCCAACAGATTGGTTCACCTAATTCCCATGCACAGCTCTCTCACGGAAATCCTCCCCAACCTATTCAGGTATTAGATTTTCCGTTCGGAAACCCTCTCCAACCTATTTAGGTCTTCAGTCTATTTAGGTGTTCAGGTATCAGGTTTCCGTTCGGAAGCCCCCTCCAACCTGTCCAGGTATTAGACCTCCGTTCGAGAGCCCCCTGCGCACTCCTAGATTTATTGAACCCAATTTATCCCATGAAATATCTTGACCCCGATTATTTCATAATCTCCCTAGGTCCAATTTCACTCCTGGATAATAGCGAGACTCCGCGTCCCCGCGGACGCTCCCTGTTCTCGCACCACAGAAAAACAGTCACAGTCACTATTGTTTACTCACTCTTATACCAAAAGGAAAATATTTTAGCCCAAAAGAAAATATTTTAGCCGTCTCTTACCAGAGATGTTTTGGGTTGCCACGGGTTCGCTTTCATTCAATTCCAGTGGAGTTTCTCCTGGCCCTGATAGCGGTCGGCCCCTCTCTCTAAAGCTTACGAGGTAGAGCTGGAACTGCTCAGTCCAGGATGATCAGTCACCGTCCGCTCTCAGGTCCAGAAGGCACTTCCAAGGAATCCCACTGTTCTGACACCAAATTGTTGTGGCAAAAATCCTGTTAAACATCATCACTGCGTAAGAGACACTCAGAGTCAAATTAATAAAAAAGAAAAGTATTTATTCTTGCAAGAATAGGTTCAGTCTAGTACACAGAAGTTACGCTGTGCAAGAGAGTGACACACCACAGGAAGATATGAGACAGCCTTTATACTCTTTTCAAGGTTCCTCCTCACCCGCTGTACCTTTCACCCACCCAGATAAGGTCCTTACTGCTGTTTAGTTTCTACTTAAAGACACAAACTGGTACTGAAATAACCTGGCCAAAACTGACCGTCCCTAAGGTCAGAGGTCCTGTCCCATATGTTCCTGAAACGTCACGCACAAGCACGTACACACATATATTTTTATACATTGAATAGGTTCTCTCTCTTATTATACCTGTTAGGGATCAATGACTATTAAAATTTCTACAACACTACCTGGACGACATATTGATTTTTTTCATCTTCTCTCCAGGAACACGTGCAGCACGTCCGACGAGTACTTCATAGATTGCTAGAGAATGGGCTTTTTGTCAAGGCAGAGAAATGCGATTTTCATGCACAGTCTGTTTCTTTTCTAGGGTACATTGTCTCGTCTGAGGGAGTGCGTATGGATCCTGACAAGGTTAAGGCTGTAGTAGAATGGCCAAGCCCAGATTCCCGTAAGGCCCTACAGAGGTTTCTGGGTTTCGGCAATTTCTATAGGCGTTTCATTCGCAATTTCAGCCAACTAGCCGCTCCTCTGACTGCCTTGACCTCCCCCAGAACTACGTTCAGGTGGTCCGATACAGCTGAGGCTGTATTCGCCAAACTGAAAAGTCGCTTCGTTTCGGCTCCCATCTTGATAGCCCCTGATCCCTCATGTCAGTTCGTGGTGGAGGTCGATGCGTCAGAGGTGGGGGTAGGCACAGTTCTTTCCCATCGTTCTTCCACAGACGACAAGATGCATCCGTGCGCATTTTTTGTTGAGTTGTTTGTCAGAGTTGTTGGCGGTCAAGCTAGCGTTAGAGGAATGGCGTCATTGGATAGAAGGGTCGGGGTACCTTTTATCGTCTGGACTGATCATAAGAACTTAGAATATATCGGCACTGCCAAAAGACTCAACTCTAGGCAGGCCCGGTGGGCTCTTTTTTTTGGTCACTTTGGTTTTTCTCTATCGTATCGCCCGGGTTCCAAAAACATCAAACCCGACTCTTTATCTCGTATTTTTGACCATTCCGAACGCCCGCTTACTCCCGAGTGCATTTTACCAGAGACCCTATTTGTCTCTACACTCACATGGGAGATCGAGTCGAAGGTCAAGACGGCCTTAGAAGGGGTAACGCCTCTGCCCGGTGGCCCACCGAGTCGATTATTTGTGCCGGAGGGATTATGGTCTGACGTCATTAGATGGGGGCATTGTTGGCAACGTGGCTTGTCATCCAGGGGTTAATCGCACCAGTTTTTTGGTTAAGCAACGATTCTGGTGGCCATTAATGGGTCGCGACATTCGCAGTTTTGTCTTGGCTTGCTCGGTTTGTGCCACTGGTAAGACTTCCAATCGACCCCCTGATGGGTTACTCCAACCGCTGTCTGTCCCTAAGAGACACTGGTCCCACATTGCGCTAGATTTTATTACCGCCATCCCGCCCTCCCAGGGCAAGACGGTCGTTTTGACCGTAGTGGACCGGTTCTTGAAGACGGCTCATTTCATTCCCTTGCACAACGAAAAAGCACAAAGTTGAAAAAGCACAACGTTTTCTTGTTGTTGTGAGTTTACACAAATATAAGTAATTGCGAATAATGTATTATTATTTTCTGTATGACCAGAAATGATCAATGTATTTTAAGTTGTTTCCACTGTTGATAGGAAAATGCAAGTGTTCGCGCCCGCGCCTCCCTGCCATGCAGTGCTCGTTCCCCACTCCGCACAAACCTGGATATGTGTAAAAATCTTCTTTATTTGTGATAATCTTAGCCCTGTATTATTATTGTCTAACCTGTATTATGAATGACATTTGACGAATTGCTTTGTTCCTTTTTTGGATAGAAGCGTCTTCTAAATATGTAGCCTAATAAATGGTATAATAATGATGATACTAATTATTATTATTATTTGTGTACACGGCGCAAACACACCGCGTCTTCTAAGTCAGGTGACTGTATACTTTAAACCGCTTTAATTAGACTTTTAGTCCAAAAGAGCGCACAGTTTGAAAAATCTTGATAAATTCTCATATGTTCACGTCTCATTACAGAGAATGATAATTTCTATACATTTGTTCACTAAATTATGTGCTCTCGAGAGTTTTGAGCGCTCTCTCCACTGCCATCACAATATAGGGATAGGCATACATGTCATCAAGATAAAATAAAAAAACATAACAAAAAGTATTTAGGCCTAACGAGTTCCCGTTTTATATATTTATAACACAAGCCTATGATATGTGAGTTATCACACCAGCAAGAGTGTTGTTTTTCCGAACATCTTCTGCACAATCGCAAAAGTGACATTATACAACAGTTCAATAAAGTTACTGAGATAGGCAACATTCTGTTTTTGCTCCGTCCAAGAAAACAGAACAAACAGCAGAACCGCTACGCCAGAACACGCGTTTTGTTCCTCAAAATATCAGCATTTTTGACAAATTCAGACGACGCTAAATGATTTAACCCCTTAACTGTCACCCCCCCTTTTGATAATTGACATTAAAATGCACTATACAAACTTAAATGGTTGTAATTCATGAATGCTTTGAAATATATCTACCTAAGTTTGGTCTTGTTTTAAAGAAAACAATCAGCAGATTATTACTAAAATAAAAGCACTATGACAAGTATGAAAAAGTTATGGAAGTTATAATTTACAGTAAATCAAATATACTTTATTAATATATATATTTTTTAATATAAAATAAATATTTTACAAAATAGTTTTTACTATAAAATGAAAGCTATATATCTAACCAAGTTGTGTTCCAGATTTAAAGTTGATATCACAAAAATTGAAGTTTCCATGAGATTTTGTTTAGGCGTTATACCAAAAATAGCCACCGGGTGCCATTGAATTCCCATAAATATGGAACCTTGAGACTCAGACCTTTCTGACAATATGTGTTTTGTCAAGATTAGAAAAGGTTTTGATAATAAATGATGAAAGATGATGCCCAAAAGGGGAGGGGCCTAATAAAAAAATACCGTTTCTATGGTAACGCAACGTCCAATTTCAAAACGGTTTTCACAGGATGAATTCTGAGTTCGTAAGCTTTCAAATGATACCTAATTTATGATAACTACTAAAATATGTGATATAATAATAATAAAAAAATTATATATATATATATATATATATATATATATATATATATTATACTTTTTAGAGGACTTCTTACTTTACTTTTTAAAATAAAATTTTATCTTTTTTTATTGATAAATACTAGATTATGTTTTATTATGAACTTTTAGCATTAAAAACCAAAGTTTCAATTATTAAAAGTGTGCGTAGACTTTTTGTGACAAAGGTCAGAAACTCCTGTAATGACATCGATTTTTTGAGGCGCACTCTTGTCATAAATTCATATATTACTGTTCATACATAATTTGTAAGAAAAAAACAGCGCTAAAATATCTATTTAGGAGTCTTAGACCTTTCCAACGATATATATAGTTTGTCATAATTAGATTAGGATTTAATAGTAATATAGCGAAGTAAAGTTAGATATCCCTTATACGGGATGGTGACAGTTAAGGGGTAGGCTACCCATTCATAAATACAGTCGTTTGCTAGGTACGAATACGAATTTTGATATTTGAACGACTCGTTTGAATAAAGGATTCAACTCCCTCATTAAGATGGAGACTTGCCGCCACCTACTGGCGTGTTAGTTTCAGTTAAAAAGTAGACGTTTCATTTTTTTCAATCATTTCATATTTCTACATTACATTTTTTACATTTAAAACATTAATCTCTTAACAGAATTTATGCAATTATAATTTGTTGTGTAAATCCACATGCCATGTCTAAACAGCCTCCTTTTATTTGGTCATAATAGCCATACACCGTGTCTTTGCATTCTGATTGAATTTGTTGACTAAATTTAAGAATCTGACTTAAGAGGATAGATAGCTATGACAATGACTTTAAAAATACATTTTCTCTTGGCTTTATTATTAGAGTTTTGATCTTCTCTCAACGGAGTGAGCACATCCTGCATTATATTGTATTATAATGACGATGTAATATTAGCCTACCACTAAACTTTGAGTATAGGCATGTTGCATATATTACTTGTTCTAGGAACCTCAAAGCATATTTAATTTTTTGTGTAATTTGTGCTACTCCATCTTATAGATCGAGATCATCAGATCGTTTGGAGCGTAAGTAGGGCCCAAACATAAACTCAAGCCCAGGGGCCCCCAGCCCTCTACAGGCCATAAATAACAAATAGACATTATAAAAATTATATTATTCATAAGAATTTAAGCTAATAAAAACATCTAAAACAAAGAATAAATATATTATTTAAATTTGTATGATGACAACTGTCAATGCGTGAACATGTTTACATTTAGGCTATTTCAATAGATTTTTTCAGTCAGTGAAGCCAAATAATTGGGTGACATAGGTCGGCTAACAAATACAGTGTTTGGAAAACTCTTATTTTGAAAAACAATGAATGCATATCCAGCCAATCAGATTTAGCACCACCCACAGGGTAAAATCAGAATATCAAGTGGTTTTTCGGATTTCCGTGCAAGAACGGGAAAACCAAAAATCAAGTCATAATTTCGTTTTTTTCGTTTTTCTAAAAAAACGAAAAAACGAAAAAAGGAGTTGTTTTGGACGAAGGTACGTTTTAACCGTTTGTTTTTTTGGTATAATTAACAAAGGAAAAAAACAGAAACAGGCCGTTTTTCCGTTTTTTGAATTTTGACCTGAAACGAAAAAACAACATTCAGTTTGATTTTTCGTTTTTTCGTTTTTTTTAATCAAAACAAAAAAACGAAATTCAGTGCAATGTCTTGTTTTCCATTATTACTGACAAAACAAATTTATTACTCAATATTCCGGTCCGTGTACGTTTTGATAGTTTGTTTTCCAATTTGAAACGAAATAAGCAGAAACGAGAAAACGGCGCCTTTATTCGTTTTTTAAAAAAAACGAAAAAACGAGATTTCAGCTTGATTTTTTGTTTTTTAGTTGACAGGCAAAAAACGAATAAATGACTTCAAAATTTGTTTTCCATATGTGGGCGGTCATGAGACGCCCCTTTCAGCCGATTGGTCAAGCAAATCTGAGCCTGTGACGTCATCAGTAATTCCCCAAGTCTTTTCAACAAAATAATAGTCCTATGGCTCTGCGTACCGCTTCTTAAACTGTACAGGGCTGTGCAACTTAACGCGTTTCACAGAAATATTTATTTCAGAAATATTAAATATGAATCTGCACCCAGCCGGTTTTATTTAGCTGTGCATAGTTAAATCTGTGTAGTGCTGCACTAGACCGCGCATAGCGGGTGAAGCACAGACCAATGTTCTGTCAAGTGTAAATACCTTTTTTACAGTCTATGGTAAATACGCAGCAGTCATAACTCTTCTTTTAGACAATACGCTCAGTTTTGGACAAGGGGTGGTCATTGCAAATACTGTAATGCAAAACTGCTGATGGTGGTGGTGGGTACCGATGGTGGTAAATTAACTAATAACCGCGAGAGTGAGACAGCGAGATGATTGACAGGACGATAGCGGAGGAAAAAACTCAAGATAACCTAACATGTGTTACTAAAAAAATATTTATTTCTTTAATATATAAGTGAGTTTGTATCTTAAAACAACAACAACAACGAAACAATCAAATAACAGCGTGAACCACAAACTTAGTGTCACGGTTGGTAAATCCTATGTCTCCTTCTTGTCTCGTGTTTCTGTTGTTGTATGTGTGTGCGCTGATCAGAGGGGCGTGGCCGCTCATCAGCGCTCGTTCAGCAATCACTCATTACCTCATTACCAGCTGCAGTCTATCCATTCCTGTGTATATAATCTCATCAACTTCTCATCTCCATTGTCAGATCGTTGTTTGTTGGTGTCCGGTGTCTGATCCCCTCTACGTTCCAGTTATCCTTCCTTGTTCCTGTCTGTTTCCCGTGGATGTTCTGGATTCGTCTCGTTGATCGTCACTTCTCATCACTTCCACTTCTGTTACATCTGACCATCGAGTCCCTGCGCCGCTAGCCTGTTGCCCTTGGACTGTGTCTGTACTCTTCCTAATAAACTGCTTAACTTGCACTTGCTTCCGAAGTTTATTCCGTAACAGAACGATCTGACCCAAGTCAGCGAAGCAGCGAGTGGCACTTCAGAAAGCTTGGAGGATTTTGTCAACCACAGCAGACAGCGTATGGAAAATCAAGAGAGAAACATCAATGACACAGCTCGCGCTGTTCAGGCGTTAGTGGCGCAGGTGTCCGGGCTCACCCAGCAAGTCCAACAGCTGCGCGTTCCCACTGCGCCGGTCCCACCGCCGTTTCCCCAAATACCACCAGTGGACCCCTCCCAGTCGGAGCCCCGCTTACCAGCCCCGGAGACATAGAGACAGAGAACCAGGACGACTACTGCACCTCGTTCCAAGCGCTCTCCGACGAAATGAAACGTGTCTTCGACCGGGCATTGGTGGGGAGAGAAGCAGCCAGAATGCTGGCCGATTTGCGGCAAGGACAACGATCCGTATCGGACTTCTCTATTGAGTTTCGTACTCTAGCGGCGGAGAGCCAATGGAACGAGGAGGCGCAGTGGGACATGTTCCTGCATGGGCTGGCTGACCGCGTCCAAAGAGAGATATATGCTTTGGACTTACCCCCCAAACTCAACGATTTAATCGCTCTAGCATTGAGAGTGGACGCTAGGCTGTCTCGAGTGGATCGGAGAGTACCCAATTATCGTTCTTCGGTGGAATCCGAGGATCAACGCACTGGAGGTGGGGACGCGGTCAGCCCCGTTTACGATCCCGAGCCCATGCAGGTGGGTCGAGCCCGGCTTTCCCGGGAGGAGAGGGAGAGGCGGAGATCCCAGGGCCTTTGCTTGTACTGTGGAGGAAAGCGACACTTCGCCTATAACTGTCCGTTAAAAGGCCCAGCCCGATAGTAAGTATGAGGCTACTATCGGGTGGGATCTCCGCCGAGAAGACCTCATCGACATCGACTCTCCTTCCGGTTAGACTCCGATGGTCCAACCACCGTCACGACTGTCACGCACTTCTGGACTCGGGCGCCGAAGGTAACTTCATGGATCACACCTTTGCACTCAACCACCAAGTCCCCCTCAAACCCCTCAACCATCAGATTGCAGTACACGCCCTCAACGGCCAAGAACTCCCCACTATATCTCTGGTCACTTAAGATATCACCCTCATCACGTCAGGCAACCACTCAGAAACTATCTCCTTTTATATCCTGGACACTCCACTTGCACCCATTGTTCTTGGTCACCCATGGCTCACTCGTCACAACCCCAAAATAGACTGGCAGCTCAAATCAGTAGCGGCGTGGAGCAGTTTTTGTCATAAGTCCTGTCTCGTATCTGCCTGTCCGTCTGTGTCTGTTCATGTGTTACAGGAGGAGACAGTGGATTTATCTAGCGTGCCCACGGAGTATCGGGACCTGAAGGAGGTGTTCAGTAAGTCTCGGGCTGATTCTCTTCCTCCACATAGTCCCTATGACTGTGCTATAGAGTTACTGCCAGGTACGTCTCCGCCTAAGGGCAAGTTATATTCACTCTCTGTCCCAGAGAGAGAGGTCATGGAGAAATACATTTCTGATTCTCTAGCAACGGGATTCATCCGCCCTTCCTCTTCTCCAGCGGGGGCGGGGTTCTTTTTTGTGGGGAAGAAAGATGGATCGTTGCGACCTTGTATTGATTACCGGGGGTTGAACAACATCACGGTAAAGAATACTTATCCTTTGCCGTTGATGTCTTCAGCCTTCGAGAGGTTGCAAGGAGCATCTATCTTCACGAAATTGGATTTAAGAAATGCTTATCATTTGATCCGCATCAGGGAGGGGGATGAGTGGAAGACCGCTTTTAACACCCCTAGAGGGCACTTTGAATATTTGGTTATGCCGTTCGGGCTTTCCAACTCCCCAGCGGTCTTCCAAGCACTTATCAATGAATTTTTGCGAGACATGGTCGATCAATTCATATATGTCTACCTGGATGATATATTGATTTTTTCATCGTCTCTCCCGGAACACGTGCAACACGTCCGACAAGTGCTTCAGAGGTTGCTAGAGAATGGGCTTTTTGTCAAGGCGGAGAAATGCGTGTTTCATGCACAGTCTGTTCCTTTTCTAGGTCACATCATCTCGGTTGAGGGAATGCGCATGGATCCTGACAAGGTTAAGGCTGTGGTAAATTGGCCAAGTCCAGATTCCCGTAAGGCCCTACTGAGGTTTCTGGGGTTTGCCAATTTTTACCGGCGTTTTATTCGCAATTTCAGCCGACTAGCCGCGCCTCTGACCGCCTTGACCTCCCCCAGAACGACGTTCAGGTGGTCAGACGCAGCAGAAGCTGCGTTTGCCAAACTGAAGGGTTGCTTTGTTTCAGCCCCCATCCTGATAACCCCTGATCCTTCACGTCAGTTCGTGGTGGAGGTCGATGCGTCAGAGGTGGGGGTAGGTGCAGTGTTATCCCAGCGCTCTCCTTCAGACGACTATCGTCTATCCCCTGCCGAAAGCAATTATGACATTGGCAACAGAGAGTTGTTGGCGGTCAAGCTAGCATTGGAGGAGTGGCGCCACTGGTTAGAAGGGTCGGGGGTACCTTTTATCGTCTGGACCGATCACAAAAATTTGGAATACATTCGTACGGCTAAAAGACTTAATTCCAGGCAGGCTCGGTGGGCTCTTTTTTTCGGATGTTTTGACTTTACTCTCTCGTACCGCCCGGGTTCTAAAAACATCAAACCCGATTCCTTATCGCGCATTTTTGACCGTTCCGATCGCCCGTCTACTCCCGAGTGCATTTTACCAGAGACCCTATTTATCTCTACACTCACATGGGAGGTCGAATCGAAGGTCAAGAAGGCCTTAGAAGGGGTAACGCCTCCGACTCGTTGCCCACCGAATCGTTTGTTTGTGCCGGAGAGTTTACGGTCCAGCGTTATTCAGTGGGGACACTGTTCCAATGTGGCTTGTCATCCGGGAGTTAATCGTACTATGTTTTTAGTCAAGCAACGATTCTGGTGGCCTCTCATGGCTCGTGATGTTCACAGTTTTGTATTGGCCTGCTCAGTTTGTGCCACGGGTAAAACTTCCAATCGACCTCCAGATGGGTTACTCCAACCGCTGCCGGTACCTTCGAGACCCTGGTCCCATATCGCACTAGATTTTATCACCACCCTCCCACCCTCCCAGGGTCACACGGTAGTTTTGACCGTGGTGGACCGGTTCTCGAAGGCTGCCCATTTCATTCCCTTGCCCAAATTACCTTCAGCCAAGGAGACAGCGTTGATTGTCGTTGATCACGTCTTTCGGATTCATGGCCTCCCGACAGACGTGGTTTCTGACAGGGGACCCCAATTTGTGTCCAAATTTTGGCGAGAGTTTTGTAAACTTCTGGGGGCGACTGTCAGTCTGTCCTCTGGGTTCCACCCCCAGAGCAATGGTCAAACTGAGCGAGCCAACCAGGATTTGGAGCGAACGTTGCGATGTTTAGTGTCCAAGAATCCTTCCTCTAGGAGTCAGCAACTGTCTATGGTGGAGTACGCCCACAACACGTTGCCGGTGTCATCCACGGGCCTATCTCCATTTGAGTGTAGCGTAGGTTACCAGCCACCTATTTTTCCTAGTCTGGAATCCGAAGTCGCGGTCCCCTCTGCCCACGCCTTCGTCCAGAGGTGTCACCGCACTTGGACTCTACTCCAAGTGGGGGCGCGCACCAAGACCAAAGCCGATCGCCACCGGCGGAGGCCTCCCGTATACGTCGTCGGTTCTAAAGTGTGGCTTTCTACCAAGGACATTCCTCTCCGCTCCGTTTCGAATAAGCTCGCACCTAAATTCATTGGCCCGTTTTCTGTCACCAAAATTATTAGTCCGGTGACAGTCCGCCTGAATCTTCCTCCAGTGTACAGGAGGATTCATCCCGTCTTTCATGTATCTAAAATTAAGCCAGTTTTTTTTGCTCGCATTAATCCGCCAGCCCCGGTTCCCCCCCCGCCGCGTCTCGTAGACGGGGAACCCACTTATTCGGTCAATTGTGTTCTGGACTCGAGACGGAGGGGACGCGGATTCCAGTACTTGGTGGACTGGGAAGGTTACGGTCCGGAGGAGAGAAGTTGGGTACCGGCTAGAGACATCCTGGATCACTCCCTTATCGATGATTACAATCGGCAGGTAAGGGAGTCTGGGAACGCCAGGAGGCGTTCCTAGGGAAGGGGGTACTGTCACGGTTGGTAAATCCTATGTCTCCTTCTTGTCTCGTGTTTCTGTTGTTGTATGTGTGTGCGCTGATCAGAGGGGCGTGGCCGCTCATCAGCGCTCGTTCAGCAATCACTCATTACCTCATCACCAGCTGCAGTCTATCCAATTCCTGTGTATATAATCTCATCAACTTCTCATCTCCATTGTCAGATCGTTGTTTGTTGGTGTCCGGTGTCTGATCCCCTCTACGTTCCAGTTATCTTTCCTTGTTCCTGTCTGTTTCCCGTGGATGTTCTGGATTCGTCTCGTTGATCGTCACTTCTCATCACTTCCACTTCTGTTACATCTGACCATCGAGTCCCTGCGCCGCTAGCCTGTTGCCCTTGGACTGTGTCTGTACTCTTCCTAATAAACTGCTTAACTTGCACTTGCTTCCGAAGTTTATTCCGTAACACTTAGCGTTCATTTTAAAGGGACATTTCCAAATAGGCCTATCTCTTATTTATTTTGTAATAATGTTGTTGTTTTATGAATTCCATCTTAATCGTTTTGTTAATTAAAGTTTAATAGGCCCACAACGCTGGAGTTTTTTATAGTAGCTTACTGGCTATATATACCGAGGCACTTCATAAACCCAATTAGAAAGCTAAACAGTTCTAAGCATGAACTCTAGCAAGATCAATTAAGATTTTCATTTGGGTTTATGAAGTGCCTCGGTAAATATACATAGGCTACACATTACTTTATTTATAGGTATAGAGTTCATGGTAGCCTACTAATTGCTCCTGTGGTTTTGATGCAAAACATTTTATTGACGCATGCATGTTTCTCATTTTTATTTTTTGATTATACAGCCATGATTATGATGGGCCGACGGTAATGCCACCAAATTTAAAGAAACTGAGACCAATGCAACTGAGTTAATGTATCGTATTTTCATGATATATTATGTAATTGGCTTATGGCTGACTTGGCGCCACTTACTTACATATTGAAAGTATTGTTACATGTAACTTCATATTTTTCACTGTGGCATTTAATAGTCTCTTAGTATGCAATTGAAATTGATATGTATTCACTACTGTGCCACATTTGAGCTGCATAAACTGTGTAAATACATCTAAATTCCATGTCAGATACATATTTCATCAGACAGCCTATATATTAGGCTACTGCAATTTGTGTTGATTAAATATTAAGAAAGTGATGACATTTACAGGTTTTAAAAAAACAATTCTACATTTGCTTACAACATTTTTCTTACAAAAACCCAATTTCGCTGGACAATGTCTATTACAGTATACAACATAGACATAAGGGTGCTAATAGAGTGATACAACACTCTTTAAGAAAGTTTATTTTCATCACACTGTAAAGTGATTTAGAGGAAAATAAATTAAAAAGTTCAAATTCCAAAGATTTAAACTCTGTATGGAACACAGCATACTGTACATTAGTTGGTACCGCGGGAAGTAGGGGTGCTGAGGGTGACCCCTGGCGTAGAGTCCAGGGACAACATATGCTGCCAATAAAGCACATAAAAGCTGTCACAAAGAACCAGCAAAAGAAATGATTATTAATATGTCAAATACAGCAAGAAGACATTTTAATTGTGTATTAATAAGCAAGTGTTTTTTTGTGTCAGTGTCGGCTGCAAAGATGAAGTTGACTGCTGACAGGCGATCTTCGCAGTAGTTAAAGCGCCAGAGAGAAAGGCACATTTCATACTACATAAGCAGAGAGTCTGTTTTCTTTCGTTTTGAATTGTCCTGTTTAAAAGTAGACATTTCAATATAGATATATTTCTCAGGTCTGTGAGGCGAGTACGCTACCTTATACACTGAGTTTCGGTTCATTTATGAGACGAGCTGCAGTTCACGCGCCGGCGCCTCCTGGTCGTGATTATCTATTGTCTGCTATATTTACTTCTTATTTATTAAATCCAGTTAATTGGTTGATGAAACATTGATTAAAATTAAGATACAATTAATACAAAACGAAATTCACTTTAAAGAAAGGCTTTGTGCTTTCTGTTTGAGGTCTCTGTGAAAGTTTTAAAGTCGCTTTCAGAGCGGTCGCGTCCATAACGGAGAACTGTCACGTCCGTAACATTGTTTTTTCCTCATAAATGCGAACACGAAAAATTAAATAAAATGAATATTTTATGTTCTGTGGAGAGCCAACTCTTCTTCATCTGATGGGTAGTGTTGCGCATTGTAAATCACAGAATTACTAAAACATATTTTGCCACCTAAAAGTTAAAGATTTTTTGTGTCACGTCCCACATGTGTATTTCACTCATATTAAATTTAAAAAGTATGTACTGATATTTTTCTAATGTCTGGACTCCTTTATTAAGAAGTAATAAAGCAATAAACATTTTTTGTTTTGTTTTATTTGTAGGCTACTACAAAGAGTGTATATATTTGTTATTTCTTTTTGGTGCTTAACAAGCATAATCTAATTTTGCCCAGTTGTGGTCTGTTGAGGGGCAATAGATATCAAATGTCTCAAAACAACTATTGTGTTATTTGTATCGATCCACTATATAACCATAATATCTACATGGCATTTAATTGGAGGCTAGTCTCACTTTGTCCCACGGCAACATTAAAATAGTTTAGATTTGTGTACATTGTTTCTGTTAATAATGTATCAAATTAAGTGTCCATTTCATTATAATCAGGTTTATCGTTAATAATTGAACATGCACATATATTTTAAGTTCCGTTAAAGAGGGGTGGACATTTGAGCATTTAAAAATGTACTTGAAAGTAACGCAATAGTTACTTTCTGAATTAACTAGTTACTTTTATAATTTGTAACTGAGTAACTAATTTAGTTACTTTTTGGAAGTAGTGACTAGTAACTGTAAGTAATTACTTTTTAAAGTAACTTGCCCAACACTGATCATAACAAATAAAAGATATTTGGAAATGTCCCTTTAAAATGAACGCACAGCTCAGTTTGTGGTCCACACTGTTATTTGATTGTTTCTTTGTTGTTGTTGTTTTCAAATACAAACTCACTTATATTAAACAAATAAATATTTTTTTACTAACACATGTTAGGCTATCTTGAGTTTTTTCCTCCGCTATCGTCCTGTCAATCATCTCGCTGTCTCACTCTCGCGGCTATGATTAGTTACATTTTAATTTACTATCATCGGTAGGTAGCCTACCCAGATAGCATGTAATCATTGAAACAATGTTGACTCAGTGTTGATGCGTCAACGCTAATTGCATTGAATTAACGTTACAAAGTAATGTTGCTTTAATATCACTCTTGCACCCTCAGTTAATGTTGAAATAATGTTGGGAATTCAACCAAAAATCAATGGTAATAGTATTGATTCAACATTACAAAGTGATATTTTATCAACATCACTCTTGCACCCTCAGTTAATGTTGAAATAAAGTTGGGAATTCAACCAAAAATCAATGGTAATAGTATTGATTCAACATTACAAAGTGATATTTTATCAACATCACTCTTGCACCCTCAGTTAATGTTGAAATAATGTTGGGAATTCAACCAAAAATCAATGGTAATAGTATTGATTCAACATTACAAAGTGATATTTTATCAACATCACTTTTGCACCCTCAGTTAATGTTGAAATAATGTTGAACAAAAAATCAATGGTAATGCTATTGAATCAACGTTACACTATGATTGATCATACATCACTGCTGTTGAATCAATATTGAAATTAACAAAAATAATCAATGGTAATATTGTTGAATCAACGTTACACTATGATTGATTCTACATCACTGATGCGGAATCAATATTGAAATTAACAAAAATAATCAATGGTAATATTGTTGAATCAACGTTACTATGATGTTGAATCTACATCACTGCTGTTGAATTAACACTGAAATTAACAAAAAATAATCTTTGGTAATATGGTTTGATCAATGTTACAATGTGATGTTGATTCTAAATACATTTTGTTGAAAGACTGAAAAGGAATGTCAAACAATGTTGCCATCTGATTTACCAATTAATGTTGAAACAACATTAATATTTCAATCACACTTCAATGGTGCGTCAACAAATTCCTGACCATTTCAAAATTTGTCAAAAACCTTTTAAAATATAAATGACACCTTTCCAGCAGTTGAGTCAATTTATTTTATTCAATCAGTCAATGACAACAAATATATTAAAATATCATTTTTTTAAAAAAGAAAGGGGGAGAAATAGGACAAAAGCATTTCAACCTTTAAAAATAAAATTGGCTTCAGAAGTCTGATGTCATCATAACTACAGGTCCAGCGGTTCAGATTTATAAAAATCTGTCTTGCATCAGACTACTGCCTCTTTTCCTTTGGGTTCTCTGAAATCAGAAAAAGAAAGCATGATGTTACTCAAGAACAAGTCAAATCAGTTGTCATACATACAGTCACATTCAATAATGTTAATATACTAAACAAAATATGATTCACTTTTTTTTTTAAGTCACTGAAAACAAAATATTCTAACTACGATTATAGTATCGTAAAATTCTGTTTATTTATTTCTATGAATGCTCTAATATCAAAAGAAAGTGCTAGTAGGGGTGTCGGATTTATCTCCAGCCCTAATTAAAAACACCTGAGGCAGATAATCAAGGTCATCAAATCAATGAACACTTCCAGGTGCTGGAGCTAAACTCTTCATGAAGAGGAACGAACACCTCTGAGCTATAGCCATTCAATTTCTCAGTTCATTTTCTGTGAAACTACAGAATTCAAATAACACTTTTATCTTGTAGAATAAAAAAGATCTTAGTTTTTTTCAATGAAAATTTCTTTAAAGAGATAGTTCAACCCGAAATGAAAATTCTGTAATCATTTACTCACCCTCAAGTTGTTCCAAACCTGTATGAGTTTCTTTCTTCTTTTGAACACAAAATAAGATATTTTAAAGAATGTCGGTAACCAGAAAGTTGACGGTGGCCATTGATTTCCATAGTAGGAAATAAATACCATGGAAGTCAATGGCTAACATCAACTGTCTGGTTGCCAACATCCTTCACTCTATCTTCTTTTGTGTGCAGCAGAAGAAAGAGATTCATACAGGTTTGGAACAACTTGAGGGTAAATAAATGATGACATAATTTTAATTTCAGGCTGAACTATCCCTTTAAAGCTGCAGATTCACCTTATTTGGACCCTAATCTCTTTAAATATCACAAAATAGCCAAGTCAGTCACTTTATTAATAAACACTAGATGTTTTTTTTTATTGTGTTTCAGTGGAAACAAGCTGAACTGAATGGAAATCAGTTATTTCTCAAATTTAATACAGATTCAGGAATATGAATGATTACCTGATTAAGCAGTGATAAGATTCAGGATATCATCAAGTCCCAGGTCAGGTGATTATGCTGTCGACAACAACTCAGTGTATGATCAATGTCAGCATTATCAGGAGGGTGCTTTTTTAATTGTCCATCTTCATCTGCCTTCACTCCTACTAAAGGAGCAATGTGTTCTGCATGCAAACACTGACCGATACAAGACATGGGCTATGTTAACATTCTTGCTCATGTTCATGTCTCTTGCACCTTAAGAAATCTGTTAAATGACATAACTTTATTCAGGAAATTCCTAATAAACTTTACTAAAGCAAGTACTTTTTAAGAATGTAGACAAATAGATGCTTTATTCAAACACTAATAACTTTGTAATCTAATTACAGTGAGTAACAACACAAATCAAACGCAAATAAGCATGCAAAACAAAGGAACAGAGAAATAAGGTAGATGCACCATTGTTTGAAACTCTGCTAGAGAAGTCGTGTAAGTATGTCAGGTAATTCAACAAACAAGAGGTCTGTATAGGATGCACCTGTTTTCTCTCTAATGAGGAAGCATTAGACTACTGAAAAGTGCACATGCAAAGACAAAATGGGCGTTTACCAATCAGTGGCCAATTTCAAACTACAATACAGGTAAATGTTTTTCAACCATTTTTCAACAGACTTGCTAAAATCATGAAGGCCCACCCCTAAACCAAGCCCACAGTGGATTACAGCAAATCGGGTAAAGCGGTTGAAAATGTCCATTGTGGTTTGAAAACGCCCCACTGATCGAGAAACACCCACTAGTGTTCTGCAGATATACGCCTGAATGATCTTGTGCTCATCAACTACAAATCACTGTTAGTTCAATGTCATTGTCTCCACCCATGTGTGCTGTTGGCTTTCATCAAAATGTCAATGCTGATCCAGCACACTTTAAACATTGAAATGTCAATCTCAACCAAAATGATGGTTTAGATCAAAACTCAACATTGTATCAATGTCACCATGCTATCTGGGTACCCACCACCACCATCAGCAGTTTTGCATTACATGCAATGACCACCCCTAGAAGAGTTATTATGACTGCTGCGTATTTACACTTGACAGAACATTGGTCTGTGCTTCTACCGCTCTGCGCGGTCTGTGCAGCACTACACAGATTTAACTCTGCACAGCTAAATAAAACCGGCTGGGTGCAGATTCATATTTAATATTTCTGAAATAAAAATTCCTGTGAAACGCGTTAAGTTGCACAGCCCTGTACAGTTTAAGAAGCGGTACGCAGAGCCATAGGACTATTATTTTGTTGAAAAGACTTGGGGAATTACTGATGACGTCACAGGCTCCGATTTGCTTGACCAATCGGCTGAAAGGGGCGTCTCATGACCGCCCACATGTGGAAAACGAATTTTGAAGTCATTTATTCGTTTTTTGCCTGTGAACTAAAAAACGAAAAATCAAGCCGAAATCTCGTTTTTTCGTTTTTTTGAAAAAACGAATAAAGGCGCCGTTTTCTCGTTTCTGCTTATTTCGTTTCAAATTGGAAAACAAACTATCAAAACGTACACGGACCCCTTTCGTTGGTGGGTTTATCAACCCCTCGCTTCTGATTGGATAGTGTTCTCCATCAGTTATGTCTGTGCTTCAGGCTACTTTTCAAAATTAAGGTTCTGCCAAAGAATTTACATTACTGCTGTGGAGCTCCCTCTTTGCCTTAAGACGATGCAATGTCTCCACAAAAATATACACTTAGATAACAATTTATTTGTAAAAACTAATTAAATAATGCAATCAATCCCCCTTCATGATTAAGAGATTAATAGTCTTTAAGAGGTGGCGATTCAACTGTATGATCAGTTTGGAGCATGTTTGTGATGAATTAAATAAAGGTATTTCTGTTATTTAGCATCACTAAGGCTTATTTTAGTAAATGCTGTGGACAGTAACGTGTTCTCAATATTATAAAGATCGATGGCATCGAACTAACAGTAAGCACACCAAAAGGATTTACAGAAAATGACCAGCAGGTGTCGCACTGCACCTCCCTCAGCTGTGATCACCTGGAGCCACTTGATAAAACATGCTTAGTGTTATTCTGCAGTGTTTGCAGTTTCATCCTACCTTATATGGTCTAGTTATCATATTTTATTATTAAGCTTACTATTGCCCAGATTTGAAACGGGGTTAGGTTTAAATTAACATTAAAAGCATAAAAAAATAATGTGATCAAATATGATCTCCGCTGTCAAAACAGCAACCAGCTTTAGTTAGCCTACTAACATAGGCTACACGTGTAGGCCTACACTTAAGATTTTCCTGTATTAGGAAGCGCATTAGAGTAGACTACCTTCTATCTCCCCCATTGTGAGCATGCGTGTTATTGGATGGAGACACCAAATGCCAGTGGCATTGAACGGGTTGGTATAACCATAGCAAGCGCATTAGACTACTGAATCCCATCTGTTAATGTGCGTATTATCACGATGGAGAACCCAAATGCCACTGCGTCAGAGATGAAAAATGGCGAAGGGGCAAATCTTTATATACACAGAGTCCTTCACGGCGTGAAGCGCATAGGGCAGTTGCGTTTGGGGCATATCCAACTCCAATTTTGCTAGTTTGACGGCAGAAAAAAACGGGCGCATGGTTCAAAAGGGTCGTAGGATGCAATACACCAATATCAGTGTCATCTCCCTTGTAAAGCCAGGTGCATAATTCTCTCTCACAGCAGAGAGAGTTATGGAAATAGCCTAAGTGTGGACGTGATATACAAATATATGTAGCTACATGATGTCCTCATAGACTCTTTCTGATGTTAAAAAGTCAAGTCAAGTCCGTCAGACAGTAGTCCATATGGGACTTTTTGAACTTTTTTTCTGGTCTGAGGGTCCCCAGGAGGTCTAAAAGATCAATGCTGTCCTCATAGACTCTTTCTGATGTAAAAAAAGTCGTCAAGTCCGCCAGACAGTAGTCCATATGGGAGCTTTTGAACTTTTTTCTGCACAGAGGGTCCCCAGAAGGTCTAAAAGCTACATGATGTCCTCATAGACTCTTTCTGATGTTAAAAAGTCAAGTCAAGTCTGCCAGACAGCAGTCCATATGGGACCTTTTGAAATTGTTTTCTGCTTAGAGGGTCCCCAGAAGGTCTAAAAGCTACATGATGTCGTCACAGACTCATTCTGATGTAAAAAAAAGTCACGTCAAGTCAGCCAGACAGTAGTCCATATGGGAGCTGTTGAACTTTTTTTCTGCTCAGAGGGTCCCCAGAAGGTCTAAAAGCTACATGATGATGTCCTTACAGACTCTTTCTGATGTTAAAAAGTCAAGTCTGCCAGACAGTAGTCCATATAGGACCTTTTGAACTTTTTTCTCAGAGGGTCCCCAGTAGGTCTAAAAGCTACATGATGTCCTCATAGACTCTTTCTGATGTAAAAAAGTCATAAAGTCCGCCAGAGAGTAGTCCATATGGGACCTTTTGAACTTTTTTTTCTGGTCAGAGGGGTCCCCAGGAGGTCTAAAAGATCCATGATGTTCTTATACACTCTTTCTGATGTTAAAAAGTTAGATCAAGTCCGCCATACCGTAGTCCATATGGGACTTTTTTAACTTTTTTTCTGGTCTGAGGGTCCCCAGGAGGTTTAAGAGATCAATGATATCCTTATAGACTCATTCTGATGTTAAAAAGTCAAGTAAAGTCCGCCAGACAGTAGTCCATATGGGACCTTTTGAACTTTTTTTCTGGTCAGAGAGTCCCCAGAAGGTCTAAAAGCTACATGATGTCCTCATAGACTCTTTCTTATGTTAAAAAGTCAAGTCAAGTCCGCCAGACAGTAGTCCATATGGGACCTTTTGAACTTTTTTTCTGGTCAGAGGGTCCCCAGAAGGTCTAAAAGCTACATGATGTCCTCATAGACTCTTTCTGATGTTAAAAGTCAAGTCAAGTCCGCCAGAGAGTAGTCCATATGGGACCTTTTGAACTTTTTTTCTGGTCAGATGGTCCCCAGGAGGTCTAAAAGATCCATGATGTTCTTATAGACTCTTTCTGATGTAAACAAGTCAAGTCCGCCAGACAGTAGTCCATATCGGACCTTTTGAACTTTTTTTCTGGTCAGAGGGTCCCCAGAAGGTCTAAAAGCTACATGATGTCCTTATAGACTCTTTCTGATGTAAACAAGTCAAGTCCGCCAGACAGTAGTCCATATCGGACCTTTTGAACTTTTTTTCTGGTCAGAGGGTCCCCAGAAGGTCTAAAAGCTACATGATGTCCTTATAGACTCTTTCTGATGTTAAAAAGTCAAGTCAAGCCAGCCAGTCAGTAGTCCATATGGGACCTTTTGAACTTTTTTTCTGGTCAGAGGGTCCCCAGAATGTCTAAAAGCTACATGATGTCCTCATAGACTCTTTCTGATGTTAAAAAGTCAAGTCAAGTCCGCCAGACAGTAGTCCATATGGGACCTTTTGAACTTTTTTTCTGGTCAGAGTGTCCCCAGAAGGTCTAAAAGCTACATGATGTCCTCATAGACTCTTTGTGATGTTAAAAAGTCAAGTCAAGTCCGCCAGACAGTAGTCCATATCGGACCTTTGGAACTTTTTTTCTGGTCAGAGGGTCCCCAGAAGGTCTAAAAGCTACATGTCCTTATAGACTCTTTCTGATGTTACAAAGTCAAGCCAGCCAGTCAGTAGTCCATATTGGGAACTTTTGAACTTTTCTTCTGGTCAGAGGGTCCCCAGAAGGTCTAAAAGCTACATGATGTTCTTATACACTCTTTCTGATGTTAAATAGTCCACCAGACAGTAGTCCATATGTGACCTTTTGAACTTTTTTTCTGGTCAGAGGGTCCCCAGAAGGTCTAAAAGCTACATGATGTAATTATAGACTCTTTCTGATGTTACAAAGTCAAGCCAGCCAGTCAGTAGTCCATATTGGGAACTTTTGAACTTTTCTTCTGGTCACAGGGTCGCCAGAAGGTCTAAAAGCTACATGATGTCCGTATACACTCTTTCTGATGTTAAATAGTCCGCCAGACAGTAGTCCATATGGGACCTTTTGAACTTTTCTTCTGGTCAGAGGGTCCCCAGGAGGTCCAAAAGCTACATAATGTCCTTATAGACTCTTTCTGATGTTAAAAAGTCAGGTCAGAGGGTCCCCAGAAGGTCTAAAATCTGCATGATGATGTCCTTATGGACTCTTTCTGGTGTTAAAAAGTCAAGTCTGCCAGACAGTAGTCCATATGGGATCTTTTGAATTTTTTTTCTGGTCAGAGGGTCCCCAGAAGGTCTAAAAGCTATATGATGTCCTTATAGACTCTTTCGGATGTTAAAAAGTCAGGTCAGAGGGTCCCCAGAAGGTCTAAAATCTGCATGAGGATGTCCTTATAGACTCTTTCTGATGTTAAAACGTCAAGCCCGCCAGTCTGTAGTCCATATTGGGAACTTTTTAACTTTTCTTCTGGTCAGAGGGTCCCCAGAAGGTCTAAAAGCCACATGATGTCCTTATAGACTCTTTCTGATGTTAAAAAGTCAAGTCCGCCAGACAGTAGTCTATACGGGACCTTTTGAACTTTTTTTCTGGTCAGAGGTTCCCCAGAAGGTCTAAAAGCTACATGATGTCCTTATAGACTCTTTCTGATGTTAAAAAGTCAAGTCAAGCCAGCCAGTCAGTAGTCCATATGGGACCTTTTGAACTTTTTTTCTGGTCAGAGGGTCCCCAGAATGTCTAAAAGCTACATGATGTCCTCATAGACTCTTTCTGATGTTAAAAAGTCAAGTCAAGTCCGCCAGACAGTAGTCCATATGGGACCTTTTGAACTTTTTTTCTGGTCAGAGTGTCCCCAGAAGGTCTAAAAGCTACATGATGTCCTCATAGACTCTTTGTGATGTTAAAAAGTCAAGTCAAGTCCGCCAGACAGTAGTCCATATCGGACCTTTGGAACTTTTTTTCTGGTCAGAGGGTCCCCAGAAGGTCTAAAAGCTACATGATGTCCTTATAGACTCTTTCTGATGTTACAAAGTCAAGCCAGCCAGTCAGTAGTCCATATTGGGAACTTTTGAACTTTTCTTCTGGTCACAGGGTCGCCAGAAGGTCTAAAAGCTACATGATGTCCTTATACACTCTTTCTGATGTTAAATAGTCCGCCAGACAGTAGTCCATATGGGACCTTTTGAACTTTTCTTCTGGTCAGAGGGTCCCCAGGAGGTCCAAAAGCTACATAATGTCCTTATAGACTCTTTCTGATGTTAAAAAGTCAGGTCAGAGGGTCCCCAGAAGGTCTAAAATCTGCATGATGATGTCCTTATGGACTCTTTCTGGTGTTAAAAAGTCAAGTCTGCCAGACAGTAGTTCATATGGGATCTTTTGAATTTTTTTTCTGGTCAGAGGGTCCCCAGAAGGTCTAAAAGCTATATGATGTCCTTATAGACTCTTTCGGATGTTAAAAAGTCAGGTCAGAGGGTCCCCAGAAGGTCTAAAATCTGCATGAGGATGTCCTTATAGACTCTTTCTGATGTTAAAACGTCAAGCCCGCCAGTCTGTAGTCCATATTGGGAACTTTTTAACTTTTCTTCTGGTCAGAGGGTCCCCAGAAGGTCTAAAAGCCACATGATGTCCTTATAGACTCTTTCTGATGTTAAAAAGTCAACTCCGCCAGACAGTAGTCTATACGGGACCTTTTGAACTTTTTTTCTTGTCAGAGGGTCCCCAGAAGGTCTAAAAGCTACATGATGTCCTCATAGACTCTTTCTGATGTTAAAAAGTCAGGTCAGAGGGTCCCCAAAAGGTCTATAAGCTACATGATGTCCTTATAGACTCTTTATGATTTTCCTTACCATCGGATCTTTTGAATTTTTTTTTTTTCATCAAAGGGTCCCCAAAAGGCTTAAAAGCTACATATATACATATATCCTTATAGACTCTTTCTGATTTAAAAAAAAAAAAAAAGTCAAGTCCTTCAGACAACAGTTCCTCATCATCGGACCTTTTGAACTTTTTTTTTTTTCTTGTCAAAGGGTCCCCAAAAGGCTTAAAAGCTACATATATACATATATCCTTATACACTCTTTCTGATGTAAAAAAAAAAAATTAAAGTCCTCCAGACAGCAGTTCCTTATAGACTCTTTTTGATGTTAAGAAAAAAAAAAAGTCAACTCCTCCAGACAGCAGTTCCTTATCATCGGACCTTTTGAACTTTTTTTTTTTTTTCTCGCCAAAGGTTCCCCAAAAGGCTTAAAAGCTACATATCCTTATAGACTCTTTCTGATGTTAAAAAAAAAAGTCAACCTCCAGACAGCAGTTCCTTATCATTGAACTTTTTGAACTTTTTTTTTTTTCATCAAAGGGTCCCCAAAAGGCTTAAAAGCTATATATATACATATATCCTTATAGACTCTTTCTGATGTAAAAAAAAAGTCAAGTCCGCCAGAAAGCAGTTCCTTGACATCTGACCTTTTGAAGCTTTTTTTTTTTTATTTTTCTCTCTTCAAAGGGTCCCCAAAAGGCTTAAAAGCTACATATATACATATATCCTTATAGACTCTTTCTGATGTAAAAAAAAAAAAAAAGTCAAGTCCGCCATAAAGCAGTTCCTTATAATCGGACCTTTTTTTTTTTGTCGTCAGAGGGTCCCAAAGAGGCTTAAAAGCTACATATATACATATATCCTTATTAAAAAAAAAATAAGTCAAATCCGCCAGACAGCAGTTCCTTATAGACTCTTTCTGATGTTAAAAGAAAAATAAGTCAAGTCCGCCAGACAGCAGTTTTTTTTTTTTTTTTTTTTTTGCTTGTCAAAGGGTCCCCAAAAGGCTTAAAAGCTACATATATACATATATCCTTATATATAAGGATAACATCCTTCTGATGTTAAAAAAAAAGTAAAGTCCTCCAGAAAGCAGTTCCTTATCATTAAACCTTTTGAATTTTATTTTTTTTTTGCTTGTCATAGGGTCCCCAAAAGGCTTAAAAGCTACATATATACATATATCCTTATAGACTCTTTCTGATGTTAAAAAAAAGTAAAGTCCTCCAGAAAGCAGTTCCTTATCATCGGACCCTTTGAATTTTATTTTATTGTTTTTCATAAAAGTGTCCCCAAAAGGCTTAAAAGCTACATATACATATATCCTTATAGACTCTTTCTGACGTTAAAAAAATAAAAAGTAAAGTCCTCCAGAAAGCAGTTCCTTATCATCGGACCTTTTGAACTTTTTTTTTTTTTTTTTTGCCAAAGGTACCCCAAAAGGCTTAAAAGATACATATATACATATATACTTATAGACTCTTTCTGATGTAAAAAAAAAAAAGTCAAGTCCGCCAGACAGCAGTTCCTTATCATCGGACCTTTTGAAATTTTTTTTTTTCTTGTCAAAGGGTTTTTTTTTTTCTCACCAAAGGTACCCCAAAAGGCTTAAAAGATACATTTATACATATATCCTTATAGACTCTTTCTGATGTAAAAGAAAAAAGTCAAGTCCTCCAGACAGCAGTTCCTTATAATTCGGACCTTTTGAAGTTTTTTTTTCTTTTTCTTTTCATCAAAGGGTCCCCAAAAGGCTTAAAAGCTATGTAGGAGCCACATTTAAGTTTCTTATGTTTTGTTTTTTGTGCATTTTGTGAGGTTGCACCCCCTTTAGGTGGTAACTGGTGTCACCCAAACTCGATAAAAGAGATGCCACCTGCGCATGACGGGAAGAGCAGGCCTCAGGGAGACCGTTCTTGACCTCGCCCGCTCAAACACCTGCCTGACACGCTGCTCTTGTGCTGACATTGTCTTGCAATTAAACTTTTATCATTTTTGCATCTTTTGTTTGTATTTTATTTTTATTTGTAATAATAAAATAAAAAAACGGCATATTCTCGGACAAAACCATCTCGTTG